>VDFB02000008.1:188556140-188618660 GCA_007258455.2 Sequoia sempervirens | reverse complement strand
AAGTAGACTCAGAGCACTTCGATCCTTCTTTTTGTTGCATCTCAAAATTTTGAGTGTAACTATCCTCAATTTCATGTCTAAGGTCAGTATTTCCTAATTTTAGAAAAAAAGTGGCCACTTAAGCGCCCTTTTTGGGAACCATCTTGGTGCACTTACTCACTTATAGAAATGTATTCACTAGTACCCTATCAAAAATTGAAACAATACAACCTCTTCAGCACCACCTTATTGAAAATAGAACAATATAGCCTAACCTAGAGATCAATAATCAAAAGTCTATAATGTAATCAAATATCAACTGTATAACATCAACTATGGGAAGGGTGGCAAAGGAGGTTTGTTGGATACCTTGGGAATAGGGTGGAAAATTTCACACAGGTTTCCATCAACATTAATTATTGTATATATATATATATATATATATATATATATATATATATATATATATATATATATATATATATATATATATATATATATATATATATATACTTACAGAAATGTATTCACCAGTACCCTATCAAATATTAAAACAATACCTCTTTAGCACCACCTTATTGAAAATAGAACAATATAGCCTAACCTAGAGATCAATAATCAAAAGTCTATAATGCGATCAAATATCAACTATATAACATCAACTATGGGAAGGGTGGCAAAGGAGGTTGTTAGATACCTTGGGAATAGGGTGGCGCATTTCACACAGGTTCCCATCAACATTAATTATTGTATACATCAATACTTATAGAAATGTATTCACCAATACCCTATCAAAAATTGAAACAATACAACCTCTTCAGCACCACCTTATCGAAAATAGAACAATATAGCCTAACCTAGAGATCAATAATCAATAGTCTTTAATGCCATCAAATATCAACTATATAACATCAACTATGGGAAGGGTGGTAGAGGTGGTTGTTGGCTACTTGGGGAATAGGTTGGCTCATTTCATGCAACATGGATAGAGAAGGCCACTAGAATTGAACTCTGGTTCCTATCAACATTAATTATTGTATCTGCATCATCTTTAAAATTTTATTATATTGAAAACATAAGTAGAAAATGGAATCCATTAAAAGAAGCCCACAAAAAATCACAATATAAAACAACATCGGTTGCAATAGTGACCCATATGCAAAAGCCCACAAAACACAAAAACGGAAGGTGTTATTACAACCCTCTTTTCATGTGACAAGAAACACAAAGAAACAAAGTCAAACAAATGTTCGGTCGATATATGTGTGTATATATATATACATATATATACATATATATATGTATGTATATGTGTGTATATATGTATGTATATATATATGTATGTATGTATGTATATAGATATACTTATAGAAATGTATTCACCGGTACCCTATCAAAAATTGAAACAATACAACCTCTTTAGCACCACCTTATAAAAAATAGAACAATATAGCCTAACCTAGAGATCAATAATCAAAAGTCTGTAATGCAATCAACTATCAACTGTATAACATCAACTATGGGAAGGGTGGCAAAGGAGGTTGTTGGATACCTTGGGAATAGGGTGGTGCATTTCACGTAGGTTTCCATCAACATTAAATATTGTATATATATATATATATATATATATATATATATATATATATATATATATATATATATATATATACTTACAAAAATGTATTCACCAGTACCCTATCAAAAATTGAAACAATACAACCTCTTCAACACCACTTTATTGAAAATAGAACAATATAGCCTAACCTAGAGATCAATAATCAATAGTCTATAATTCCATCAAATATCAACTATATAACATCAACTATGGGAAGGGTGGCAGAGGTGGTTGTTGGCTACTTGGGGAATAGGTTGGCTCATTTCATGCAGCATGGATAGAGAAGGCCGCTCGAATTGAACTTTGGTTCATATCAACATTAATTATTGTATCTGCATCATCTTTAAAATTTTATTATATTGCAAACATAAGTAGAAAAATGGAATCCATTAAAATAATCCCACAAAAAATCACAATATAAAACATTGGTTGCAACAGTGGCCCATATGCAAAAGCCCACAAAACACAAAAATAGAAGGTGTTATTACAACCCTCTTTTCATGTGACAACAAAACACAAAGAAACAAAATCAAACAGATGTTCAGTCAACATAAATTATAAGAAAAATCCAAAGTCAGAATTAGCCATAGGTGTTTGGCATTCAAGCCGGCATGACAATTGTGTCTAGAGAGTTTTGCATGGCAGGGAAAATTGCATACAAATCTGATGGTAACATCTTGCACTTACCTTCAAATTTCATTCTTGCAACTTTGACTATTGTTGTTTTAATACTCATTTCTAAATTATATGATTGAGTTTATATATATCTATAGCCTTCCTTTATTTACAAACAATATTCCTAGATATGCATGCAATGCATAATGGTGGATTCTAATTTTATGCAGGTGTGCAAAAATAGATGCAAACAACATTGATACACATATTAGCGCATACATCAAGTATAATAAAAAGCAAGACCCATGTTTCATCTCACACTTTATATACAAAATTCCAATCTAACAAATCCTTATTAAGGCCTAGACAAATAATAAGCATCTCTAAACACACAAGAAAACAACTAAGAATTCCTTATCATTGAAAACATGAACTGATTTATTACTTTGCAACCATTGGCACCGCACAGAAAGCATAAGTCAAATAATTTCTTTAAGGACACAGAAGAACAGTCAACAATTCCCTATGTAAAATAGCATATAGTGTTTTATTACTTCAACAAGTATTGAATGTTGCACCTTTGAGCCATCCTACTTTCCAATAATCGAGTATTGGACATATTATTATAAGAAAAACTGGCAAGATCATCTTGATTGAACCTTAATGTCTTTATTCTTTCAATAAGAATAATTGAAATGATAAATGAAACAATTTATTCAATCCAACAGAATAACAAACAATAATGCCCTATGGAAAATAGCACAATGTGTTTTAGTGCTTCAACAAGTATTAGATGTAAAGTATACAAAAGTGGAATGCAAGATATCAACCAATAGTGGAATGACATATGCATCTTTGAATAATTCTATTTTCCAATAATTGAATTCCAAACATATTATTATAAGCAAAACTACCTAAATCATCTTTAGTTCAATAAGACTTATATATTAAAGAAAAAATTATCTAGAAATGAAAATAATGCATTTATACGGTTATGCTACAACCATAAGCACAAAATGGTAGGAACAATTGAATAAATGATAGTTGTTATCACAACCATCATCAGCACATGCAAACCATACAACAACTAATGTTGATACCATCCAAAATTCAAGAGAGAAAACATCCACACAACATTTTCCATCAATTGACTAGCTGAGAAGGCTATGAATTCAAACCTTCTATTTCCTATAATAATTCCTTGCTTCGGGCTAGGCAATATATTATAGACAACAAAAGATTTGAATTCATACCATTTTTGTTCAGGAAAATGAGGGAAAATTCAGTATGGATGTTTAATCTCTTTATAATTTTAAACGAGCCAGTTGCACAACAAAGAAAAAAATATGGTATACACATCTATTTAGATATAGCATTCTCTTCATATATATATATATATATATATATATATATATATATATATATATATATATACATGTGTAACTAGTTTTAATAAGAAATATATATTAAACATGACATTATTTAAAAAGGGAAACAAAGCATTCAAATTTATTGTTTTGAGAAGATAGTTATTTATTTCAAAACAAATTTGTTATTTATTTCATTTTTGAAAAGGAATTCTTATAACACTAAGCTTTGTATTAAACATACCAAAGAACATTGGCTCCCACATACATGTGCTCAAAACCTTTTTGAAGCTGTTAAAGGGACAATTCAAATACTCTTTCAAGTGTTGTGCAAACAAAAATGAAACAACCTAGCCAAGGCTAGACAAGGGACAATGACAATACCTTATGGAAAATAACATAAGCTACACACAATCAACTATTTGGACACATTGCAACCATCACCACTAAATGGAAGCCACAAGTAAATAAATGGAAACTTCTATCACAAACATCGCTAGGACACAGGTAGCATACTAAATTCAATGTTGGTGCGCACCAATGTTTAATTTTAGTGGCCTTCTCTATCCATGCAATGGGAAATATGCCACCCTATCCCCAATGTAACCAACAACTGTCTCTGCCACCCTTCCCATGACCACCACAAGGATAAAAAACTAGGAGGTAGACAAGAATTTTGGCCAAATTTTCTTTTAAACAAAAGACCATCTGCCACCTCTTCCACGCTTGTTGGAAAGTTCATAAATCTGCGGAGGCTCATAGGAATTTTGACCAAGGTACAAACAAACTGACTTTCGGCTAACAATATAGGGTACAAAATTTAACATAGACTATATAGCAATGACTGTTTCATTGCATTGCAACCAAAATGACTAAATGGAAACCATAAATGAAACAATATTGGTTTCAAATTTAAAATGCCATGCAAAAAAAAAGCTTTTCTCAATGCCACCTTATTGCAACTTGAAACAATATAGCCTTCTCAACAACACACTATCGAAAATGAAACAATGTAGATCAGGGAAGGCAACAACAATCAAAAATTGCCACTAGAATCAGTAAACAATCCATAAGACACAAAGCAAACAATATCGCTAATCATTTTTATGAAAAGCACCTCTTCCCACTTGCTTCAAACACACCTCTTCCCACTAGCTTTCATGCACAAATATTAGGAAAAATATTATCATAGGTGACACTGATCTTTTGCTTTTGCAACAATCAAAATATGAAAAAAACACAAAATAATCTCCACCCACATTCGTAGGAGCTGCAAAAGCTTGATTCAACTTGCACCCTCACAGAAGCTTACCATCCTCCCTCACATCTCTGATAGTAGGTATAGCAACAAAACGAAACCAAACAATGTCTTATTGAAAATTCCCTAGATATTTGTTATGTTCCCTGAGGCATTAAATAGCAAGTGTTATTACAACCATCGCCAGTACACGCAAAGCATACGCCAATTGATGTTGATGCAACCCAACATTTAATTTTGGCAGCCTTCTCTATCCAAACGGTGGGAAATATGCCACCCTACTCCCAAGGTAGCCAACAACCACCACCTCTTCCATGACCATCTAAAGGGTAAAAAACTGGGAGGATGATGAAAATTCTAACCAAAATTATCACCCATCTACCAACTTTTCCTCAACAGCCGGAAGTCTCTAAAACTAGAAGGCTGACAAAAAATCCAACCAAGATGGTTGAAATGTATATACACATATAATGTATATATATATATATATATATATATATATATATATATATATATATATATATATATATATATATATATATATATATATATATATATACACATACATGTATATATACATATACACATATACATATATATACATATTATTATTAAATATAAATATACACATAAATATGTATACATATGAGTTGTATATGGTCTGACCTTTGTGGCAAAGGTTTTGCATAGGTCTATAACTGTGATATCCAGTGTTCTATGGCAATGGATGCAATGGAATAAAATAGTTAATGTCATGCAGTTCATGTTGTTTTGTATAAGGCATTATTGCCTATTGATGTCCACCTTAGACTATATTGTTTCATTTGTAGCTTCTATCTACTATCAATGGTTGCAACAGAACAAAATAGAAAATGTTATGGACATTATATATACATGTACATATACACACATATATATACATATATACATATACATACATAAACATGCATATACATACATGTATAGATATATATATATGCATATATCGAGATATATATGCACATATATAAATATATAGACATATAAATGTTATGGACATTGCATATATGTGTACATATACATACATATATACATATATATATACATATACATATACATATATATATATATGTGTATTGCTGCATGCACATTCTTTTACATATTACCATTACATGTAAACATATTATTACATGTGCGTACATTGCATATGCATAAAGTAACACTATTATTAACATTATTATTATTATTATTATTGCATATTATGCTGTGATGTATCTATTATTACACATTATTATTATTATGCTATTATTGTATATTATTAAACGCAATACTTCAACATTATTACATATGGCATGCACAATATTGACCCATGGAAAGCAACCTTATGCTAAAAAAATCCTTAGGAAAAAATTCAGGAGTTAGAAACGTGACATGCGTAACCTGAATCAAGTTTATCCATATTATCTTCAAAAATACGTAAGAATAGAGTTTGTGGAAGTAAAATTAAATGTAGTTTCTAAACTACTAGGTTTGTTTCTTAAAATAAAAATCTATTTGGTGAGAATTTGAAATTTCAATGCAAGAGTACTCTAAATTTCTCGTGTGGAAAAAAATAAGAAATAAGTGTTTGTCCTAATCTTCACCCTTAAATCCTCACAATAAAATGATAATATTTTTTATAATATTTTATATATAAGTAGAGGAATCAAGTCCCTCGCATGTGATGCATATTGTTTTGTAATTTTTCTCAAGTAAATAATTAATTATGAATTTTTTATTACAACTTTTAAAAAAATATAAAACTCGATATGTTCCACTCAATCTTTAACTTGGTCAAAACTTCATGAAATTCAATTTTTTATTTTTTTAATCCTATATTATGTGAAGCATATAATGTGACACATATTTTGGATTCAAAAAAATTTATACCGTTTGAAAGCTATAGATGTTTTTCAATCAGCCTATCAATCAGGACTTTAGTCATAATTCAAATAGAAAATGAATAATAATTACTTGTTTAATTCAAAGTAAAGCATAATTTATATTGGTGAAAAACTCAGAATATCCTTTAAAAACCCTTTTCGTTTCATCAATTTTGGGTAAAAAAAATTTATCAGCACATACCCATCATATTGCCACTTTTTGGCCCATCATGATCCTGCACATACCTATATATATATATATATATATATGTATGTATGTATGTACATCTATATATACATATACATATATATACATATATACATGCAAATATGTATATATATACATAGATATGTGTACACATAAGCTGTATATGGACCAACCTTTTGTGGCAAAGGTTTTTTATAGGTTCGTAACTGTGATTTTCAACGTTCTATGGGAATGAATGCAATGAAATAAAATAGTTAATGCTATGTAGTTCATGTTGTTGATGTCCACCTTTTGCTATATTGTTTCATTTTTTGCTTCCATTTACCGTCAATGTTATGGACATTATATATATGTATGTATATATATGTGTATGTATGTATATATATGCATATATATATATGCATATATATGCATATATATACATACTATATACATATGCATAAGTACATACATTATATATATATATATATATATATATATATATATAATATATATATAGATATACATATAATAAATATACATATATGTATATATATATATATATATATATCTAAAGTTAGATGCACATATACACACATTGTTCATTGAACAAAGTTGGGAAAAGTGTAGAGTAACAAACCAATGGAAGAATATAACCCAAGCCACCCAACAACAATCTAAAAAATATGCATCATCTTAAAAAATTTGTTATGTTGCGGATAGAAGCAAAAAATGGAATCCATTAAAAGCAGCCCACAAAAAATTAGAATACCAACAAAAGTTATATAACATTAACAATTTTAATGTGTTCCAAACATAGCCACAAAATGCAAGCCATAAACAAAAATCCACAAAGATTTATAGTAACAAACCAAAGCAAAAATATACCCATTTCTCAACAAAACCTTATGGAAAAATGAAACAATATAGCATTCCCAATAGTACCTCCTCGGAAATTAATAGTAACAAACCCATCCAAAAATAAAGTCCTTTCTTAAAAGAAGCATAGCATAAATTGAAACAATATAGCCTTTTCAATAGTATCTTTTCCAAAGTGAAACAATATAGAATAAGACAAAGAACAATAATCAACAAGACACAATGTAACCAAACATAAAGTGCACAATAGCAACAATTTTATTCCATACCAACCATCACCACAAAACAAAAGGAATAAATATATACATGTACATATATATATATATATACATTAACATATATATACATACATACACATATATATACATATATACACACATATATATATACACACACACATATATAGATATACATATATATATAATAGTTGTGAGCAAGGAGGGAAAGATTTTGTGAAGGTGCAAGTGCAATCATTGGCTGTGGAATTTTTGTGAAGGTGGTTGCAGGTTTTTTTTTTTTTTTTTGCATGGCTCCATGGCTACAAAAGAAGCACAAAAGTATTGTACGAGATAATTTTGTGCCCATTTTTTTGCAAGCGATGGGGAAAGTACAAAGCGCACCGAAAGAAAACTGGAAGAGACATAGTTGAAGGGAGTGGGGAGAGGCGAGGGAAGAGGTGCATATTGAGAAAATATTTCCTTGAGTATCTCTAAAACAATCTATGTTATTTTCCAAAGGATACTATTGATTTTTGCAAAGCACAAAAAACTACATAGTAACAAACCAAGGTAAAAAAACAACCCAAGCTAGCCATCAAAAATCGACAAAAAATACAGTGCCTTAACGAGAAATGGAAGGCTACTCAACAACTCCCTTTTTGAGAAGGAAACAATATATAGCCCAATATAAACAACAACCAACAAAAACTACATAACATCAACAATTTTATTATGTTCCAAACATAGCCACAAAACGGAATCCATAAACAGAAACCTACAAAGATTCACATAAACAAACCAAAGTTAAAATATACTCATTTCTTAGTAGGACCCTATCAAAAAATTGAAACAATATAGCCTTCTCAATAGAACCTTCTCAAAAATTAACAGTGAAAAACCCATCCAAAAAATATACTTCTTTCTCAACACAACCTTATAAAAAATGTGAACAATATAGTCTTTTCAACAACACCTTATCATAAATGAAACAATATAGCCTAAAAAAAAAACAATAATCAACAATACCTAGTGTAATGAAGCATAAAGTGTACAACATTAACTATTCTATTATGTTCCAACCATAACCACAAAACAGTAAATCAAGCAACATTGGTTTCAACAACAACCCACTTGAACAAACCCACAAAATTGTAGCCACAAAACCCAACCAAAATAATAGCCACGTAACAGAAGGTTAAACAAAACAATATTTCTTTCAACAAACAATATAGTTATTTCTCAATAGTACCTTATCAAAAATTGAAATTGTATAGCCTTTTGAACAAAACCTTATCGAAAATGGCACAATATAGCTAGAGCTAGATAACAGAAATCATCAAAAACTACATAACACCAACAATTTTATTTCACTGCCAACATAGCCACAAAGCACAAGCCAAAAACAAAAACCGACAGGAAATTTACATATACATAAATAAATATATATATATATACACATATATATTAATATTAAAGTATACTCTTTCTTGAACTAAACCTTATCAAAAATTGAGAGAATCTAGCCTTTTCAACAACACACTATCAAAAATTGAAATAATATAGCCTCTTTAGCAGGACCCTATCAAAAATAAAACAACATAGCCTAAGCTAGATAACAAAAATTAACAATCCATAATGGAAACAAGCATAAACTATATAACATCAACCCATTGTTGATTGCACAAAGCACAAAAAAATGGACAATAAAAATCCAATGCAAAAATATAACCCATGCTAGCATAGTCTTTTCCCAAGAGCACCTTAATGAGAATTCAAACACTTCTCAATAGGACCTTGGATAGAATAAAACAATATAGCCCAGGATACACAAAAACAACCAACAACCAACATGACCTTGGAAAGAATGAAACAATATAGCCTAGGTTAACAATTATATTTTGTTCAAAACATAGCCACAAGACGAAACCCATAAAGACCAACAAAGATTCATAGTAACCAACACAACTAAAAATATACTTATTTCTCAACAAAAGCTTATCACAAATAGAAACAATATAGCCTTCTCAACAACACCCTCTCAAAAATTAACAGTGACAAACCCATCAAAAAATATGCTCCTCTTTGAAAAAAACATTATTGAAAATTGAAATAATACAACCTTTTCAACAACACCTCATCCAAAATGATACAATATAGCCTAGAAGACACAAAAATAATCAACAATACCTAATGTAACCAAGCATGGATTGTACAACATTAACTATTTCATTATGTTCCACCCATGACCACAAAATGGAAGCCACAAATCAACCAACATTGGTTTCAACAGTGACCCGGACACAAAAACCCACAAAACTGTAGCCACAAAATCCATGCAAAACATTAGGCACATAACACAACCACAAGTGAAACAATATTTTATTTAACAACCAATATAGTCTTTCCTCAACAACACCCTATCAAAAATTGAAACAATATAGCCTTTTGAACAAAACCTTATCGAAAATGATACAATATAGCCTGAGATATACAATAATAATTGACAAAAAATGGATAACATCAACAATTTTATTTTGTTGCAAACATGCCCACAAAATGCAAACATTAAACTGAAACTCGACGAAAATTGATAGTTACAAACCCATACAAAAAAGTACGGCTTTCTTGACAAAACCTTATCAAAAATTGAAACAATACAGCCTTTTCAACAACACCTTCTCGAAAATGAAACAATATAGCTTAAGCAAGAGAACTATAATCAACAATTCCCAATGGAAGCTAACACAAAGTGTGTAGGATTAACTATTTTATTCTATTGCAACCATAACCACAAAACAGAAGCCATAAATCAAACAATATTGGTTTAAAGACTGACTGAGACACAAAAACCCACAAAACACAAAAAGTGACAGCTAGGAACCCATGCAAAACCATAGACACAAAATGTGAACCTTAAACCAAACAATAGTCATTTTCATAAACAATATAGTCTTTCCTTAACACCACCTTATTAAAATTAGAGGTAATCAACAGTACCTTATCACAGATAAAACAATATTTCCTACCAAAAATGGTGGATTCAAAATAACCAACCCAAGTAAAAATATACTCATTTCTAAAAAAAAAACTTATCACAAATAGAAACAATATAGCCTTCTCAACAACACCCTCTGAAAAATTAACAGTGACTAACCCATCAAAAAATATACTCCTTTTTGAACAAAACCTTGTTGAAAATTGAAACAATACAACTATTTCAACAACACCTCATAAAAAATGATACAATATAGCCTAAGACAGAGAACAATAATCAACAATACCTAATGTAACCAAACATGGAGTGTATAGTTCATTAACTATTTCATTCCCTTCCATCCATAACCACAAAACGGAAGCCACAAATCAACCAGCATTGGTTTCAACAGTGACCCAGACACAAAAACCCACAAAACACGAACCTTAAACCAAACAATATTCATTTTCACAAACAATATAGTACTTACTCAACAACACTTTTCAAATTTAGAAGCAATCAACAATACCTTATTGTAGATAAAACAATATTGCCTCCCAAAAATGGTGAGCCACAAATGTAACAATATGGCAAATGATTTTTTCAATATGCACCTCTTCCTACTTGCTTCAAACAAACCTCTTTCTGCTAGTTTTCTCAAGGGTGCCTTGTTTCTCCAAGCCTGCAAAAATAGCAAGAAAATGAAAACCATAAACAAAAACCCACAAAAAATCACAGTATCAAATCCATGCAAAACCATACACACAAAACAAGAACCATAAACGAGACAATATTTTGTTTTTAGAAACTAGATTGTATTTTCTTAACAACTTATCAAAATTTCAAACAATCAAGAACACATTATCTAAAATCAAACAATATAGCCTGGCACAAACCACGAGCCACAAATCAAACAATATCACCAACAGTTTCTTCGACATGCACCTCTTCCCACTAGCTTTCCTGCACAAAAATGGGAAAAATATTATCACAAGAAACACTTTTCTTTTTCCTTTTGAAACCATCCGCCCATGGAAAAAAGACAAGATAAACTACACCCACCTTCACAGAAGCTACATAAAGCTTAATCAAGCTTGCACCCTCACAGAAGCTTACCCTCATTTCTCACAGCTCTTATAGAAAATATAGCAATAGAATGACACCAAACAATTCCTTACTGAAAATTTTCCAGACATTCATTTTGTTCCCCGAGGCGTTAAACGACAGTTGTTACCATGGCCATCGCTAGTACATGCAAAGCATACAACAATTCATGTTGATACAAACCAACATTTAATTTTGGTGGCCTTCTCTATCCACGTGGCGGGAAAAATTCCAGCCTATTCCCAAGGAAGCCAACAACCATGTCCGCCACCTTTTTCACAGCCATCAAAAGGCTAAAAAATTGGGAGGCTAACGAAAATTCCAACCAATGTTATAACCCATCCGCCACTTTTTTCCCAACCTTATAAACCATCTGCCACCTTTTTTCCAGCCACCAGAAGTCTGAAAAATTGGGAGGCTAACAAAAATTCTGACCAAAGTTCGCACAAATAGCCTATCGGCTAATAACATAATGTTTGGTTAGATTCTAGAATCTATGTTATGTAAATAAGAAAAAATGCAAGTGTGGGATATGTCAAGCTCACTAAAATATCAAGTGGGAAAGAGATCCATAATCCAATGAGTGAATTAGCTTAGATCTAGCTTTCCTATTTGGCTTAAAATTGGAACACAAACCAACTAGGGTTTGATGGTTGGCTAACTACATCAAAAAAATCCCAATCTTCTAGGTTTTGGTTCCTTTGTTGCAAAGAGTGTATATTTTATGTGTGAAATTTATTAACCTAATTGAAATAACCCTAGATCTCAAAATACAAATATTTGCATAGACAAGGACAAAAAATTACAGAAATGGAAGATCTAGAAGATGCAGATAGAAGGGCATTTGTATATGAATTTTGAGGTTGAAATGGAGGGGTAGGGGCATGGGCACCCTAATCTAGGTTTTTTGGGATGATCATAAGTCTAGAAAACCTATCACAATCTACTCTCTGATCTTTTGTAACCTATTTTTGGCAAAAAAATTCAACCTATCCTACACATAGAAAGAGCGGAAAGGTTGTGTTGTATAGGATTTTTCCTCAATCAAACCGCTATGTTGTTATTTCCTCCTACACAACAACAAATGATGATGGTATAAATTGAGTTCCCCCATAAGAATAAATGGAAATTAAACAATAAATGATTGTAATAAATGTAATGACATAAGACAAAGTTACCTTAGGCATGAAATCCCTATCCAAGTGATGTCACACCATAAGTTTCCACAAAAATTTGATGAATAATGTATGGGATTTTTTGAATAATTGGAAGAGTTTAGTCACATAACACAATATATTTTTATAGAAAGTATGTAGAGAATAAGTCACATTTATCTTCACAATTTCCTCATAGTTCAAGATAGTCATGCTTAATATTCAAATGAGAGGGAAACTTGTTTATATATACACCCCAATTGATTTTCTTGGACATGTGTCAACTTAGGATCTTTTTGGAACACTCAAGGCCGACACTGAAAGTGATAATTTTTTAAATAGTACACCCTTATGACTAGGGTGCCCACACTATTGTCTAGGTTTTTTTGACCCAAAATTATAGAAATGCCAAGGAATTAAAATTTTATTTTACCAAAACAAACTCAAAATGATCAAATTATAAATATAATCAATTGTATTTGCAAAATAGGGTGTCGACATAGTGATAAATTGTTAGGTGTAACAATTTTAAATGCTACAACCAGATGCTTGAATAGGTAGCAAGTACGATAGGACTAGGGGCAACCATATTGAGGTAAATGTTGAATACCATTCTTTTATGTAGCTAGTTCAATGTGTAATACACTTTTTGATAAAAAAAAATCTATTTATATGAGTAGAAGAATATAGCTAATCAATATAAAACCTATGATCTATCAATATATAAAGTAAAATGATAAGAGTGTCATGGAATAAAAGAATAGGTTCAATTGACAAATGAATTTATGGGGGCACAGGATTGGAAGGGTTTCTTGTATACACCATAAAGAAGTTACTCCAAATATTTCAATGTTATACCTACAAGTTAGTCCTACAAATAAACTACAAACCTTAAGTACAAAATTTAATATAAAATTAACAAAATGAATTTTATACCTATTAAATAATTGATTTTTTAACTTAAATGGCCTCAAGGAGATGCTAGGGACATCTATAATTAATTTGGTTAAAAATTGAATTCATTTAGGGCTTGAAATGAGAATTGGTAGCCACATCCAAGGTAAGGTGGCTAACAAGGTTGATAGATCCAAAGATATATGACTAGTAAGAAGGTCATGTCCTCCTTCAGTAGTTGGGTCCTCAACATATATAAGCCTACAATATTTTGAGCATTTGGATGATCAAATTTGATTGCTACTTTCCTTCTTTCAGTTTATTTGATAGTTTATAAAGTCCACAAAAATAAACATGTAAACACAAAGCCCCTAATGGTGGACCCTATAAAAACAATGGTTAGAAGTGGAGTCTTCCTCATTCACTTTCTTTGTGAATTTTAAAACATGGAACCACATGATGTAGATATGGAGTAAAATAAGTTGAAATAATGATATGTATGGAAAATAAGTTTGAAGGAAATTCAAGTCATTAAATATTTACAACCAATATTTAGAATTTTTGGGAATACTATAAATAATATAGGGTAGGAAAAAGGTTGAGGAAACATAAATGGGTTTGAACAAAAAGTAATTTATGGGGTTGAGATGTGAGTGTTATGTGGAATTGAAACATTTTTCTTGAATATATTTATTGCATTTTTTACTATAATTTGGGTAGAACCTTTGAAGGAGCATAAAACATTATACAAATTTGCATTAGGTGGATGGTAAACATGTAAAAATGGACAAACAAGGTTTGTGTGATCAAAGAGGAATAAAAGAGGGTGATATAAAGGACTTATATTCTAAAGAAAAAGTGATGGTAATGATAGTTTTGGATAGGTTTTTTTCTATCTCTAGTCACTAAGAATGGGTGCAAACTAGGTAGGGGAGGTTTGGATGAATAATAGAATCAAATGGAATTGAAAATGAGTGGTGATGGCTTGGAAGTATAAATTGGGATGGATTAAGAAGGAAATTATATAGTACTTAAAAAAAATCATATTCATACAAAATCCATAAAAAAAAGAGTACCTAGCTCAAATCCTTTAGAATTCATGACCTTGTTGTGAAGATTCAAAGTGGGAAAACTATCCAAGTAAGAAAAAAAAAGTTGATTGTTGGAGCTACAAGCTAATTAAATCTATTTTTTAAAATATTTAATACTTGTCATGCTCAATCTATAAAGGGAAAACCTTCATTACTAATGTATAAATCTACTTTTGTATGTTAAATTGTGACAAAGGATAGGCTTTTTCATAGATTTGATAAGATATTTTGAGATGGGAATGTGGTAGATATTATAATTAGTAATTTTTTTTTTGAAGGATTTTTTGGGAAGATGAAAATACTTGGATAGTTCTTATTATAAATTGAGGTGTGGGAAATGACTTCAAACGAATTTTTGAGACAAATTTTCTAAGGGATATTATGATACAAGGTGAAGCTATCTAGCCTGGATAGGTGTTTTCATGAGATATTTCTCATTTAGATACTATTTAATGAGGGGAATGATGGGTCAAACACATAAAAAAAACCTATGTATTGTAAATTATAGGTAAACCAAGAGGTAATGAGCTCAACAACATAGGTACACATAATATAAAGGTTAGGGAATAAGAAGGGGTGAACAATTAAACTTAACACATCGCTTGAAAAGGATAAATTGGTCTTTGAACATAGGAGAGGGGGGAAATATGGATAGTAGAAAAAAATGCTAAGTAAAATGGGTCAAAATATAGCACAAAATGAGCACATAGAAAATATGCTAAAATAGTGACAAAAGTTTGATAAGGTATGCAACTTTCATCATCACAATGTTCCTTAATTTAATAGGCTTATGAATAGTTCTATAGGAAGTTTTCTAAAAGAAATAATATAGTGATATTAATCATAAAACATAAAGGGTACATTGATATTGAATGAGAGATACATGCCTATAATGATCTTCATTTTCTTTCACTACTTCATGTACCTATTCATACAAATTACCCAAGGAAAGTAGTCATTGTGTGCTAATAAAAGAAAACTCAAGCAAAAATAAATAGAGATACTTGGAAATGTATCATGACAATAACTAGAAGTATATGATGGAATATGAAAAGTGTAGCCCACTTTATTTTAAAACATAGATGGATGTGATTGGATTATCTATAGATTGTTTGTTTCTAACCCATTTATTTTTTGGTCGAAGTAAATATGGATAACTATTTGCTAAAATAAATTAAGAAAAAAATAACAATGACCTAATAATGGAAAGTAAAAATATTAAACCTTACAAAATATTTTATTAAAATTTCAAGATAGAAATAATATTGAGAACTAAAAGAAAGGGCTAGACCAAGCCAATAACAAAGTGTTAGATGACAATTAGATTTTTTTTTCTTGGTTGATGTGCCATTTTTGGTGGGAGCTCCCTCATTTTGGAAATTGGTTGGGTTTATGTGGTATTATGGTGAGAGCCACCCTATTGGAAATTGGTTGCATTGATATTGAATTTTTGTGAGATCACACCCTTGGCTAATGATTCTAGGATACCTAGATGGAACTACATATTTTTCATGCCAATCGATAGATTGTAGGATAGGCTTGGATTGGAAATAATTTGGAAATTTATTATTGGTTGAGATAGTTGAAGTCAAAACGGGTGAGAAATAGCCAACTATGAAGGATACAATTTCCTCTCATTAATTTGATTCATGAAAAATATTAGTGGAGAGATTCAATCAACATAGGGTGAATGATTGTTTTACATGTTTGATTATAAAATATTCCATGTGTATTTTGAATTATTCTATTATGTTATTCTAAATTCTTATTTTAATGATTGCAATATGTGTGTTTATTTTTAGATATTTTGGTTTCCAAAGGAAAAGATTATTTGTCAAATCACAGGTCTAGGTCAAAATCTACAAAGGATCACAAGGGAAGCGGGTTTAATTCCCCCAAGTTATGACATGATGAAGCATTGAGAAAGGGGTGCATACCATGTCAGGCCTCCAAGATTTGTCACATAGTAAGGGATAGAAAACTGATGAAGGACCATAAGGAAAACATGATAAAAAAGGATCAATTAGATTTGGAAATAAGGCTCAAAGGAGGGAAAGTGATGATGATCATAAGATATGGAAATGGTTAAGCTTTAGAGAATCCTCTGAGATAAAAAAAATACTTATATATGATCAACAGATAGGTCAAATGATGAGGCACAAGGAGGAAACAATGGTCAATTCTTGAAGAGGTGGTTCAATGATGAATCACTAAGTGATCAAAAGATGTGGTGATGATGACATAAGAAGAGGGAACCATGGTCAAAAAATGGCTATCATAGGAAAGAAAGGAATAAGCTAGCAACACCAATGGTTAAGACTCAAATGATAGGAAAGATGAGGTCGCAAGTAAATTTCATAGGAATGTTCAAAAATATGTCTATAAAATTTAGTCATGGATGCATCAGAGGTAAAAATATACAAAAGTACGTAAGTGAACAAACAACAACAATAGATAAAATATGTTACATAATGATTGTTAGTGTATATATTACTAGCAGTATGCATGTTAATAACTAAATTGTTTTTTTAATCAAAAGGCATAAGAGCCTATATATATTTATATTATATAAAAGAGTTACATATATGTCAATACTCATAAGGAAAAATCTGCCAATGCTACTTTCAAAGAACAAAATTTCGGAGCATCACTAGAAGATGTTGTTGGGACAAAAGAACAAAATTTCAGAGCATCACTAGAAGATGTGGTCGAGACAAAAAAAAATAATTTTGGAGCATTGTTGGAAGATGCAGTCAGAATGGAGGAACAAAGTTCTAGAGCATCACTGAAAGATGCAACCAGAATGAAGGAACAAAGTTTTGGAGCATCACATGAAAGATGTAGCTAGAATGGCGGAACAAAGTTCCAGAGCATCACTAAAAGATGTAGCCAGAATGTAGGAACTAAGTCCTAGAGCATCATTGAAAGATGCAACCAAAATGCGGGAATGAATTTCTAGAGCATCGCTAGAAGATGCAACCAGAATGCAGGAACAAAGTTCTAAAGTAGTGCTGAAAGGTGTAGTTGGAATGTAGGAACAAAGTTCCGGAGCATCGCTAAAAAATGCAGCCGAAATGAAAGAACAAAGTTTTAGAGCATCACTAGAAGATGCAACCGAAAGAAATACCTTGACAAAATTGTAATAGGGTTTTTAACAAAAGGCTTGATTTCTTTGGTCAGATGTGTGAGAGATACAAATCCCATTATGTGATCTTTTTTCCATTCCTTGTCCCTAGAGTGGGCATCCATAAAGGTGAGGTTTTGGACCCCTTCCCAAGCAGTGCTACTCCTATGGACCTTCCAACACTCTCTTCCCATGTTTGGGAGACATGATGATGTGTAGAATACAATGTAGAGAACTAAGATGGTTAATGAAAGAGGGGTGTCTGACATTAGGTTTTCTGAATGAAGAGACTAGCTACTACTTGGTGGGGTGTCACTTCCAAATGACTGTCTGTAGAAAAACAGGAGCAAGAAGTCCAATAACTCCATTTCCTCTTGACTTGTTCACTTTAAACTTGTATTTAGTGAAAACTTGTGTGGATAGCTATGAGGTAATGATCAGAAGTCTATCTTTGTACCTACACAAGAAAATACATGTTAGCTTAAAAACATCAACAATTTTTTGATGCTGGCTCCACTATTTATATGGCCAAAACTTGTCAAGTTCCATGAACCGATGATACCATGATTTTTTCCTACAACAACCTTTGTCTTTGCAATTTTTATTGCAAATCCCTCCCTATTCTTCCATTATTAGAATCACCTTTAGCATTACCTCCAACAATATACTTCAAACTCGTTCACACATTTACATATTCATAGCTTCCTTCAAAGCTATTGTAGATAGCTACACGTATTGTTTCAATTGATTATCATTGAACAACACCACTTCCTTTCCATTACATCCCATGTTCTCCAAATTTCCAGTCATGTAGTTGCCCTCTCTATAAGTATGTGAAATTATGAATGACTAGAATTTGTCCAACAAATCCCAAGTTTTTTACAAAACATACCTTAGACTCCAACACTGAATCTTTCTTTCCTTGCATGCATTGAAAATTATTAAGGAATCCCCTTCAACATGCATTTTTCAAATTCCTAACTTCAAGGAAAATTCTAGCCCTAACAATACTACTTGTGATTCTGCTATATTATTTGTAGCCATTGGGAGACAAAAAGAACTCACTGCTATTACTATTCCTTGTGAATCTCGAATACAAATACCTGCCCCTAAAGCACCCGGATTTCCCTTAGATGCTCCATCAAAGTTGAACTTTAAGAAAACTAATTGTGGAGGTTTCTATTTGATTGCACTTCTATTCACCTTAACTTTTCCATTTTGAAAGAAGCTCCTTACAAAGGGAAACACTATATTTTTCTAGTTTTTTAGAATGGGATCATCCCAACTTATGAAATGAGAGGAAGTATTTTTATGCTTCAGAACATATGCATTAATAGCTTCTGAAACTTCTTTTTCAATTTTTATATTGATGAGATCAACTGAAGTAGTTGTTTTCCCATAAATATGCATGTTACGTTCCCACCATATATTCCATATTACTAAAGATGGGATGAAATGATAAATTGAAGAAAAAAAGAAAGCCTTAAACAAGAGAAGCCAACTCTGAGAAACATCCCAAAGAGTATTTTGAAAAGGGTTATATAAATTTAATTTACTCTTCACAAATATACAACACTCTTGCACAAAACTACATTGCACGAGTAGATGATCTACATCCTCTATGACCTCCTCACATAACAGACATTTAAAAGGATTCATTATCTTCAAATTTTTCAACCTACCACTTCTTAATATCCTCTTTCTTAATGATAACCATGCAAAACTCCCAGATTTAGGAAGAGTTTTAGTATTCCAACAAAATGTATATGCCCTATGTGTAACCCCCTAACCCCTATTTTGGCTTATAGCTTTATATCCTTGCTTTACTAAATAATTACCCTTTTTGGAAGGATCCCACAAAATTTTATCTAGTTTTCTCGAAAGAAAATTAATTCTATTCCTTAACATGTCTTGAAACAATGAAATTTGATTGGCAGAAAGTGAAGTAGAACAATTTTTCCAAACCACCTTACCCATCAAACCATTCATTGAATGAACATAGTCTAAGAATTTTGTACCCCATTCTTCTATCAAGACTGTCGTGACTGATTGTAAGTCTGGACCACTTTGTAGTGGAGGTTTACCATTCCATGAATCTTCCCAAAATTTCACACTTTCCCCAAATGTTATGTATCTCCCATGTAATGTATGAAGTGATGATCTTTCTACTTGCAATCAAAAATTTCCACATGGCCAAGCCTTTTGGTGAATTTAAAATAGTGGGAATTCTTGAGGGACATGCATTGTAAGGATACTTAGCCTGCATTATTTTGCACAACTTCACTATTGGTTTTGTATACATTATCCAAACCAACTTAGCTCCAAATGCCTTATTCCTAGCTGAAATATTATGTATTCCTACTCCTCCTTGAGTTTTATCCATCACCATACTATCTAGGGATATTAAAGGAATTTTTTTTATCATTAATGTTTCCCTTCCAAAAAAAATCATTATCTTCTCTATTTCTGTAATAACAAATTTTGGATCTTTGAGAACTGCCAAAAAGTAATTGGGAATTGTAGATAGAACTTATTTTATTAATAGTATTCTATCTGATAATGATAGCCATTGTGATTTCCACATAATAATTATTTCCTTTAGTCTTTCTATCACTTTGACCCAATACACAACATTATTTGAGCCCTTAAAAAAAAGGAATGCCTAAATATGCACATGGTAAATCAACTTGTTGGAAACCTAGTAATTTGTCTATCATTTTCTTTACTACCTCCTTTGTGTCAAGGACATATATTTTGGATTTAACATCATTAAATTTTTGACCTGAAGTTGAGTAGTACTTGTCTAAAAACTCTTTAAATTAAACTTCATCTATAGTTGCTTTCTAAAAAAAGGAGGGTATCATCTACAAAGAGAGAATGAGTCATTGAAATGTCTATGATTGGAATATTTATTCCACTCCAAAGGCCTTGATTTTTCTTGTGAAAAATGAACCTACTGAGCACCTCATCCATAATAATAAAGAATAAAGGGGATAAATGATCCCCTTGCCTCACTCCCTGTATAGCTCCAAAAAACCCTATAGGAGAACCATTAATCATAACTAAAAATTTTTCCCTTGATAAGCAAGAATGAATTTGTCTATTCCATTTCCCTTTAAAGAAAAACTTTGCAAGAACTTTGTCTAAAAAAACCCAATCTACATGATAATAGGCTTTCATCATATCCAATTTGAAAATAAGGGAATGAAAATGAGTAGTAGAGATAGAATGAAGAGTTTCATGAGTTGTTATGGCACCTTCAAATGTTTCACGGCTTGGAACAAAACCTCCTTGCTCTTGAGATATATTTTTTGGTATAAGCGGTTGCAACCTAAGATATATGGCCTTGGTAAAGATCTTATAAATTGTGTTGCATAATGAGATAGGTCTAAATCCTATAAAAGTTTTAAGATTATTTACTTTTGGAATTGCTATGCTTACAAGTAACATTGAACTACTTAAGCATTGATCTCATTCTCCTTGATTCTCTTAGGGCCCAAAACAGTTCATAGCATATGAAATCCCAACTTTTTTGAAATAATATTATTGTGAATCCATCTGGCCTAGGTGCTTTATCCGATGGTAAGGAAAACACCACATGATTTACTTCATCCAAAGTAAAAGGGTTTAGTAAACTATCATTTTCCATATCCCAAATAAGTGTGGGAATCACATCCTAAAGTTATTTTTAATCTTCCTTACTTTGCTCATTTTTATCTTGTGGGTCTGTCAAGAGATCAGAAAAAAATATTATAGCTTCCTTCTTTATATCCTCTATTGTTGTTAGCCAATTACCATAAGACATCTCTTGAATTGAAAATATTGTTGTTCAAACACTTTTATTTGTGCAAAGGCATGTAAAAACTTAGTAGTTTGGTCTCCTTCTTTAAGCCATAATTGTGTTAATAACTAAATTTTTTTAGTTACCATTCTCTAAATTTTGATAGTAGGATGTGACTTAGACACAAAAAAAAACACACAATGAGGATAAAAATAAATAAAGGATAATGGGTGGTGAAAGATGACAAGAGTGGATGATGAAAAAGAGACATGGATAGAGGTGAAATTTTTTTAAATGACAGAAAAAGAGCACAAGTAATAAACAAAGGGGAAATGGGACAAAGGATCTTCCTCATGAAATTCAAGGTCAAGGATTAAAGATAAATGTATTTTAAAGTGCTATTAAATATGTATACACCAAGATAAGTAAGGAATTTTCATAGTCTAAAATTCCATGTATGCTTGTCATTATGGAGAAAAGGTAAGGTGTGGTACACATAGATAATGATAAGACGTTAAGTGGTAAAATGGATGAGGACTCCCCATTAATATATTTCTATATTTAATCATACTTATATTTGAAATTTGATGGAATATGGGAAGATTTAATCAAGTAGAGATGATGAAGTAGATATGGGAGGGGAGGGAAATATGTTGTTGTGCATATGTACTTATTAGATCATGGGTACCAATAAAATGGGAAGAAAGGAATCCTAGGTCAAGGCTTCTGATAGAATGGATCATAGTGGACAAAAAATTGGGAATTGGAAAATGAAGGAAAGGGGGAAATTTTAAATCATCAAGCTTAGTAGAGCTTTTTATTTTAAATTTTTGATAAAAAATTTGAGTCATTTTGATATATATTTATAATTCATCTCTAAGGATTGCATGATTTTTCCTTTTTTATTTTGACTTTGATGTTATCTAATTTTTTTTTTTTTAAAAAATCTTTTCTTTTTGGGTTTCAACCCCATGAACTAACCTCATGCAAATAGTAAGAAGAAAGGCTTCATCACTAAGGATTAGACAAGGTAGTTATGAACATTACTTTTTAGAATTGGCATGAATTTTTTTTTTTATGGTCTTATGCACATGAGGAAGGTTTTGACGGAAGGGTTTGTCCAATTATGAGGCTCTAGAAAATTTATCTAGTCTTATATGCTAGTATATATGGAGGGGAAATGTTGTGAACCAGTAGTTCATTCTCTTTAATCACATTAAAATTGTCTAAAAGATCACAATCATTTTTTAAAATGCATACCTAAATATATCATGATTACTACTAATAAATAAATATAAAATTTAGCATATTATGAAATTCATTTACATAAATTAAACATACATTCATTCAATAAATACTACATCTTACTCATAAATAGCACTAAAAAATTCTTATAATTATAATTTCATTAAAAAGAACATTTATCAATATTTAATTATTCAAAGTACATATTATAACATTGTAAATTGTGAACCTTGACAATTTTGCACTAGATTTAGCTCCCCTCTATGTGCCTAGATCTATTTGTTCTTTTAATTTATGAGTTTTATGGAAAAATAGAGTTGAATTAGGAATTATCAATTAATAATTATTTAACAAAACTCAAAGTGTTGAACACCCAAAATACTAAAAGGGGGGTGAATCAATATTCTTTGAGACCACTTAAACATTTAAACATCTATTTGAAACATCATATGTATTCAATTTGCAGTAAGGAAAGAAACCACGAAAGTAATCATCAAAGTGCACATAACACATGAACACCAAATTTTTTATGTGGAAAATCCAAAAATGGAAAAACCATGGTGAGGATTAGCTCACAATATATTATAATTGGTCATAACATATTACAAAATGGTTCACTACCTTTTTGAACTCACTATCTAGAGGACTCGCTATCTGAAGAAGAAGAGAACTAGAAAAGAGGAGTGGCTCACTACCAAAATTTTAACTGTAGATAATGCATCTACAATATGCAAGGAGATACAATTCCATTTGAACTCAAAATATTGAATCAACACACTTCATACTACAACACATCCACATTCTACTCTACTTTATATTCACATCACATTTACACTATATTCATGCACTTCACATTACATTACATACATACTCACATCAAAAATAAAAATGATCTTACATTTATAACCATTACATCCACAAACACTTACAACATAAATTAGGTCAGCTTGATTAGGTGAAGCATGCAGTATAATAACTTTTCAGCTCAAGATTCAAACAAACATGCTTCACACCATAATCAAAACTTGTAACACATCAAAATAGGTAAAAGGGGACCTATAATAACTCCCATAAGTTTGATCAACACTTCCTTTATCTCCACATAACCCCAAACTCATTAGGTCGGCACCGCTAGTGAACTAAGACTAAAATACACCAACTAATCATTCACAAACTGACACTCATACCACATAGAAACTTTCCAGATGTCACCAAATTTAATTTTATTTGAAAATCTATCAAGTTTTCTTAATTTTCTATTTTGAGCTTGTCAACTTACTATTTTTAGTAAATGGTTATTTTTAAAAAAATTGAAAAAGGGACATGACAAACACTCTCCAGCTCTCTCTCTTTCTCTCATGCACAAATTTCTGAAACTCCATCATTCTACCATTGCTAAAATCACAGTGAAATCTTGCAAAACTTTGTTGTTATCATTTGAAGAGGTTAGTTTCATCTTGAGGATTCTTGTCACTTCCTCGTTGCACCAATAAGCTACTTTTCTTTTAAGCTTGCGGGTGATAACTCTTTGAGATATTCTATTGAGCATATTGTCTTTATTTTGTTGGCATATCATTTTTTCCATTATTTTATGTCTATTTTTATCATCTTTTCTAAGGTCGTTCGTGGAGGTGGGAACACCAAAATGGTGGTTTGATTGAGGTAAACTCCTATATAGCCACCCAACCCCTCTCTATGGTCTTATGTGTGTAGGTATAGGTGAAGGAGTTGTTTAGAGGGATTATTTGATCTTGATGGATGTCTTCAATGATATTTTGAACTCCCCTTTATTATTTAAATTATTTAATTTCATTTAAAATCTCCATTCTAGTTATTCCATGCTTGTTGTGTAGTTGTAATTCAAAGTCATTAATATCCAGAATATTGTACAAAACGTTTTATGTTTCTTTGTGGTAATTTTTTTAATGTTTCCATATAGGATGCTAGCGTGATGTGTTGTCATCTGATAGCCATGTGCTTATCCTAGAGAGAGAGCTTTTTAAGCTTCCTTAGAAACCTTTGTGCTCTATCCTTTTAGTTTTTAAAGTCTAAAGAGTTTAGATAATTTTTTATGCTCTATTAAAACACGCAATCAATTAATTAGTGGGTAGACTTGAAGGTCATAGTTACTTGAAGGCTTACCTCAGTGGAGGGTTAAAACTTGAATTTGTGAAGGATTTGATTATTCTTCATGCACTAATGCAAGAAGTTTGGTACACAAAAAGCTCAAAAAGTGGAAGTGTTTTTGCTGTTTTTTAGAATTTGTCACACTTGGACTGAAAATTTGAGGCACTTACACAATGAATCTTAAAAAAGTCAGTAATATGAAATTTCGAATTTTGAATCTAGTTTCCAAATATGTAAATTATTCAAATACCTAGATTATAGAAATTAAATTTTGATAGGGATCTATAAAAACCACTTTTTAAAAGTCCCTATTTTTTTACCATACCAAGCACGTGTACAGACACCACTTTTTGACCCAAATAAAAGTATTTTTATAATTCATTTTGGGAAAAGATAGCTAACAACATGAAAATTGATGTGGAAATAATTTTTTAATTTTTTGTTGAATTTTTTTTTTTAATTAATTTTTTATTGCCCTTAATTGTTTTTTTTTAAAATCAACATGTACGGACAACATAATTAGACCTAAACTAAATATTTTTTGAATTTTTTTTTTTCATTTTGTAGAGAACTGTCTAAATTTTGATGCCATATAATTTTTTTTACAAGAAACTTAACCAAAAAAAATTATTAAAAAACAAAAAAAGCTTGGTATTTCAAGTTTAAGGACTAGTTTGCTTAGAAATTAATTAAAAAATAGAAAACATAATCCAATTTCAATAAAAAATATATATTTGGAAATTAGACATCGTGTTCTCTAATGGGTTTTAATTTTATAGATTGATTAAAAAAAAAGTCCATCAGCCACATTGCCAAAGTTGGACATTCTTCTTCAATCTGCCTTAGTTTTCTAGTTGTAGGTTAAAGGCTAAGGCTCAGATTGCCAAGCCTTTCCCAAGCCTAAAACCAAGGTTGCATGTGGGTTGGGAATTCAATTTTTAAATAATGCGTATGTGTTACTAAAATGTGTACGTGTTATTTAAATGAAATGCGTACGCATTATCTAATTACCCATTGGGTAAAGGTAACACATATGCATTATATAATGCGTATGCATTCATAGAAAAAAATGTGTATGCATTTCATAACGAGTACGCGTTTTTGATATAGTCATTTTTTCCTAATTTGGTAAATATTGATAAAACACATTTTTTCTGCAACATTCCTTTTCTACAGTATGAATCGAAAGCACCATTTTTTGCATTTTTTTATTGCAAATTTGTCTTGTGCATGGCATATTCTATTCAAATTGTTGGAAGAGACAAAGTGTAGGTTAAATTTTCTGAAGTGGAATAAAGTACAAGAAATTTTTACAAGAAGATTTGGAAAAAGAGAATTTTTGGATGCATTCATGATTTTTTTGTACTTTAGAGCTTAAAGAAAAAAGGATCTTCATACTACATAGTTTTATTTGAATATTTGAAGGATATAGCAATTTGAAAATAGGTTGTATTTGAATCAAAGAGGGTTTGGTAACCATGGGTAATAAGAAAAGACAAAGAAAAAGATGAAGAAAGTTAATGACACCCGAAGAAATTCAAGCAAATAGAGATATGGAGGCAAAAAGACAAAGGGATAGAAGAGAAAGGATTCATCAAATGAAAAATTTGCAAGAATTTAGTTCCAAGAATATTGAAGAGGAAGCCATGAATGATGAAATGAATGTAGATAATGCAAATGTAGAGATTGTGAATATGGAATAAAATGCAATTATGGAGACAAACCCAACTATGCCTTCAACTTCAACTTTGAATGATGTGGAAATAGTTCCTGTGCAAAAAAATTCGGGTATGTCTTCAAATCCACCTCCCAATGATATGGAAAATGCACTTATTCATACAATCTAGACATCCAGGTATGTGTTCAAACCCAAGTTTTGATAATATTTATATTGCTTGTTTAGATGAAGTTGGATACACCATTAATGATATCAATAATTCTAGGGTTGAAACAATGCAAAAACAAAAAAAATGATGAAATTATATCTTATGAGAATGCAAATGAGAATGAAATCCCTCATACTAATGAAAATGTGAATGAAATTCCTTTTACATTTGAAAATGAAAATGAAACCCCTTGTATGGATGGACTTAAAAAAAAACAAAAATTACAATTGAAAGAGATGTGATAGATAAAATTTGTGGTAAAGTTTCTTGGAGATAAATTAGAACTTATGGAAATAGAATATGTAAAATATTATTTTATAGAAAGAAATTAGGATTCCAATGTCAACTCATGGTGCAATTGATGATAATGTCGAAAATGAGAATAATGATGAAAAAATTAGGTGTTTTTGTAAAACCAAAAAAGAAAGATGATTAAGTAGAACAAGTCATATCTAGTGTTGCTAATGCTATTGATTTTAGAGGTAATAAAATTTTATCAAAAGATAAGAATGTGGCTCATCGTGCAATAACAACTGCTCTAGCTAATAAAGCAGCTTCAAATAAAATAATGTTAAGTAAGATTAGTAAATGTATAAAATTATATCCTAGAACTTTGATAAGAGCTACTAAATGAAGAGAAATTATTGAAAAGGATCCACTTAATCAATGTTGGATTTTTAGTGGTAGACTCCCAAGATCAGACATGAAATTAACTAATGAAATTAAATCTTTAATGGAAAATTTTTGCATGATAATACAAGAGTATCACCTAACAATAGAGATGTCTTAAAATTAAGGGTGGGTTTGAAAATTTGTGAACCTCGTCCAAAGCATCTCTTAGATATGACTCAAACTGAATTATATAAAAAAAAACTAGATGCTTCAATCTTACCATTGAATATTAATATAAGTCAAAGAGCATTCGAAAAGTGTAAGCCTTGGTATGTTAGAATTAATAAGCAATGAATCTCTTGTTGTTGTAATACCCATGTACAATTTCATTATTAGTATGATAGTTTTTGATATATACGATACACTTTGCATGCTAACCAAATTATGCAGGACATTTGTGGTATTCATATGCCACCTGAAAGAATCAAAGATTTTATTGTAGGTTTTTTTGTGAACCCTCTAATGGAAACTTATTTTATTTAAAAACATGTATTTCTAGAGAATGCGATAGATGTGGTAACTTTTCATTATTAGGAGAATGTATGCATGAAAGTAGTTTAGATGAATTTGGACAACAATTAGTGGATGTAAAAAAAATAAAAATGTTGACTATTCTTTGAAAGATGGAAAAACTGGAAAACGTTGTGAGCTAATTGTGGAAAATTTTAGTGTGCATGCATTTATTAATGAATTTAAAGCTAAGATTGTGCCGAAATATGTTCAACACTCTTAGTATGCTCATTGGCTTGATAATCAATTTTGTTTATGTAAAAACACACTCCCAATTGGAACTATATTGTCAACTATTGATTTTTGCTGAAAATTATACTCTTGCTCCACAAGAAGAAATTCAATCACAGTATTATAATTTAGTGCAAGTAGCTATATTTGTTCACATTGTTTATAGACATGTAGATGATAGTATAGAAGATAATAGAAATTTTTTGGGAGAGTAGAATTTTTATGTAAGTGATAATCGATTACATTCATATGAGTTTTTTCAATATTTTTTTATAAAAAATTAAAAGAGAGAGGAATTCAAATGCTAGAACATCTCATATGGTCAGATAATTGTACGGTTCAATTCAAAAATGATAGAATTTTTTATTGGTTATGTAGACTTCATAAAGAAAATAATATCCAACACATATGGAATTTTTTTGAACCTGGTAATGGTAAGGGAGAACACGATGGAGCACATGCATGTGTGAAAAGAGCTCTTGCTAGAGAGCAATTCAAATTTGATGATGCTATGAAATTTAGAGATGAACATGCAATTGTAGATTGGTGCAATACCAAATTATCTACAAGAACACGTGAGAGATCAATAATTCGATGCTTCTTTTGGTTAGTTGAAGAAGATGATATTTTTTCTCAATAAGATTGTGAAACAATTAATGGGTCTGCAAAATGGCATTCATTTAAGAGTTTGAATGCAAACACATAGACAATATGGACAAGGGATTTGGCATGCTTTTGTCAATTTTGTATTGCAGGTGATTGGAAGGCATGTGAAAATATGGAATGGGTCGAACAATGGCAGCAAAGAGCCTTAATGCCTACATTGACACATGTTCAACATGAAACAACAATTGAAGATAATCAAGTGTTC
The DNA here is from genome assembly GCA_007258455.2 of Sequoia sempervirens. NCBI lineage: Eukaryota > Viridiplantae > Streptophyta > Pinopsida > Cupressales > Cupressaceae > Sequoia > Sequoia sempervirens. The sequence goes on along the minus strand of VDFB02000008.1, from coordinate 188,588,977 downwards.
GCATTAGATGATTATGATAGTGTTTTGGATCTTGTACAAGAAGTTACATTATTTATTGAGTTGAATTTTATATGTATGCATGTTTAATATATGTGAATTAAATATAAGTCACTCTTTATTGAATTTTTTATTTATTTTTGCATGACATGTGTATGTTGTTGTTGCACCTGAGGGGAATGAAGAGAAAACTGAGTACTAGTTGGCTAGATGTGTTGAGAGAAAACATAAGTTGGTACATCCTAGAGTGGATGATGACAACTTTGAATATCCAACTAGTTCAGTAGTTGTTGTTGGCACTTGGCTTCGAAAATATTTGACGAGAAAGAATGGCTTGACTACATTTGAAGATTATGAAAGACACAAGAAGATTATACATTATTCACATTTGATTTTGGAAAACAATATAAAAATAGTTAGATATCAAGGGAGGCATGCTAATAAAGTTTTATGGAAACTTTCAATGGATGATCATGAGACAATCATAGATGCATTACAAAAAAGAGAGGATGCAGATGGTACAACAGAGTAAATAAATATCGGTAAGTATATAGTTGTATATATATATTTAATTTATATATATATTTCTTTAATAGTCATTTCCTAATTAAATTTTTATATCATTTTTTGTTTCAGGTCTCCCAAAATTAGACGCTTTACAAAAAAGAGAGAAGATACATATATTACAATGGAATCCAAATCTAGAGACAAGTAACTATATATATAGTTCTAGATGTACATTTAATTGATAGTATAAATATAAAACTAAATTTAATTCATTGTCATTTTATAAAAAGTTTATAATTGATTTCATATCCCCTTAAGCCATTCTTTTAAAACCACTTAAGCCATCCTCTTATGTACCATTAATCAATCCTCTTGCATCCCCTTGAATATCTCTATTAATTGCCCTTAAGCCATTCTATTAGGACCCCTTAATCCATATCCTCGTATATCTACCCTTAATCCTTCCACTTATGTGTTGGTGTAATTAATATTTAATTACACTTTACATAAGTTTACTTAGGTAATTATTTAATTCCTAGGTTAATTAGTTGTCATCCTTATCTTGTTGGGCTATCTTGTTGCTCAAGATAAGATTAGGGTTATGCATGTCTTGCTTTTATAAAGCAAATCATTATCTTGTAATTAATGAATTCTCGAATAATAATTATTTGAACATATTCTTGCAAATCTCTTCTTTTTCTATTTTTCTCTTCTGTGGAAGGATATTCTAGTTTGCAAATCTGATCTTGGTTTCTAACATGGTATCAGAGCCATGATTTGCAGCCCCTTCTCAGATTTTTGAGAAAATAATTGTAGGGTTTGTTCAGGATTCCTCAAGGGTATCATGCCTTGAGTTTATTCATGAGGCATTTTGGATCATATCAGGCTTCACCATTAGATTCAGAGTGCTGGAAAAAGTCAAGATTGACTTTTGTTTTGCAGATTTTGGCCATCATTTTCTAGATCCATGAGGGTTTGAAGCTCAGAGATTTTTCGCAAAATCTAGGGGTAGCCAAATTTTTGGAGCATTTTGGGTACAAACAGAGGTCACCATCACATTCACAGAGGCCAAAAACCCTAAGAATGCGCTTCATTTCATCGATTTCTAAGCAGTTGGTCTGGGAGGAAAAATATTTTTCCTGGGGGGCTGTACGGCCTCCCCAACACTTGTTACGAGGCACATTTTTCAAAAAAATTGAAAAAAACATGATTTTTGAAAACTATGCCAGTGCTCCCCATAGAAAAACAAACTCCGCCACCCAGCGGCCACTGACTCGCCACAGCCGCCAGTGGCACTGCCCTCCATCGCCGACCTCCATACAACCCCCACAGGCTCCTCCTCTGTCAGCATCGGTCATATGGGGACTGGGCAGTATGCGCCCAACCCCCAACCAGCCTGACCCTGCACAAGTCCTTTGGTGGACTAGAACCCTGACGCTCAACCCCGCTGGCAAAAGAATATTTCAGGCGAGGTAGCATAGTGTAGTCTCCGAAAAAATTTTCCTACAGGAATTTTGTGTAGGGAATCTTTGGGATTCTGGGAGAATATTCCATTATCAGCGCATATTCTGGGAGTATATTCCGGCAAGCAACAAAATATGCCGACAACCGCCAAATTTTTCCAGCAAGGGGGGTATTTTTCTGCCAATGGCCAGATGGTCATCAAATTTAATCTAGTGAAGTGCTGACATCAACATGACGTCATCTAGCCGTATGGCCCCTCTTTGCCCCTCCTAGCCTTGATTTTTCCTAAAGGAGCAGTTTTTTTCTTTTGGTCATAACTTGGGCATACGGTATCAAAATTAGGCAAACGAGATATTGCCAGAAAGCTAGTTTCAAGAAATTTCTAGTGGTCTTGTTTATTTTCCAATATTTTTCTTTTTATCTACATTTATTGCTGTTTGAATTTAGATGTTTATTTTGGGCTTCCGAGCTCATAACTTTTTGCCACGATCTCCAATTTCCGTCTTCTTTGTGGCATTGGAAAGGTATTAAGGAGCTCTATCTTGCTATCCATGTTTTTTCTATATCTATCCCAAGTTTATCATTATTCCATATTTGTCTTGATGGGTGTTTTGGCGATTACTTGGATGTTTTGGTAGTTGGAAAAGTGAAACTTGAATATTTGTACTTCATTTTAGTACCACTTCATGTTATTTTCTATTTGTGCATGCATTAGCATCCTCTCCTTTTACAATTTTTGGGTTATTGTAATAAATGAGCTAAGATAAAGTTCCATAAGGGGGTTTTCTTGCATAATAAATCTGATTAGAGTGTAGTTTTCACTTTGTTCTCCATCTTCATCTTGATTTTTTGGCAACTCGTATGGTTTATCTTGTTTCCTAGTTTCTTTTGGCCACATTTTTTCTATTGCTTGACACATATAGGATTCATCATTTCACACTTCAGTTAAGAGATTATGTTTCTTGATCCTCATTGGTTCAAATTCTTCTCAGTTTGAGGGCCATGTTTTTATGGTTAATGTTCCAGAGTCTTTTTCTGGTACTCCTTCCCATGGAAGAGTTTCAGTCATAGTTTCGCATCAACATCAAGATACACGGCTTCCAGATTCTATCATCATTTCATCTACTATTGCTTCACAGATCCCAGGGTTGTTCTAGTTTCTGAGTTTTCCAGTGTTCTGTGGCATCGGGTCTGTTGTCACATTATTATGATTTCATTTTTTTTTCTTGTAGACAGAGGTATCTTTCCTTTCTTGTTAGATTGCAGTTCCAGTGTCACTCCACAGTGTTCTTCTAGTGATTCTTTGCAACAGTCATCTCATTGTAGGGGGGTTTTGTCCCACTGGGTTTTCCTTCTCTACTTCATTATTACATTTGTACTTGGGTACCTAATCAGGCCTTGTTGTCAAGACCCATTCATGATTTCTTGCATTCATCTTAGTTTTAGGTGCATGCTTTGTTAGTCTCCCTAAGTTGCACTTATGGGGGGTGTTGGTGTAATTAATATTTAATTACACTTTACATATGTTTACTTAGGTAATTATTTAATTCCTAGGTTAATTAGTTGTCATCCTTATCTTGTTGGGCTATCTTGTTGCTCAAGATAAGATTAGGGTTATGCATATCTTTATTTTATAAAGCAAATCATTATCTTGTAATTAATGAATTCTCAAATAATAATTATTTGCACATCTTCTTGCAAATCTCTACTTTTTCTATTTTTCTCTTCCGTGGAAGGATATTCTGGTTTGCAAATATAATCTTGGTTTCTAACATTATGTCCCTTTAAGTAACTCTCTGAACACCCCTTAAGAAATCCTATTAGGACCCCTTAATCCATATCCTCGTATATCTACCCTTAATCCATCCACTTGCATCCCCTTAAGTCAATCTCTCAACACCCCTTAAGCTATCTTCTTAGGACCCCTTAATCCATATCCTCATATATCTACCCTTAATCCATCCACCTCCATCCCCTTAAGTCACCCTCTTAACACCCCTTAAGCTATCCTCTTAGGACCCCTTAATCCATATCCTCATATGTCTACCCTTAATCCATCCACTTGCATCCCCGTAACTCACTCTCTCAACACCCCTTAAGCTATCCTCTTAGGACCCTTTGATCCATATCCTCATATATCTACCCTTAATCCATCCACTTGGATCCCCTTAAGTCACTCTCTCAACACCCCTTAAGCGATCCTCTTAAGACCTCTTAATCCATATCCTTGTGTATCTACCTTTAATCCATCCACCTACATCCCCTTAAGTTACTATCTCAACACCCCTTAAGTTATCTTCTTAGGACCCCTTAATCCATATCCTCGTATGTCTACGCTTAATCCATCCACTTGCATCCCCTTAAGTCTCTCTAGGGTTCATGAGATGCTTAGAATAAAAAATCTATATGGGTTAATGGTTTAGGGTTTATCTCCCAGTCTCTAGGTCATGTGGTTTAAGGTTTACGGTTTCTAGGGTTCATGAGATGCTTAGAATAACAAATCTATATGGGTTAATGGTTTAGGGTTCATCTCCCAGTCTCTAGGTCATATGGTTTAGGTTTTATAGTTTCTAGTGCTCATGAGATGCTTATAATAACAAATCTATATGGGTTTTAAGGGTTTAGGGTTCATGAGAGGCTTATAATAACAAATCTATATGGGTTAATGGTTTAGGGTTCATCTCCCAATCTCTAGGTTATATCATTTAGGGTTTACAATTTCTAGGGTTCATGAGATGCTTAGAATAACAAATCTATATGATTTGTAAGGGTTTAGGGTTCATGAGATGCTTAGAATAACAAATCTCTATGGGTTACTAGTTTAGGGTTCATCTCCCAGTCTCTAAGTCATATGATTTAGGGTTTATGGTTTCTAGGGTTTATGAGATGCTTAGAATAACAAATCTATATGGGTTTTAAGGGTTTAGGGTTTATCTCCTAGGATTTAGGTCATATGGTTTAGGGTTTAGGGTTTAAATTCATTCTCTCAACTCTCCTTAATCCACAATCTTGCATCCCTTAAGTCACTCTCATAATTCCCCTTAAGCCATCCTCTTAGGGCCTGTTAAGCCATATCATAAGGTTCATGACATGCATCCCCTTAATCCACTATCTTACATCCCTTTAAGTCATTCTATCGACCCCCCTTAATCCACCCTCTTACATCCCTTCAATTCATTCTATCAACTCCCTTTAATCCACCCTCTTGTATCCCCTTAATCCACTCTCTCACATCCCTTTAAGTCATTCTATCAACTCCCCTTAATCTACCCTCTTACACGCCTTCAATTCATTCTATCAACTCCCCTTGATCCACCCTCTTACATCCCCTTAATCCACTCTCTTACATCCCTTTAATTCATTCTATCAACTCCCCTTAATCCACCCTCTTACATCCCTTCAATTCATTCTATCAACTCCCCTTAATCCACCCTCTTTCATCCCATTAATCCACTCTCTTACATCCCTCTAATTCATTCTATCAACTCCCCTTAATCCACCCTCTTTCATCCCTTCATTCTATCAACTCCCCTTAATCCACCCTCTTGCATCCCCTTAAGCCATCCTCTTAAAGGACCTTTAAGTCATATACTCTTACATACCCTTAATCCAATATCTTGCATCCCTTAAATCACTCTCATAATTCCCCTTAAGCCATCCTCTTAGGACTCGTTAATCCCCTAGGGTTCATGACATGCATCCTCTTAACTTGCCATCCTCTTAACTCCACTTAATGCATTCTCTTAAGACCCCCCTTGAGCTATATATCCTCTTGGGTCCCCTTAATCCATCGTATGGAAAACATCATTTGAATTTGAATGGAATTTACTATATATTATTCTTTTCTCACATTAATTTTTTACTTAAATGACTCATAAAAATTATAGTTAGTTTACTTACATTAATTATTTTTCCAGGTTCTCATCAAGTCAATCTACCATGTGATTGTCATTGAAAAACTTATTTAAGAAAGAGACTCTATAAATATCAATTTTTGGTCTTCACATAAAAGTTGATAAGCTTTAATTGTATGTGCATGCACAAATATGTTTCATCATGTTATATATTTGTATTAAACATCAATATGTACATTATATATGTTTTTTCAATGTATGAACTTCAATGAGCTTATTAGTCACTTTTTAAATATCTTGTTCCAATTTTATAGATTATACATTTCAGATCTTGTATTTACAACATTATATATAATTGTTCAATTAAATAGATTATACATTTTATATATACAAGGAGATAGATTTTTTTTAGTGATTCAAATATTTGCTAGAATTGGAAAATAGTTAAAATTACCTGTCCTTAAATTATTATGTACATATTATCTAAACTATTTAAGGAATGTTTTAATTTGTCACCTAACCATGTGATAAATTATATATATATAATTTGATTCTAGATAAGAATTTATATAGTGCATGTATTACTTGAAAATTAGATAATTGATATCTATACATAACATGAGTGCATATAATCATCAAAATGAACATAACACGATCATAATTGACTGCATATATAATCATCATGTATTAAAGTCAACTGATATAAATAAACACAAATATGATAATAACATGTTCAAAATAAAACTAGAGATCTAGATAGTCCATAAAATTTAAATGTCATGATGTATATGTCAAGTCCAACACATATATTTAAATAAATATCTAGAGATCTGCAATCCATAAAATTTAAAACCATCTAACTATCAGGCATATTGGTCATATCAAGTCTCCTCTTTGTTCCATGTCGACTAGATGTACCCGCATCATGCTGGAAAAGAGTACAAGAAACTTGAAATTATATTTAATGTTATTTAGAAATTTTGATATAATTAAACATTTAAATTTGAAACTATAAACTTTTAGATAAAAATAAATTTAATTAAATATATCTAGTAAATATAATAAAAAAATATTTTTAGTATGCATAAATTACCATATGATCATGTGAATCTATTGGCACATTTTGTTCAATAGGTAGCATAACTGTCAATTGAGAATATCCAAATTCCTAATCTACTATATCCTACACATATTCATATAAAGCAAACAATATGTTAAAACCTTGAATATATATATATATAAAAGGTCCGTAAAAATTGTATAGGAGATTTAGTAAAGTTTACAACCTCGAATGATATGACCTCATGATCATGCACCTGAGATTGCCCATGCATAAATACCAATGACATCTCAAGTGCACCCACCATGGGTATCTCATGAAATCCATGCATGTATAGATGTGCATGTATAGATGTACAACAGTTTGTATAGATCATTCACACATGTGCATGTAAACGAATAAATTAAATTAGATCTATCATGTGTATTTAATTTAAACTTAACAAACTTTTGAAAGCATGCACCTGAGCTGATGATGTCTCAGGAGTGCTCACCACAACTTGTGGCTGGTCAGTACTAGGTATTGTATGACCTTCTTACATCTAGATATAATATTAAATATTATATCAATTCACACATGTGTATAGATTAAATAAAAATTAGATATATCCACACAAATTATTTAATATATATTGGTTCAAGTACCTGTCCAAAAGGTGAGCCTATATCTACAACACTCGACATATAGAAATGGTGATCATATTAAGTTTCAGGCATTGTGTGATCATGCTTCTACACCAAACACTTATTGAATTAATATTATATTATATATATAATTTGATGTTATTATTTATGTGAATTTTTCACATTTCAAAGTTGAATTAAATTTAAGTTAAACAAATGAACATACCTATATAAGATGATCCTCATATAGTAAATTCATGTATGACTCTGTCCTAGATGCATGTGGGTCACCTAAAGTTATTGTATGAGTATCCATACAACCCGAGCCTCCATGCTCTCTATTGGTCACTTCAGTCATCATGTGTGTTGTTTGATGAGTGAGATGTCCTGAAAGCAAACTGAATGCTCCTAATGTGGATAACATGGTTTGTTGTTGAAATGCAACAGGAACACCAGGAGAAGGAGGAGGAAAAATAGGAGAAATCGGAGCATGTCACTGAGGATCGACATGTGCTCCTAGTCTATGTTGGGGCATGTCATTCCCAACTCCTTGAAATGACCATATCAAAATAGTTGGGTTTTCTACCCAACTCAAACTCAGCCCATAACTTTCTCAAAAAGTATAGGGGTACCTCATATTTTTCATGAGGTGGATTATCAAACACCATCCACCATCCATCCCAAAAAAGTGTAGCTATTTGTGAGTGCCTACACCATAAAATTGAAATTAATTTTTTGGTTGGAGGAATTGGTTGGTTTGTTTGGGGGTTAATAAAATATTGGCACATGGCTTGTTTGGTAATTTTAAGGTCATTGATTTCTTTGTAGGACAATCCATCTACATAGAATTGTCTCCTCTCTTCTCCCCATTGATGGAACCTATCTAGGTCAACATCAATGGATTGAACAAAATCAACAATAGTTTGCATCATAGATGCAAACCGTGTAGATGGGGAGGGATTCTAGGCTCATTTTTTATTAGATCTATATTTGCTTGAATCACACTAGGGTTTGCTTATATGCTCTCTCTTAATTGATCCTTATCTACTATAGGGGGGTGGGGGGTTACACGGTGGAGATTCTAGAGGTGTGGGGTTTTGTTCTAGTGGTGGATCATCTAGAAGAATTTGTGGATTGGGCATAAAATCCTCTAAATTAAATGGAAACTACATGTTAAACAATAAAAAAATATATATCAACAAACTAATTAAATAACACATACAATTTGAAAGTTATTTAAAAATCACATTGAATGTGCACAAATTCAAAATACATTTCATTGAAAGACCATTTGATTTATAACATTAAAAAATACATAACATTAAAAATCCATAGCATGTACACAAATTAAATTGAGTCCAGTGTGTGGTTGTTAATATGAAGGGTAGAAATGAAATTAAGGGGTTTTATTAGAACCCTATTCAAATGCATGCACTGTCATTGGTTTATTAAGTGAATCCCCTAAAATAAGGCCCCATAAACTTATTTTTAGCTAGATATCACTTGATAATTAAACTATAGCCAAATTTGATTATCTATACATTAATTGATTTATTTAAAAATAAATAAAACCACATGGATTAAGGTAAAGAATTGAGATTTATTTAAATAAATCACCATCAAGGTAAAGACTTAAGATTAAGGTAAAGGACTAAATAATGAAAAATAAGATACGTGTAGATATATAACTTTGATTTGTCAAATTGGGTGTTAAAATAGGAGGTGAGGGGTTGTTTAGAGTGACATTTATTACATATATAAAGGTGGAAAAAGAGAAGGAAAGGTCCCCAAGCTAATTTAGGTTATGAACAGCTCTAGAATGAGTGTTAAAATGGGTAAATGATGAAAACCATCTAGTTTAGTTAAAGTAAAAATTATACTATATTCTATTTATATATTTGGATTGTTTTTCTAGACAAGGGTGCTCAATGGAGCTCATAAATATCAAGCCTATCATAAATTAACTAATTCATCAATAAGTAATTTATTCTTCTAAATTTTTATTGGTCTAGAGCTTTATCTTTTGGGGCGAGGGGAAGTTTACTCATAGGTGTGGTTGTTTCCCAATGGTTGTTTTCCAACAAGAGTATATCTATAGAGCTAAGGTATATCGAACAGGAATACATGTAAATTAATCAAGTATGACATAGAATTTAATTTAAAAATCCAATGACATAAATTGATTTATCTAAATTTTCAAATTTCATGATAAGAGACACAAGTTCTCTATAGTGGGACAAAGTAGTTAAGAATAAGTTATAAGTTTAACAAGTTAACATTAATTCATAATCCTATTCATTGTTTTCAAAGAATACTAAAGATAAGAATGAAAAATTAATATTTCATACATGTTCAAAGGGACACATAGATATATGCTAGTGACCTAATTGCAATGTACAAAATAAACAAAGATGAGCTTGAGCTCTATTCACCAAATTTTGAGAACTTGTTTGATCCCCTTGAGAAATGTCACATTAGGACCCATTAAGACATCGATTTATGATTTAGGGTGATAGGTGGCTTAAGGGGATCTATACATTCTAGTAAGGTCCTAGGACAAAATGGTCCATGGCTTAAGGGAATAAAATTTGGTGGAGTTTCTTAAGGAAACCAAATTTCATTTTAAGGTCCTATGACAAAATGAATGCTTTAGGGTTTAGGGTTTAAATTTTAGAGTTCATGGTTTAGGGTTTGGGGAACTTAGGGTGAAGTTTGGGTGGCCCTCGGAATAATGGAATAGTAAGTTAGTGAGCAACATTTTCTTGTGGAACAATTGATTGAGATAGCTCGTGTTTCCCAACAAGAGTATATCTATAGAGCTAAGGTATATCAATTGTGAATACATGTATTAATCAAGTATGATATAGAATTTAATTAAATCTGAGGACTTAAATTGATTTATCTAAATTTTAAAATTTCATGATAAGAGACACAACTTCTCTATAGTGGGACAAAGTAGTTAAGAAGAAATTATAAGTTTAACAAGTTAACATTAATTCATAATACCATTAATTGTTTTCAAAGAATACTAAAGATAAGAATGAAAAATTAATAGAATACATGTTCATAGGGACACATAGATATATGCTAGTGACCTAAATGTAATGTACAAAATAAACAAAGTTGAGCTTGAGCTCTATTCACCAAATTTTGAGAACCTGTTTGACCCCCTTAAGAAATGTCATATTAAGACCCCTTAAGACATTGATTTATGATTTAGGGTGATAGGATGGCTTAAGGGGATCTATTTCTAGTAAGGTCCTAGGAAAAAATGGTCCATGGCTTAAGGGAATAAAATTTGGTGGAGTTTCCAGGCAACCAAATTTCATTTTAAGGTCCCACGATAAAATGAATGCTTTGGGGTTTAGGGTTTAGATTTAGAGATTTAATGACAAGATTTCAACATATCTATATGTCAAATAAAAAATTTAAGAAACCTCTAAGGAGCCCTAATTTATGACACTACATAATGTGATAAGGATGTTTTAGGTTTACATTTTAGGGTTTAGGTCGAAGGATTAACCTGGGTAAATTAGTTTTTAGGGACCTATGTCTTTTGGAACATAGGGTTTCTAGGGTTTTGATTTCTAAGTTTTAAAAATGTGTCCAATTTAGGTTTAGTTTTCATGGTTTTCGATTTACAATTTAACGTTCTTTTTTTCATTGATGTTTTTGGTTTTTAAAATGCAATTTAAAAACTATAAAATATTGAACAAAAAAAACTAAACAAACAAAAATGCAAGGTATAAAGAAAAAAAAGGCAGAATTCAACCAACCTAGAGGTTGTTGAGGTCAACTGTGTCAACAAGAGGAGGTGGCAATGAAAATTTTCCTTGATTAGGGCCTTTGAAACATGTACATGATCCGGTCTCCCCTTGTTTGGCACAAACAAAAACTTGCAGATGCGGAACATATACGCGTTCGTATTTAGGCTCGGGTACCCGATCCATAACGCGTATGTGTTTTTTAAAAATGCGTACACGTTTCATGTGAATTTTTTTTTTTTTGGCTGAAACTTTCTCTCTTCATGTACCCAACTTTGTGCTTTTACCCTCATAGCAATTTATTTTTCATACACTACACTATCTAAATTGCTTAGTTATATTCACATGATTATTCTTCTTATAAATCAATTTTTTTATTTTTCTTAGGCTGCAGGAATCGAGATCTTATAAATCAAATTGAAGGGACATAACTTAGTTAAATAAATTATGATGAGCACTTAATTGAATTAACCAAAGTGTGATGTAGAGCTTATTAATACAAGTAGAAATCTATCAACATTCTTAGTATAACTAGATATTTACACATGAACATATGAAATACAATATTGCTTTTAAAAAATATGAAAAACAATAATAATTTTTTGGTATTATATAAAAAATAGTTAAATTGACACTTAAAATATATTAAAATTAAAACAATTATGAAGTAATATGTGATTTATTATATTGTTTCTAAAACATTAGAGATTTTACTTCAAAATGATGTAAAAATTTAGGTTAGTACTCTATCATTTACCCAAAGACTTTGAAGGTTGCACACTTTATTGTTTTCATAATGGTATCTTTCGGGGAAACAACGTGTTGATAATTCATGAGGACATAACATGTAGGTGGATTTTATTGTGTAAAATATCTAATTCAATTAGATGATAGCTAAAGATCAAAAAATTGTTATAATATAATGTGGAAGGAGCATGGGCTATAATGAATGAAGATGAATGGTTGTGAAAATGATATCCTAATATTTATTATAAATGAAATAAATTTGGATGGGCATGAAGAAATTAAGAATTTTTTTATTGGTGATGTGGATGATATATCTATTTGTGTATTATAAAGTAAAATAGTAAATATTTAAAGATCGGTAGAAAGCTATGTGTAGGTTCTTTTGATTTCGAGTAAGTTTCGTTTATTGGATTTAATATATTAAAGGTAATGTGGTCTTTTAAAATATATAGATTGAATTTACTTTTATTATGTTGATTATATTATTTTTATTTTTAGTTGAAATTAGATTTTGTAGATCTTAGTGTTGTTCCAATTTTTTTTATTTCTATATATTGGTGAGGTTAACTTTTCTTTTTGGTTGAATCTATATTAAGAAAAGAAATGTAATTTTGCTGTCATAATTAAGACTTGCTACAATTATTACATAAATTCAATTAATGTTAAATACACTTCATATTAAAATTACACACAAAATACATATATACTACTATATTAAATCCACAAGATAATTTTATTCGATAAAAAAAAAAAAAATACATAATATTGATTTCATTTGTATAAATTTCTTAAATTTTAAGGTGAACATGTCATACAAAATGTTCATTAATAAAATGGTATAGAAGAGATAATTCAAAATGTTAAGGCATATAAATTATTTGAAATAAATTTAATGTATAATTAACATACATTAAATTTTAAACTTAAATTTATATTTTTGATTTTTCTAATAGAATTAGGTTAAACACTTAGAGGCTAGAAGAAAAGAAGCATTGAAGCCTAGATTCTAGTAGCATTAAGTTCACTAGATCCAACTATATATAAACATAGAATATCCTATTAACTAGATTGTTTTATCATAATAGATGTTATTATATATATTTTATTCTCACAATTGAATATGCCATTCCTTCCTATCACAATACAAAAAAAAATTCCTTCAACCAAACAATTATTCTTACCACTAAATAATAGTATGAAGGTCTTACAATAGATTGTTTGAAAGAAATAATTTAGTATACGAAGGAGAGGGGGAATGTCAAATTACATCTGGGGCCCCCACTTAAGAGCATATACATTTTGTGTAAAGCTGAGTGCTTTGTGTCACCTAGAAGATCTTCTTTGCAATAGTTGACCTCCTCTACTTTAAACAAGCCATAAAGGAAATTGATATGTTAAAAATTTCCCAATTTATCTTAAGGTACCAATATATTTTAATTTGATTATGCATGAGGGTATGGAGATTCTCTTCTAGGAAATATAAATGCACATCACCTTACTCCTTGATGGCCCCAAAATTCTCATGTACCATGAATATATTTACTACCATTCACAAGATAGAGGTATTGTTGAAAGACTACACCACATCAAAAATATTTCTCCTACCAATCAACTGACTGGGATCTAACATAATTTTATCCATAGATTTTTAGATCTCTACACTATCATTGCTATCAATTTTCTTACCATTCCTTATATTCAATTTTTTTTTAGTGGCTAATATTCGCCAATTGGCTAATAGTTGAAATTTTGGAATCCAAAATTGGTTAATAGTTCGAGCTACAATGTGACTTGAATCACAACATTTTTACAAAATTTTATTATAGTCTTATTGAAATCACCAAATAATTTATTTTTTAAAAACATTTAACTCAAAAATTTGTCACAGTATTCGATACATGATTAGATCGGGTTCGCTTAAATTTTATAAATTATAGTAGAAATCTATATTAATTAGCCAATAGTATATCATAATTATAGGTTGCTTTATGACCATATTTCTAATCTTTAGTTTCCACCATTGATTTATAATATAATATAATGAACCTTTTTGTATTCCACAAGGTTAAATATACCCATGATCTGTAATGCTCATGGGGCCCACAATTTTGGGTCTCATGAGCATTATAGATTGTGGATAAATTTTACATTATAGAGTACAATGAAGGTCATTAGATCAATGTTCTAAAATCAATTTTGAGCCCCATGAGAATTACAGATCATGGGTACATTTTACCTTGCAGAATACAATGAGGTCCATTATATTATATTTTAAAACAATGGTGGAAAGTAAATATTATAGTCTACCCCTTCAACCCATCGATAATTTCCACCCCCAGGCCCCTACTTTTCCATGAGAATTATTTTTAGATTGGATAGATTCGTCATCATAATTAATGCATTTTCCTATTATTTTTCAAGATTCGCTAAAATTTTCTACAAAATTTTAGTGATGTAAAAAAAAAATCACCAATAAAATTAATATTTTTTTCAAAAAAAAGAAAGATTCACCAATAAAAATTAATATTTTTTCCCTAAAATAATGAAAGATTCACCAAGATTTTATATCTTTTTTTGAGGGGGGTTTCTTAAAGTTAGCATTGCTTATATTTGTATCTTCCATGTACACAACTCCAAATTTCTTAGGTCCTTAGATGTGTAGTATGCAAAATGATCAAAACCCCTAGCTGCACTTAGCTTACTAGCTTTGAGAATCTTTACTTTTACTCTTAGTTTCTTCTTACCTATTCCACTTTCCTTCCTGCCACCACATCTAGACCTTGAAGCCATGATTCCATTTGTGTTTATTAGGGAGTGCCACCATGTATGGACTAACCTCAAATCACCAAAGCTATTTATTATGTTGAGTTAATTACCAGATAAATATCAATCACACACATAACTCTAGCTATCAAGCCATTGGTTTTGAGAATGCTAATGATAAATCTTAATGCATTATCATCAATTTTAAATAATTTCTTAGCACACAATATATCATAAACTTGAAATTTGAATTAAAAGAGTTCCCTTCCAAATGATATGATAGGCATCTTTCATATCATATTTTCCCCTTAGTAGGATCAAAATTCACACAATCTCGTCATTCATATATATACATAGGTATTTTGAAAGAAATATAATACAATATTTATTGGTATAAAAATTTATCTAATATATCAACTTGAAACATGTACATAGTTTATATTTTACAATTAAACTAATGTAATTGATCTAGAGTACACATCAAACTTCTTCTTTCATATATATAGACACCTCCAAAGAGAGATGCACCAATATTCTTACCAAAATTTCAATAAACATATTCACTCAAAATATGCAAGATAAAATTTGTACAATACATTTAAATTATACTTGTCATTTATTGTAAAAAAAGAGTTAGAAACTTGAACTTCTAAAACATAGATAGAAAATAGGAGAGCCTCCCTCCCCTACTACCTAGCGATTCTTGCGAATGATTGCAAACGTTCTTCTACCTCTAGTCTTCCCTTTCCTATCCAATATTTAATGAAATCTCCATATGTGAATTCCTTGTAACATTGTGGGTGCTCATCATCAACAAACTCAGGGAATGCTTTCATATTTATGTCATCTACAAAACCATTAAAGAAAGCCAAACATAAACGAGATTGTTGTCTTTTCATTATCACTTGATGTTTTACATTAAGGATCCTTCCATTACTCCATGACTGATTTTTCAAAATCCATATCAAAACATATCTGTATTAATAATATTTAAAAAGAAGAAATGATCATAAAATACTCTAGCGGCCTTTGAATCCCAATCAATCGAAGGAAAAGAGAGTTATAAATGATACCTGAAAGCAATCGCCCATTATGGCCACGAACGAGTTAGGAATGGGTTTCACATCAATCCAATTGCCTGCCCTATTGCAAACCTGAAGGCCACCGGCACAATCATCTTCATGGAGAATGGTAAGGCTACTCGTATCCCTATGAGCTTGAAGACCGATCGTTTCGGTAGACAGCTCAGACGACACATCATACATATTCATACGCAGGTACACCTTCCGATGGCCAAAGTGAGTGGCATAGTATCCACTCATTCCAAAGCTCGCAACAATTACTTGGTGCACTTTATCATTCAATTCCATCATCTTACACGTATACTCTTCCATAGTTTGGCTATTCCAGAGGCATTCAAAATTTAGAATATAAAATTTCATAAAAAAAATTAAAAAAAAGTGTTATATTGACAAAATAAATAGAGCCAAAAATAAATAAATTATTATATCAAGAAATTTAATTTCAGCCGATCATAATGAAAAAGTCTATATAAGAACAAACATCAAATGGAAAGCAAAAATGTTGATACTTCAATTATGAACTAGTTCTTATTATTTTAGATGTGAAATGAACAGATGGATGGTACTTAAAGAATAGAGGAAAAAAATAATATGCCGATTTTGTAACAAGGGAATGGAATACTTCCCGGCATGCCATATCTGCTTTGCGGAGAAGATCGGGTGCGATTCCATGATTTACAATACGAAAGCAGCCCAATTGTTGGCAAGCCTCTCTCACCGTCTGTAAACATTCCTCCTCTACGCAGAGAGAGAGATCCAGCACGGGAATATCGTCAAGCTTTGCTTCGCACTCGTAAGATGCCATGGCAGGCCGCCCTTGTTAGTACAGAGTTGCCTCCACTGCGATATCCTATATAAGGACACTAGGCGTTGAATTTCCATCCATTGGTGACAATGGCGCATCGAATTTTTTATAACACCCGTTTCATAGCTTTTGAATCAGACAGGTACTACGTTATTATTGCCGATTAGTATATTGCATGATAACAAAATTAAGGTATCATTCTACACCGAGCTAGCAGATTCCTGCCTCGTTTAGTAGTGCAAAACACATTAATTGACTTTTCATGTTCCAGTTGAAAAAATTATGATTAAAGCTGCTGTCTCCCAGCAGTTTATTAATTTATTAATTAGCAGTCGCATACACCAGCATACAACGATCAGACAATATGGGTCCACCGCAAATGGCTATTCAATAGGAGGCAAGGAAGAAACTTGTTTTTGTGATGCAATGTGTAGTATAAATACTGAGAAATATTTGCAATTGTTTGAATGAGTCAGAAAAGGGAAAGCATGTTAATAAGCCAATATGGAATAACGCAAGGTTAGTTTATAGTAGGGGGTGAATTTTTTGATTTTGCATTTTATCGAGGAGAAGATTCATGGAGTACATTGTAATGAAAAGAGATGTTGGAAAATCAATTTATATATTCTTATGGATAATTAAATGGATAGATAAATTAAAGTAAAACTATGTGTGCATTAAAAGATATGAATTTGACTCACCTAACTTAAACATGTTATTAAACACTTAAATTTGGTGAAGAAATTATTTTATATGTCTACATTTAATTGGAGCATTGCAAAACAATTTAAACCCCATGTTATAATCCACTTCTTTGTTCTTATCTCATAGGCAATGCATGGGCGATTAAGAACCATTTACATAAAACGGAAAATTCATGTTTGCATTTCCACATCAATATTTTTAAGTTGGAAATTGATTATGGAAATGCAAAATAAAACCATAGGTCACGTTTATTATTTGCAATGTATCCATTAATTGCAATCCGTAGCATTTAATCATCAATAACTTATTTATTATTAATAAGGAATATTTAATAATTTTAATTACAATATTTTTTTTTAAATGATTTAAATTAATGATCTTAAGAGAATGTTTTTTCTTAATAAATTAGATTTGGAAAATTGAATACAATTTAAATTTTTACATAATTAGTTTTGTTAATAATAATAATTTATCTCCAAAATTTAAGGTATGATATAATTTTATATGTATTTTAGTTTAATAGTTATTAGGCCTAGATGCACATCTATGTTTGACATTTTTGTCTAGGTTAATCAATCAATCAATTGATTATTATTTAATTATCTTAAGATAAGGCAATGCACGGGAGATTAAGAACCATTTGCATAAAACGAAAAATTGATCTTTGATGATTTTGTCTAGGTTAATAAATCAATCTGATTGATTATTATTTAATTATCTTAAGATAAGGTAATGCATGGGAGATTAAGAACAATTTGTAGAAAACGGAAAATTGATCTTTGTGTTTCCACATCAATATTTTTTAGTTGGAAATTGATTATGAAAATGTAAAATAAAATTGTAGGTCATGTTCATTATTTGCAATGTATCCATTAATTAGAATCTCAAGCAATTAATCATCAATAACTTTTTTCTTATTACTTTCATGTTATTTATTACGATTATTTCTTATTGGAATATTAGTTATGATGGTCATTACTAATGATTTTTTCAAAAAGAAAGATATTTAATATTCAATACTTTTAATAAGTAGTATTTAGTCCATAATTTTGCAAATAAAAACATTATTATCTATGTGGTTTATGGGTTAGTAGTAGTCATATAAAATGGTCACAAGTCGAAAGGATTCAAAAGTAGTCCATTACAAGGATATTGAAAATAAAAAATATCATTGATTGATTCTAGTAAGAAGATGTTCTATAGTTGGTGTATGACCAACATTAGAAGGACTTAGTAAAACAAAATAATAAATGGATGACCAAATATAATAACACTTGAATTCTTCTGCTAATAAAAAAAAAAATGTAAATGCATTTATTCAACAAGAGAGTGAAAATATTATATTGATAAATTTTATACAATTTGATGAGAAAAAAAAAGGATTATATAGAGGCAAATATCACTTACAAAGTAAAGATGTTCATAGTCCAATGGAAGACTAACTTACACCATCTTTGATCCAAAACAAATAAACAAACCTCATGAAAAGAAGAATGCGATGACACGACACACGTATTTTTCATTTTTAGAATAATTGAATTTAAAGGTATGCCTCATTTTGTGGGAAAACAATCATATATTTGACTTCAAAAAAGATATTCTAGTCAACCCATTGGAATGGAAAAGGAAGGATTAAAAGTGAGTAAGTATACATGCAAAACCAATAAAGACAATGTGAAACTAAAAAGAATTAATAGTATTTACAATTGGTTCACCAAATCTATTTATTGATATGTGAACATTATATAGTTGGTTGTGATGAACATATTTTTTTGGAGCAGCCATGCTAAAATAGACGTATACATAATATGTAATCGACATGATGACCATGTGGAAAATCCGACACATGCACACCAAAGCACTCTTGGGTTGCAGAGTATGCAGTCAAAAATGTTATAAAATCCATGGCAAATAGCATTACTTATAATTTCTTGGAAAATGCCACAAGTTTTCTAACATTTCCCTGCATTCTCTATAGGCCAAAATAGTTGATTTTGTTTCTTCATCCCCATGATTCTAAGTGAAATATCTGCTTCACAAATATTTATCCAATGAACTGCATATCCCATTACTACAATTATGCAGATTTCCACCTGCAAAAGCAACATGTACATCAACAAATAATAGTTTCATGTTTATGAATTACATAGCATGTCATTCACTATGCTCATATGTCTATCTAGTAAACTAGATTCCTGAGGGAAATACATTCCATTGCAAAGAAAGCGAGAGAAATAATTAATAATATTTACAAATGGTTCATCGAATCTATTTATTGATAATGAAAAAGTTTTGTACTTACATTTCCTGTTGGTGGTGAACTCAACAAAAGCGAGCAACATTGGATCAACTTGTTGGACCATAATAGACAATTTACAATACACTAATTTTCTTGAATGTCTATTGTATCTACGTAGCATTATAAAGGAAATAATATAGATATAGAATAAAAGAGGTTAGCATTAGTTGTTGTAAAGAGAAAGAGATTAAATAGTACATTTTGAATACATGGGATCCAACTAAAGAATTGTGTATAAGTAATTTATTGAAGAAGTTGAAAAGAGAGTTGTGGAAACAATGACAAATACAATGGATAGAATAGAGTATGTTTTTGGTGGACACATGGATGTGAGAATTTGTGTATGTCCATGTATATAAGAAGCAACAAATATATGACAATGGACACCAAAAGCACTAAACCCATGCTCATTCTCCTTCCTACCATATTGGAATCATGAAGCCTTGCGGGCTCTAGCCAAACCCCCGAGCAAGAAAGGCAGGTAAGGTCCATGGAAAATCTCAAGGACTCTTATCATATATCACACAATAACAAAAATAGACAAATTCAAAAACAACTATTAGGAGAATACTTAAGAATCATAGGTAAGTGATAGATGGTTGGAAACCCACATTAAACAGATTGATACAAGACAAGCAATGTACCTAACCATTGGGTTGTTAATTCAAGGTTTGAGCTACATTATCTAGTACTGGACAATATAGAAAAATAGAGAAATTGTAAAAGAGTTGTTAGCAAAAAGCTTAAGAACTTTAAAGTATGGAAAATAAAAGAGGAAAACTATGATAATAAGTAGATTGTAATGGAAAACTAGGAAAAATGTACAGTGTGATACATATTGAAAGAAGCAAGTTGTGTAACAGTTGGCTTGTCAATTGAAGATTCAAACTACATTATTTGGTACTAAATATTATAGGGAAAAATGGGAATTGTAAAAGAGCTATTAAGGAAACACTTAAGAAATCAATATGAACAATGTGAAATTAAAGATAATTAATAATATTTACAATTGGTTCACCGAGTATATTTATCGAAAAATGCAAAAAGTTTGTACTTACATGTACTGTTATTCGTGTTTAACAAGGATGAACAACATTGGATCAAGTTGTTGGACCATGAAAGAATTTGAAATAGAGAATTTACAAGACACTACTTTTCTTGAATGTCTATTGTATCTATGCAACACTGTAAAGTAAATAATATCTGGTATTGTCTATAGGGGCACATTGCCAAACATAAATAGTATAGTTGTGAATAACCATGTGAATAACAAGTGAGTAATGGAAAGTTTCAAGAACACAACATTATGGATTTGAATGCTAGATGTATGTGAGAATTTGTGTGTCCATGTATATAAGTAACAAAAAATATATGATAGTGGATGCCAAAAGCACTAAACCCATGCTCATCCTCCTCCCTACCATATTGGCATCATGAAGCCTCGTGGGCTCTAGCCAAACCCCCAAGCAAGACAGGTAGGTAAGGTCCATGGAAAATCTCAAGGACTCTTATCATATATCACACAATAAGAAAAATAGAGAAATTCTAAAAGAACTATTAGGAGAACACTTAAGAATCACAGGTAAGTGATAGATGGTAGGAAACCCACACTAAACATATTGTTACAAGACAAGCAATGTACGTAACAATTAGGTTGTTAATTCAAGGTTTGAGCTACATTATCTGGTATTGGATATTATAGACAAATAGAGAAATTCTAAAAGAGCTATTAGAAAAACATCGAAAGTTGAATGGTAAGTGTTTGCTCACACGAGGGTTAATGCATTCTATCATTGTTGTACAATGGGGGCAGACGAAGTAAATGTAGGCAAATGAAGTAAATGCAATATTGAATGTTGCAGTGTGCAAAATTATACTTTGATTAAGTTGCATTATCGAAATAGCCATTGTGGTGTTACATACACATACATATACCTATACATATTCATATACATACATATACATATATACACATATAGACACATATACATACATATGCATATACATATACATATACATATACATGTACATATACATATATACACATATGCATACATATACATATGCATACATATACATATATGTATGTATATATATATCTCTGGAATCTGTAATTCATTTTACATGGGTTTTGCAAGGTGGGAAAGTATACTCTGAAATGTGCCAAAAAATATATTGATTAAGTTGCATTGTTGAAAGAGCCATTGTGGTGTTGGTTTGATAGCAGACTATTCTAAAAATCGTCGGCTTTGGTTTTGTGGTTGGTTTGATAGGAGACTATTCCACTAGTTGGCAGATTGGATGGTTTAACAAGTGTTGTGTTCTGCAATTTACACTGTCTCGTTGCCTTATTGTTGTTGTAAGTTGTTTTCCCATTGTCTTTATTTCCATTCCATAAACATCTAACCACATATATATGTTTTGATAGATTGAAATAAAATGTTTCTTTGCAACAATATGATGTTGACCTTGATGCAAGCATAGATGGACAAGGAGATATGAAGCCCATCTATGGAACAATTGGTTCTTAAAAGATGCCCATAGTTGTAACCATAAGCAAGGTTTGTTTTGTAAATTTAAATTTTACTAACTTATACATTCACCCCTTTTCTTTTTGTGGGACTACATATCCTCCACTACATACCAAAGTTATGCATTCACCCCTTTTCTTTCTGCATGGCTAGATACATTCTAGTACATACCAAAATCAGGTATGTTTATGAAGTTATTTGTATAGATTGTATGCTTTGAAGCAAAACCTTTGCTATTTCTTTGATGTCTTCCTTTTAACAATATCTGTCAAACATATCAGGGAAAAAGAAATTCATGAAACATATTGATGCAAGACAAGCTTATGGAAAATACCCATGTAAAATGACTTGTAGCAAATAATTGTTATTCTAATACCTCTTATACAATTTCTCTATTTGTCTTGAATATTTATTAACAAAGAACATAGCTTGAATCTTGTATCAATATGTTTCATGATATTCTTTTTTACCTGATATGCTTGAAGCTCCCTGGAACAAACTGTTCAAGTCTATTTATGTAAGGGGTGGAGGGTATGTGCAGGATCATCATGGAAAAAACAAGCCCTTAAGTGGCAAAAAAATTAGAAAAATTAGAGTTAGGCAACTTGACGTAAAAATTTGAATAAGCTATCCATATTATTTCAAAAATATGTAAAAATAGAATCTATAGAAAATTGAATTTAGTTTCTAAACTACTAGGTTTTGTTTAAAAAAAAAAATCTATTTGGTGAAAATTTGAAATTTCAATGCAGTAGTACTTAAATTTCAGGGAAAAAATAAGAAGTAGGTGTCTATCTTACCACCCTAAGCACAGTAAAATGATAATATTTTTTTATAAGATTTTAGATATAAGTAGAGGACTCATGCCGCAATGTGATGCATATTTTTTGGTAATTTTTTTTCCAAGTAAATAATTAATTATGAATTTTTATTACAACTTTTAAAAACTATAAAACTTTATGTCCGACCACCTTAACTCGGGTCAAAACTTCATGAAAATCATTTTTTAATCCTATAGTATGAAGCATAGAATGTGAGACATGTTTTAGATTCAAAAAATGTGATAATGTTTAAAACTATATAATTTTTTCAATTAGCCTATCAATCGGGACTTTAGTCATAATTCAAATAGAAAATGAATAATAATTATTTATTAAATTCAAGTAAAGCATAATTTATATTATTGGTGGAAATTTGAGAATCTCCTTTAAAAACCCTTTTCATTTCATCAATTTTGGGTAAAAAATGTCGTCAGCCACATACCCTACACATACCCATCATATCGCCACTTTTTGGCCCATCATGATCCTGCACATACCCATGTTTCATTATATTATTTCTTCCTTATCTGTTTCAACTTCCCCACAACAAACTATTCTTCATGATATTCTTCTTTTTCAGTTTATATGTATGTATGTATGTATGTATGTATGTATGTATGTATGTATGTACATGTATGTATATATACATATATGTATATGTATATATATGTATATATGTATATATATATATATATGTAACACAAAGTATACTCTAAAATGTGAGAAAATATATTGATTAGGTTGCATTATTGGAAGAGCCATTGTGGTGTTGGTAAATGATAGGATATTATTATAGAAATTGTGCCTCTTTGTCTATTTCAAGTTCCCCAAACAAACTGTTCTTCATGATACTCTTTTTCCTAGTTCCCTATACTAGACTGTTCATTATTGTAGATTGCTTAAGAATCACAGGTAAATGACAGATGATCGAAAACCCAGATTAAACATATTCATACAAGAGAAGCAGTGTATGTAATATTTGGCTTGTCAATTGAAAATTTGAGCTACATTCTTTAGCAGAAAACCCACATTAAATAGAACTTGTAAAGGAAATTGGTAGCAATAATCTGCACAAAATGGCTATAACACCATATATAGTTAATTGTGAATTTGAGCTACATTACCTAGCACTAAATATTATAGAAAAATAGAGGAAACTTGCTCGAGGTTTTTTATGACAACTTGGAGCTTACCTCTTGAACAAAGTATGTTGCTAAATGTGCCTCATTGATTAATAAGAATTGCAAGAAAGTTATGAATTTAGAATCGACAACCAAATTGTTACATAGATATTCTTTTTTCATCATCTATTTGAAAGTCCCTGTAATAAATTGTTCTATTGTTCTTGTAAGAAGGATTGTTTTCAATTTTTAAAATTCTAAAAAAAAATTTGTGGTTATTTTGTCTAGATGGAACATGTTATATGTCTTGTATTGATATGTTTCATGATATTGTTTTTTTTAATTTCCCATAACAAACTATTCATTATCATAGTTTTCCTCTTCTATGCTCCATATTTTAAAGTTGATTTATGATTGTCTGTTATTTTCCTATGGTTCTTAAGTATTTTCCTAATAGTTATTTTACAATTTACCTATTTTTTATAGTGTTTACTACCAAATAGTGTAGCTTGAATTTAGAATTGAGAAGCCAACTCTTAGATAGATTTTTTTTCTTGTATCAATCAAGAAAATAGACAAGAGTCATAGGTAAATGACAGATGATACAAAAACATACACAGACCAAAGAAATTGAAAGAAGGCCAAAAGTTTTCGTCCATCTGTCATTTACATGTGATTGTTAAATCTTATTCCAATACCTGTTACAACTATTACATAGGATTCTTTCCTTGTAACAATATGTTCCATCATACAACAACAGCATGATGCATTAACCCTCACATGCGCAAACACTTGCCATGCTCTTTCCACACACCAAGGCAACCAGCTCAACCACCGCCAACCCTTCTTTCCAATTTTTCTTTTTATCTATAATATTTAGTACCGAATAAGTGTTATTCCAACACCTCTTATACAATTAGTCTATTTGTCTTCAATATATATATATATATATATATATATATATATATATATATATATATATATATATATATATATATATATATATATATATATATGTATCTTTCTATGTTTCCAACCATTGAACATACAGTTTACATTGTATGTATATATATATATGTATGTATGTGTATATATATATATATAGATGTATGTGTATATTTATACATGTATGTGTATATACATATACATATATATATATAGATATACATATATATATACACACATATACATGCACTATTGATGGTGTTTAACAAGGACAAGCTACATTCGATCGATTTGTGGACCATGGAAGTATTTCAATAGACAATTTACAATAGAATAATTTTTTTGAATGTCTATTGAATCTTTGTAGCATTATAAATGAAACAATATAGATATACAATAAAAGAGGTTAGCACTATATGTTCTAAATACAAAGAGATAAAATGGAATATTTTGAGTACATGCCATGTTGGTAAAGAATTGTCAATAAGGGATCTATTCGGGAACTTGAAAAGAGAGTTGTGGAAAGAATGTCAAATGCAATCAATAGAGTAGAATATGTTTTTCATAGGAAAGCGCATCGGATAATTTGTGGGTCCATGTATATAACCAGAAATAAATATATGACGGTGGAAAGAAAAAGCTCTAAATGCATGGTCGGTCTCCTCCCTACCATATTCGCATCATGAAGCTTTGCGGGCTCTACCCAAACCCCCGAGCAAGAAAGGCACACTTATTGTAAATATTATTGACAACAAAGGGAAATGGTATTGAATTCCCTGAAACATACAGAGATACATATATGCATATATTATATATATATGTATGTATGTATGTATGTATTGAAATCCCCCTTTCATATTTAAAAATATACATATAGGCAGAAATATATATCCATATATATAGACCAAGACCATTGTGGCTCATTTCATAATGCAACAACAATCTATATATACACATGCATGTCTAAACAGTTGTGTATGTTATCTTTATTTCTATTTATGTAGATTTTAATATAAAAAGACTTTAAAATAGCATAAAATTGAACAAAATTTTGAAATTCAAAAACAATTCTTGTCAGAGGGAGAATAAAATAAGAAACTCCTAAAGTTTCATGCCAAGAAAAAAAATAACACAAGGACACAATTCTTAATTAAATGCACAAAAATATTTACCTATCCTAAGATATGAAGAATACAAGTGCTAAATAGTTTGTTACACAAAGCTTAAAATAGATGAGGAGAAGAGTATATCATGAAACATATTGATAGAAGAAAATCAATCTATCTAACAGTTGGGTTGTTAATTCAAAATTCAAGCTACATTATTTGGCACTAAATATTATAGACAAATAAGGAAACTGTAAAAGAGATTTTTTGTGCATTTAATTAAGAATTGTGTCTTGATCATTTTTATAATTTTTGCTTGTCATCATAGTGGTATTGGTTTTATAGAAGACTATTGTAAAAATTGTTCCCTATGCCTTTGTTTTATAACAAATTAGAGGGTTTTAAAACTGTTGTGCTCCAAAACCTGAGTTGTATACACACACACACACATAGACATATATATATGTAATATAAATATATATACATGTGCATATATATATGTATATATGCATAAATATATGTATGTATGTTTTACTAATAGTTCTATTACAATTTCCCTATTTCTCTATAATACTGAATGCCAAATAATGCAACTCCTCTTATACAATTAATCTATTTTTTAGCAGACTAAAAAAAATGTGGGAACCATATTAAAATCAAAAGCATGGGAGCTCAATTAATGTCCAAATATATATATGGAAACACAAGAATAAATTACGTTCATATTTGCAAAACAGAAGTATTAGATAAGATGTGAGCATACCTTGTGGGTGCAACTGGATGTAGTATGAACATAAGAAAAGAAGGCATGCTCTCCACCCTACCATATTGGGTCATGCAACCTCATGGGATGTCACCAAACCCCCAAGCAAGAACATACATTTCCCACCACTATGATTAATGGTGAAGCTAATGTTTGGGTACCTAAGTTTGTTGTTTCTAGATATTTGATTGGGTATGAGTTTTTTCATCTAGAAACAGAGACACAGTCAAATATCCAGAAATAAAAAAATCTTAAGCATTATGGATTGTGGAAATATTATAGCATTAACCTGATATTTTTATTTAGTTGAAATCAGTGTTATACATTTTTAAAAATATATATAGTTGTATCATTTATGACTTGAAGAATTTGACATGTAGTCATGAAATTAGAGATGGCACCATATTAAAATCAAAAGAATAGGAGCTCAATCAATGTGTGAATATATATATATATGCAAACATAAGAATAAATTATGTTCATATTTGAAAAATAGAATTCTTAGATAAGATGTAGGAATGGCTTCTGGGTGCAACTGGATGTAGTATGAACAAAAGAAAAAGAAGGCATGCTCTCCACCTTGCCATATTGGGTGATGTAGCCTCATGGGATGTCACCAAACCCCTAAGCAAGAACTTACATTTCCCACCACTATGATCAATGGTGAAGCCAATGTTTGGGCACCTAAGTTTGTTGTTTCTGGATATTTGATTGTGTTTGAGTTTTTTCATCCAGAAATAGAAACACAATCAAATATCCAGAAATAAGAAATATTAAGCATTATAGATTATGGAAATCTCATGGCATTAACTTGAGAATTTTCTTTATTTGAAATCAGTGTTATACATTTTTAAAAATATATATAGTTGTATTATTTATGACAAAGAATTTGACATGTAGTCGTGAAATAAGAGATGGAATAAAGGAAATATAGCCTTACCTTCTATATAAATAGAATGTAGTTGCAACTTGTACACCATGCCAAACATGTGTTCACAAAGCTATTTAGTATTGTGGAGATGTGAAATTACAGTTGAGAATGTTTGCAATCTAAAATGGTTTCAATTAGATATAGTTAGTCACAAGGAAAATTTGAAGTTTAGTGTGGCGAACATGTGTAATTGATAGAAAATATGTAAATTAGGAAATAAAAATAGTTGTATAGTTTATAACAAATAATATGTAATGCATCTGCAATAGAAGAGATCACATAAACAAGATGCGGGTATACCTTGTGTAGAGAGCGGGACAAGATCAATGAATGTACAAATATATATATATATATATATATATATATATGCAAACATAGGAATACATTACATTCATATTTTCAAAATAGAAGTCTTAGCATCCCATACTGAACATTAAAAAGGAAAGACATAATAAATATAACTTAAGAATATGGAGAATTTAGAAGACGTGAACTACAATAATGAACAGTTTGTTATGGGCAAGTGGATATTGATACAACACAAGCAATCTATGTAATAGTTGACTTGTCAATTAAAAATTGACGATACATTATTTGGCCCTGAATATTGTAGACAAAAATGAGAAATTGTAAAAGAACTATTGTTTTTAAGTTTCAAAATTCTAAAATTTTGTAGATTGGTATAAATTACAAACATGACATTCAACTATACCTTTGCACTGCTTTCAATTTTGTTTCCCTATGTATGTGTTATTTTATTTGGATGGAACATGTTATATGTCTTGTATCAATATGTTTCATGATATCCTTTTTTCCTCATCTGTTTGAAGTTCGTGATAAGAAACTGTTCTTCATGATATTGTCCTTTTCAGTTCCACATAACAAAATGTTCATTATTGTAGTTTTCCTTTCTTATACTCCATATTTTAAATCTCTATTTAATGTGGTTTTTTGTCTATAATATTTAGTAGCTCAAATTAGTGATATTCTAATACCTATTATACAATTCTCTATTTGTCTTCAATATTTACCACCAAAGGACGTAGCTTGAATATTGTATCAATATGTTTCAAATTTTGTTAGTTGTGTATAAGTTTAAAGAAATGGGCAAGGTTTTCTTTACACAAAAACATTTAGGATTGCATCATATAATTGTTGTCATAACCTAAAGAAAATAGGTATCATCATAAAGAACCAGGTTTAAATAGTTGAATTAGCAAGCTAAAAAGATATCTCTATAAGCATGGAGGAATGCAGTTGACAGAATACAATATGTTGTGTATTTGTAGCAGCCAATGTATTATGGTGAAAGGAAAAACCACAAAACCCATTCTTGTTCTCCTCCCTGCCATATTGACATCATGAAGCCTCTTGGGCTCTAGCTAAACCCCCAAGCAAGAAAAGTATGCAAGGCCCATCAAAAATTTAATGGAGCCATATCATATATCACACAATGGTAAAGTAGGGGAAATTTTGTTGTTTCCATATATGATTTCTTATATTGTACTAATTTTTTTCATGTAACAACTTTAAAAAGATGGATATGTTGATAAAGAGCTTCCTATAGATAATTTTCGCCATACGCTGAAAATATAAGTGCAGAGACATGGAAAAATGCAATGTGTAGAATAGACTATGTTTATTGTACTCTAGTGCATGTAAGAATCTGTGCATGCATGTATATCATATATTGCACAATGACGATGTTGCAAAAAAATATGTGTTCTCATAGATGATGTCCTTTTTTTTAGTGCTTTTTTTGCTGCAATGACTTTAAGGAAAAGAGAATATACATAAAGAATTGAGCAAGATGGGACTTGTCTATAATGTTGATAAGTATAGGGAAAGAACAATATATGGGAGGTCTTGTTTGAAAACATAACCAATTCCGTGGATGAAATAGCTAGATATCGCTAAAAAGAAGACATCAAAGGAATATGAAAGGTTTTGCTTCAAAGCATAAATTGCACAAAAATAACTTTATAAGCATACCTGATTTTGATATGTACTGGAGCCTATCTAGCCATGCAGGAAGAAAAGAGTTGAATGCATAACTTAGTAAATATATAATTTTATAAAAAAAAACCTTTTTTATGCTAACAAAGATGGTCATCTTTTAGGCAACAATTGTCCCACAGATGGGCTTCATATCTCCTTATCCATCTATGCTTGCATTGACCCCAACATAATATTACTACAAAGCAACAATTTATTTGAATCTATCAAAAGGTCTCACTTGTTAAATGTGTATGGAACGAGAAAAATACATTGCAACACAACTTACAACAACAATAGGAGGCCAAATGTTGTAGGTTGTGGAGCACAACACTCATAGCACCCTCCAATTTTCTATCTAACAGAGGTGCATGGTACCATTTTTTAATAGTTTGTTGTCAAACCAACCTCACAGTGGGTCATTTTCATAATATAGCCAAAACAATATACATCCTAAAGCTTCACCTAAAAATATGATAGTGTGAAACTTAAAATAATTAATAGAATTTACAATTGGTTTACCGAATCTATTTATTGATATGCGAACATTATATAGTTGGCATTGATGGACATATTTTTTGTAGCACCCATCCTGAAGTAGACGTATATGCAACATCTAATGCACATAATTATCATGTGGGAAAATCTGACGCACACACACCAAAACACTTTTCCCCTACAAAGTATGCAGTCAGAAGCGCTATAAAATCCATAGTGAATAGTATGACATGTAATTTCTTGGAAAATTCCATGAATTATAAAGTCATGAAAAACACCACAAATTTCATAGCATCTACTTCCATTCTTTGTAGGGAAAAATAGCTCCTCCTTTTCTTCACCCTTGCAATTTGAAGTGCAATATGTGGTTCACAAATATTTGACCAATGAAATACATAACCCATTATCACAATTATCCAGATTTATATCTGCAAAAATAGCATGCTCACTAGGGAAAAATAATTTCATGTTTATCAATTACATTCCATGAGCTTGAAGCACAAAGGATTCATGAAACATTTCACACTCTTGACACCCTAGTCCTTAATTAGATCAATTGTTTCATAAAGCCTTTGTGCATCAAGCTCATTCCTCTAGTCATGAATGGAAAGTGTTTGCTCATGCTAGGGTTAGTGCATGATGGTGTTGTTGTACGGTGACAATGAAGGAAGTAAATGCAATTTTCAATTTGTACTATGAAAAAGTATAAAAGCATACACAGGAAAATGATCGAAACTAGCATTCAGTTATTGATATGCAAACATTATATAGTTGGTAGCGATGAACATGTTTTTTTGGAGCAGCCATGCTAAAGTAGATGTATACATAGCATGTAATCGAGATGCTCGCCATGTGGAATAAGGAACTCGTAAAGTTTCATGCCAAGCAAAACATATTGAAACAAAGAGACTATAATAGGTGAACTACAATAATGAATAGTTTGTTATGCACAAGTGGGGAAATCAACAACATCAAACATATTGGTAGAAGACAAGCAATGTATTTAATAGTTGGCTTGTCAATTCAAAATTGGAGCCACATTGTTTGGCACTAAATACTATAGAGAAATAGAGAAATTGTAAAATAGTTGTTACAAAAACACTCAAGACTGATAGGTAAATAAGAGATGACCAAAAACCCACATTAAGTAGAACCTTAATACATGTACAAAAACATATGCAAATGTAGGAAATTGAAAGTGGCCCAAAGGTACAGATCAATTCCATGTTTCTAGTTCATAGCAATCTATGGGTATGTGTAGGATCTTTATGGGCCAAAAAGTGGCGATATGATGGGTATGTCTAGGGTATGTGGCTGACGACCATTTTTTTAACCCAAAATTGATGAAACGAAAAGGGTTTATAAGGATATTATCAGCTTTCCACCAATATAAATTATGCTTTACTTTGAATTTAATAAATAATTATTGTTCACTTTCTATTTGAATTATGACTAAAGTATTGATTGATAGGTTGATTGAAAAAAATCTATAGCTTTCAAATGGTATCACATTTTTTTAATCTGAAACATGCATCACATTCTATGCTTTGTATACTATAGTATTAATAAAAATAAAATTTAATTTCATGAAGTTTTCACCAAGTTAAGGTGGTCAGACATAAGAGTTTTTATATTTTCTAAAAGTTGTAATAAAAAATTCATAATTAATTATTTACTTGGAAAAAATTACAAAAAAATGCATCACATTGGGACATGAGTCTCTACTTATATCTAAAATCTTATTTATTATTTTTATCATTTTATTGTGGTTAGGTAATTAGACCTACTTCTTATTTTTCAATTTAAGCTACTACATTGAAATTTCAAATTTTCACCAAATAGATTTTTTTTTCAACTAAATCTAGTAGTTTAGAAACTACATTCAATTTTCTATAGATTCTATTCTTACATACTTTTGAAATAATATAGATAACTTATTCAATTTTTTACGTCAAGTGGCCTAACTCTGATTTTTTTGAATTTTTTGCCACTTAAGGGCCTATTTTTTCCATGATGATCCTACACATACCCCTACAAAATTTTACAATTTACAAGAGGTAAACTATGACAATGAACAATTTGTCACATGGACCTTCAAGCACATGAGGGGGAAAAAATATGATAAAAGATATTGATTGAGGACAAGCAATCTATGTAACAGCTAGCTTGTCAATTCTAAATTCGAGCTACATTATTTGGAACCAAATATTATCGACAATCAAAAAAATTGTAAAAGAAATATTAGAAAAATGCATGAGAACCACAAGAAATTGACAAATGACCAACAACCCACATTAAACATAAAATTACAATAATGAACAGTTTGTTATATGGGAAAAAAATATCATAAAACATATTGATAGAAGCCAAGCAATCTATGTAACAGTTGGCTTGTCAATTCTAAATTTGAGCCACATTATTTGGTACTAAATATTAAAGACAAATAGGGAGATTGC
>VDFB02000008.1:188546140-188553640 GCA_007258455.2 Sequoia sempervirens | reverse complement strand
ACAAAATACCCAGACCTTCTTATGACAGCAATGGAACTTGCTTTCGCATAGCGTGGCTAGGTGTCATGCCCACATTTTTAATGCGGGAAAAACACAAATGCTACAATTTTTATTTTTTTTAAACCTGACTTTGCATCTATCTTTCTTCCACTTGCCAGTGATGCAACCCCCAAATCGTAACACAACTGCTAAGGTCTTTTATCATAGAATGATATTCTCTCGAAAAACTGACATCACAAGATTTGAATAACTAAATGGTCCTATAGATAAATCTCACCATTCAAGTTCCATAGTTGCTTGATTTTAAAACCTTATTATTTTTACTTGACACCTCAATTAAGCACTCAAGACCTCACTAGGTGGAACATGCAACGACCCATGATAACTACTGGACAAGGTTCATCCAAGTCACTTTGTGTGAGTCCATAACTTGAAATATAAAGGCATTATCACACTTCAAGAAAAAGAGTTAAGACTTATAGATTATATGCTAATGCCAAAACATGATAGTTCCTTTGAGGCAACTATTAAGGTATGCGACTCCTCTAGATCAATGAAGATAGTTATTAAGCAAGTGCAAATTGTTCCTTTGAACTAAATCTTAGGAGATTCTCAACATCCATCTTGGGATGTTTACTTCTCTCCACGCATAGGCATCTTCTTCTTAGTCTAAAATTTGAGTCAGGACATAGTATCATCCTATAAACACAAGGACTTGCACCTCCCAGGGCTCACACCACATTCTAGTTTACTAGGAGAAATATTCCCTACCCCCACTTGGAAAGGTTGGTTCATGAAATGTTATAAATTGGATTGATTTGGAGTCCAACCTTATTTCATATAGGATCATGTGACACTACTATTAGATCAAATTAGGGAAGCATTATAGTGTAATAAAAGTGCTATGAACAACAAAAGTCGGGTAGCATGCATGATCAAATTACTAGAAGATTTATTTCCCTAAACTTGCATCACCACAAGATTTAAGTATCGCTACGGTTGGTAATCCCCTTTATAGCAAGTTAGAATAATAGTCAACCAACTCCTTTATACTTGAGGCATAAATGG
Organism: Sequoia sempervirens; assembly: GCA_007258455.2. Classification (NCBI taxonomy): domain Eukaryota; kingdom Viridiplantae; phylum Streptophyta; class Pinopsida; order Cupressales; family Cupressaceae; genus Sequoia; species Sequoia sempervirens. Next base: position 188,552,572 of record VDFB02000008.1, on the reverse strand, counting down.
GATGCATCATTCCCATTTCAAAATAATGACTTAATGGTCACTAATTACATAGACTTGGCTTCACAATCAATCCCATTACGACTTCTAAGAATAGGTAAATTTGGAAGGTCAATGTGGGTCTAAGGTACGAGAATTGAACATCCCTCTAAGAAATCATATAATTGAAACATTGAAAAACTAGGTTAAGTTGCAAGCATAGTGCTATTATCACATACATTAATGTAATTGGGTTTATATTAGTTACTACTATTTAAGAACTTAGTACTTTCAATATTTATTGATTAAGAACGCCAACATGCTTATATGACACTAATGTTAAGATTATTTTAATGTTAATAATATTAATATTAACCCTTATTATTAATATTGAAATGACCACTTTCACTGATATTACTTCCCATATAATTCTAAACAAAACTCAATTTCACATAAAAAAAATATTTACTTTATTTTACCTATTTTAAATATAACCACCATCTCAAATATAACCACTATCTCACTTGTATATTTATTTATGATTTAAATATAGTATATATAATACTCGAGATTTACTTTACTTTATATATTTTAATTATATCCACTATCTCACTTGTATATTTTTTTTATTATTTAAATATATCATATATAGTGTTTAAGGTAACCTTCTTACTATATAAACAACATATAAGATATTTATTTAAGTTCCTTACTTTGTATCTTTTCTTTTTAAATTTATCTTATAAGAATGGCTTTGTAATATTTTATGTATACATGGTATGAATTAAATAGCCATGTTTTTATTAAACTTAGCTCTCTCCCACTATTTCTCTTCCTCCACGTAGGGGACCACTTACTTAGATAAGAATATATAAGTACGTTAAAAAAACCATTACCATGCCCAAATTCTTTATGACGTGGGCATTAAACATGGAGAGTAATTTAGATTTTTTTTTGTTTTATAAAGGGGTGTAATGTTAAAACATTACACCATACTCAATGTTAATAAACATAAGGAACTTGGCCGTAATTTTCATGTCAATAAACATACTCAAATACCCTCGTCGAAACCCTATTTTGTGGCTGCAGCTCGTCAAAGTGGAGAAGGGAATGGTCAATACCAGCAGCGAAGAATTTGGAGGAGCGGGAACCAATGGTGATAGGGGAACAACGAAAACAACGACAGAAAACAGCCGAAACAAAACAAGGGCAAAAATGATGAATGGTTGAGATTTATTGAATCGTCTTGCATTGATACGGACACACGATAACCGTCGATACATTTTCTTTTCAGATCTTTTAGGGCATGTCTGGGTCAAGAATGTGGTGTCATAGCAGGGCTTTGCCACCCATTTTCCTGCGCTACATTCCCCTCCACGCGTTGGGCTCGTGTCTCGAAATCTGGGAATATTTTTGCTTTTGTAATTTGTTCATTTCATTTTCTCTATGCTGCTTTTCTCTCTAATTACTATTGTTCTTTTTTTCTTTTTTTTGTCTTGCAGGTTCATTTTCTGCCTGAAACCACGGTTGGCATTTTAGAGGAGACCACACAAGGATCTCAAGGCCACCCCCCCCAGATCACATTCAAGAGCTGTGCAAATAGAGCTGGGGTAGAATAAAAATGTTCCACTCCAATGCCCCCTTTTAGAACCCTGCAGCTCAGAAATTTCGCCCACCTTATTTATTCATTCATAGACTTTTCTCTCTTTTCCTTGTAATCTTAATTAATTAAACATTTTGCAGTTTTCTCTATGTTTTAATCAAGATCCATTTCCTTATAGGAACAAGTTCATTTTAGTGTTTGTTTTCCAGAAGATGTGAGTCACGAATGGAGTAAAAATGTTATACAGAAAGTATAAGGGGCGCACAAAATTCCTCAACATAGTTTAAGTAAACAAAAATGCAAAATTCCTCAACACAGTTTAAGGAACAAGATCATTAGACAACTTAATTTCAACAGTTTTGAATTACTTATACTTTCCAGATCTTAGATTTCCTTCCATATACGATTCTTCTTCTGGCTAACAAGTTATAATCTTTTTTTTTTTTTAATGTTTCTTCATAATACCAATAGTATTTATATATTTCTTAAGCTTTACAGTGAGATTTATTGATAGGTCAATTCCAAATACTACTTCTTAAGCTTTACAGTGAGATCCAAATTTCCAACCACATATGCAGCCTCTCCATTTTGTGCTGAGAAAGTTATATTAACTCTAGAAATTGTACACAGATATACATATATTTCACCTTCGGCTAGGCACTTTGAAAATCTGCATTCTGTAAATCAGAGTCATATTATCAAATTATGGGTGTAGGTTGTGCTCTTCTTTTTTTACAACCACCAAACAAAACCCCAGGCTGAGTACAGCAAAAAGAAAAGAATTCTAAACAAGGCTTGGAGGTAGCATTCGGGTAGAGTTCTCGGCAGCAACTTGAAGACCTGCAAGACCTGCAATTCATGGCCAATGGGGCAAAAGCTCTCCACCCTTCCGTAATGGGTCGTCAAGCAATTAGCTCTCACCATACCCCCGAGCTGAGAGGATCACAAGAAACCCCAAATAACAAGGACCAACATACAAGGAAAAACATAACCGGGCTTTCTCACCCACCCATGCTCTTAAAAATAGACATGAACATATCCAGTTTCAGGAAAAAGGTTCAACACTACAATCTCAGAATTTCAATTAAAATGATAGCTCAGGCATCACAGTATAACATAGGAACAACAGAAATTTCACCCCTTATTAAGGACTAGCACCCATTTCACACAAATCTTCTAGCATACATAGGGAAGGTGTAGAAGGTACCTACCTCCCCAGCAATTGGGCCAAGCATGAGATGGAGATTTTCAGCATTCTTTCTCCATTCCAGTCCTCTCTTGTGCCTCCTTTCTAGAACAAAAACATTCCCCCCAAAACAAAGCCCCAAGCAACCTTTTAATCTCTACCTTCCAAAACCCTAACCCTAGCATTTCCTTTTGTTGGGAATTAAAAATAAATAAATAACATATTTCAACTAGGCTTGACAACTTTTTTATGGGCTTGTAAGGGTTCTGGTGATCCTCTCATTTTGTCCATTGGCCAATTACACACCTGCACACTTTTCCAATGTCAGTGCCCAAGAGGAATAATTAATGAAAGTGATGTATTCATCATTAATTCACCAAATAATTAACCAAAGTGATGTATTCATAATTAATTCACAAATTTATGGTGGTAAAATTTACATACCTCGACATATCAGATTGAAAATGTTACGATCATCATTACCTGATCTAAAAGAAATCAAATGCAAAGTCCTTGCCACTTATTAGAAAAGTTACAAATCTCCCCCCTTGGAATAATTATTTGAATTTATACAAAGCATAATATCTTAAGAGTAATAATTCAAAATTTAAGCATCGGGATCCAACTTACCTTCATCATTTACCATTCTACACTTTTAATCAACACTATACAAGAAACCAATGTAAGATGATAAAAGCTACACTTTTCAATTAACTCTATATTTGGTTAATACATTAAAAAACTTAATTTAAATTTATCACATTTTACTAATGTACCCAATTTTATCCGATTCTTTGATTCATAAATATTTAATTCATTTCTACTTCCTATTGTTTCGATTTCACCATGTAGTTCACCATCAATCCACCATGAATCCATTTGCATGCATCACAGACAACCTTGTATAACTTAAGTCACAAAATATCTATTGAAATAAGATTACACAATCTATTCATTTAACTTATCTAACTATGGTAACAAGATTAAACAAGAAAGAGTTAAATGTAACAACTGTTGCACATAGGTTTAAGCCTTGCATCCATTGATACATTATTACAATTCTTTGCTACTTGAACATATTCATGCCTTGGTATAAAGATAAAGGGGAATAATTTTCGTACGGTTTACCTTTATAGTCCATGATAACCCAAAATGCCAATCATAATTGCAACATTTATCAATTTCGTATTAGCTACTATTAATTAATATATCACACCTTAAAAATTAGGGTTTTATGGGTTGCACACAAGGTGGGGCCTTACACTAGGTTGCTTTCCTTGACATGCAGAAGCAGAATGGTAAGTGTTTTCCTATGTAGGAAATTTTGAATTGACAAGATAACTCTTACATAGACTAGTTGTCTTGTACCAATATGTTTAATGTGGGATTTCGATCATCTATCGTTTACCTCTTATTCTTATATTGTTTTTCTAATAGTTCTTTTGTAATTTCTCTAAATAAAATCAGTGTATATGAGGTATTAGAATAACAGTTATTCACTACTAAATATTATAGATAGGAAAATGACAGATGTTCGAAAACCCACATTAAATAGAACTTTAAAATATGGACAATAGAAGAGGCAAACTACGATAATAAACAGTTTTCTATGGGGAATTGAAAAAAAATATATCATGAAGAATAGTTTGAAATGGGGAACTTCAAACACTTGAGATAAAAAGGGAAATTAGAAAAGAGCTATTAGAAAAACACTTAACAATCACAAGAATATGACACATGTTTGAAAACCCACATTAAGTAGAACTTTAAAATATGGAGAATAGAAGAGGAAAACTATGATAATGAATAGTTTGCTATGGAGAATTAAAAAAAGGAATAGAATGAAGAATAGTTTGTTATGGGGATCTTCAAACAGTCGAGAAAAAAAGAATATCATGAAACATAGTCATATAACAGACATAACATGTTCCATCCAGAAAAAATAACCATGGAAAATAACAGTTTGTTATAAGGAGCTTCTACACAAATAGAGAAATTCTAAAAGAACTATTAGAATAACACTTAACAACTTTCATACTAACCCTCTGCATATATATATGCAATCACTCCTATATTAATCTACAATTGCTCCTATATTAATGGGTATACCGCCAAAAATGCATAAAGATAACTACAAATAATAAATGAAGCAAGAAAAAATTACTAACCCTAACCATATTTTTGACAAAAGAAAGAAGATTTAAATACAATAAATCCATCCATGTACAGAGCCATAATCTCTTTGAAGTCTCCAAAATGGGTATAATGGAAAAGATACAAACATATAACAAGGAACAATAAGTAGAGAGTGAAAGACATGAGCAATAAATTAATCATTTACACAAAATACCCATGTAAAATGACTTACAGATTCTAGAGCACAATAACTACAAATAATAAATGAAACAAAAAAAATTTACTAACCCTAACCATATTTGTTTGTGAAAGAAAGATGATTTAACTAAAATAAATCCATCCATACAAAGCCATAATCTCTTTGAAGTCTCCAAAATGGGTATAACGGAAAAGATACAAACATATAACAAGGAACAATAAGCAGAGAGTGAAAGACATGAACAATAAATTAATCATTTACGCAAAATACCCACGCAAAATGACTTACATATTTTGGAGCACAACAGTCTTTAAACCCTCCAATATGCTATAAAATGGAGCCAAAGGTGACGATTTTAACAATAGTCTACTATCAAACCAATACCACAATGGATCTTTTGACAATACAAATTAATAAAAGTATACTTTCCCACACTGCAACATTGAATATTGCATTTACTTCATCCGCCACCATCGTACAACAATGATAGGATGCATTAACCCTCGCACGAGGAAACACTTACCGTTCAACTTCCACGTGCCAAGGCCACCAACTCCACCACCACCAACCCACATAATTACGGAGCTCCACGTCCCCATAAAAAATCCTGGTCAAGTCACTACTGGTCAGGACATCTCCAGTGCCGGAAAATCCAATTCATGGCTAGGCTAATGAAAATCCCAATGGAAATTTCAAACAAATAGCTTATCGGCTAAAAATAAGAATTCAATGCATTTTGTATTTTTCATTAATTAATAAACATAGTCAAATGTATAGTCTAATGGTCGGGTAGATGTTTCCCCGCAACACCATTGTCTATGCAACCATCAGACTGTATTTTTCACTATGTTTATTAATTTATTTAAAATAAGAATTCAATGCATTTTGTATTTTTAATTAATTAATAAACACAGTCAAATGTGTAGTCTGATGGCTGGGTAGATGTTTCCCAACACAACAACTAGTCTACTTCATTGACATGTAAACACATTATTAATGGCCATGTCTAGACATAATTAATAAATACAGTTACATGTGCATCTTAATCTTTATCTATAAATACCATTAAATGTGTATTTTAATTTTCAATTAATAAATATGGTCAAAGGTGCATTATAATATTCAATTAATTAATAAATATAGTTAAATATGCATTCTAATTTGATTTCCAATTAATTAATAAATATGGTCAAACTAATGTTTGGGTAGGAAATATTGTCTAAGACATCATATCATGATTGTAATATGATGAAGTGACCTAGTTATGGTGATGAGACTAACAATAACATCTAATTTTTTTGATTGATTAAGTAGGGAAGGGCTCTGAACTCT
>VDFB02000008.1:188536275-188546040 GCA_007258455.2 Sequoia sempervirens | reverse complement strand
ATATATATATTGATAGATTGAAATAAAATGTTTCTTTGTAGTAATATGATGTTGACCTCAATCCAAGCATAGATGCACAAGGAGATATGAAGCCCATCTATGGAACAATTGGTACCTAAAAGATGCCCATATCTATAACCATAATCAAGGTTTGTTTAATAAATTTATATTTTACTAACTTATACATTCACCCATTTTCTTTTTATAGGCATAGATATCATCCAGTACATACCAAAGTTATGCATTCACCCCTTTTCTTTTTGCATGGCTACATACATTCCAGTACATACCAAAATCAGTACTCTTTACCAGAGTTATTTACAGCATAAGATTGTATGCTTTGAAACAAACCTTTGCTATTTCTTTGGCTCTAGTTCCACTTTGCCATCCAAACATATGGGAAAAAAATTTGTGAAACATGGCTGTTGAAATAGGCTTATGGAAAATGCCCATGTAGAAATGACATTGGCAAATGGTGTTATTCATACCTCTTACATACGAATTTCTCTGTGTCTTGAATGTTTATTAACAAGAGCATGGCTTGAATCTTGTATCCAATGTGTTTCAAGCGTGTTTCTTTTTACCTGGCATGTGAAGCTCCTGGAACGGCTATTCCAATTCTATTGTGGCAGGGGGTGGGAGGAGGGTAGCTGTGGGATCATCATGGGCTCAATATAGTGGCAAAATTTAGAAAAATAGAGTTAGGCAACTTGATGTAAAAATTTAGATAAAGCTATCCTATTGGTACAAAATATGTAAAAATAGAATCTATAGAAAATTGAATTTAGTTTCTAAACTACTAGGTTTTGTTTAAAAAAAAAAATCTATTTGGTGAAAATTTGAAATTTCAATGCGTAGTACTTAAATTTCAGGGAAAAAATAAGAAGTAGGTGTCTATCTTACCACCCTAACATAATAAAATGATAATATTTTTTTATAAGATTTTAGATATAAGTAGAGGACTCATGCTGAATGTGATGCATATTTTTTGGTAATTTTTTTTCCAAGTAAATAATTAATTATGAATTTTTTATTACAACTTTTAAAAACTATAAAAACTCGTATGTCTGACCACCTTAACTCGGTCAAAACTTCATGAAATCATTTTTTTTAATCCTATAGTATGCGAAGCATAGAATGTGAGACATGTTTTAGATTCAAAAAATGTGATAATGTTTGAAAACTATATAATTTTTTCAATTAGCCTATCAATCAGGACTTTAGTCATAATTCAAATAGAAAATGAATAATAATTATTTATTAAATTCATAGTAAAGCATAATTTATATTGGTGGAAATTTGAGAATCTCCTTTAAAAACCCTTTTCATTTCATCAATTTTGGGTAAAAAAAATGTCGTCAGCCACATACCCTACACATACCCATCATATCGCCACTTTTTGGCCCATCATGATCCTGCACATACCCATGTTTCATTATATTATTTCTTCCTTATCTGTTTCAACTTCCCCACAACAAACTATTCTTCATGATATTCTTCTTTTTCAGTTTATATGTATGTATGTATGTATGTATGTATGTATGTATGTATGTATGTACATGTATGTATATATACATATATGTATATGTATATATATGTATATATGTATATATATATATATATGTAACACAAAGTATACTCTAAAATGTGAGAAAATATATTGATTAGGTTGCATTATTGGAAGAGCCATTGTGGTGTTGGTAAATGATAGGATATTATTATAGAAATTGTGCCTCTTTGTCTATTTCAAGTTCCCCAAACAAACTGTTCTTCATGATACTCTTTTTCCTAGTTCCCTATACTAGACTGTTCATTATTGTAGATTGCTTAAGAATCACAGGTAAATGACAGATGATCGAAAACCCAGATTAAACATATTCATACAAGAGAAGCAGTGTATGTAATATTTGGCTTGTCAATTGAAAATTTGAGCTACATTCTTTAGCAGAAAACCCACATTAAATAGAACTTGTAAAGGAAATTGGTAGCAATAATCTGCACAAAATGGCTATAACACCATATATAGTTAATTGTGAATTTGAGCTACATTACCTAGCACTAAATATTATAGAAAAATAGAGGAAACTTGCTCGAGGTTTTTTATGACAACTTGGAGCTTACCTCTTGAACAAAGTATGTTGCTAAATGTGCCTCATTGATTAATAAGAATTGCAAGAAAGTTATGAATTTAGAATCGACAACCAAATTGTTACATAGATATTCTTTTTTCATCATCTATTTGAAAGTCCCTGTAATAAATTGTTCTATTGTTCTTGTAAGAAGGATTGTTTTCAATTTTTAAAATTCTAAAAAAAAATTTGTGGTTATTTTGTCTAGATGGAACATGTTATATGTCTTGTATTGATATGTTTCATGATATTGTTTTTTTTAATTTCCCATAACAAACTATTCATTATCATAGTTTTCCTCTTCTATGCTCCATATTTTAAAGTTGATTTATGATTGTCTGTTATTTTCCTATGGTTCTTAAGTATTTTCCTAATAGTTATTTTACAATTTACCTATTTTTTATAGTGTTTACTACCAAATAGTGTAGCTTGAATTTAGAATTGAGAAGCCAACTCTTAGATAGATTTTTTTTCTTGTATCAATCAAGAAAATAGACAAGAGTCATAGGTAAATGACAGATGATACAAAAACATACACAGACCAAAGAAATTGAAAGAAGGCCAAAAGTTTTCGTCCATCTGTCATTTACATGTGATTGTTAAATCTTATTCCAATACCTGTTACAACTATTACATAGGATTCTTTCCTTGTAACAATATGTTCCATCATACAACAACAGCATGATGCATTAACCCTCACATGCGCAAACACTTGCCATGCTCTTTCCACACACCAAGGCAACCAGCTCAACCACCGCCAACCCTTCTTTCCAATTTTTCTTTTTATCTATAATATTTAGTACCGAATAAGTGTTATTCCAACACCTCTTATACAATTAGTCTATTTGTCTTCAATATATATATATATATATATATATATATATATATATATATATATATATATATATATATATGTATCTTTCTATGTTTCCAACCATTGAACATACAGTTTACATTGTATGTATATATATATATGTATGTATGTGTATATATATATATATAGATGTATGTGTATATTTATACATGTATGTGTATATACATATACATATATATATATAGATATACATATATATATACACACATATACATGCACTATTGATGGTGTTTAACAAGGACAAGCTACATTCGATCGATTTGTGGACCATGGAAGTATTTCAATAGACAATTTACAATAGAATAATTTTTTTGAATGTCTATTGAATCTTTGTAGCATTATAAATGAAACAATATAGATATACAATAAAAGAGGTTAGCACTATATGTTCTAAATACAAAGAGATAAAATGGAATATTTTGAGTACATGCCATGTTGGTAAAGAATTGTCAATAAGGGATCTATTCGGGAACTTGAAAAGAGAGTTGTGGAAAGAATGTCAAATGCAATCAATAGAGTAGAATATGTTTTTCATAGGAAAGCGCATCGGATAATTTGTGGGTCCATGTATATAACCAGAAATAAATATATGACGGTGGAAAGAAAAAGCTCTAAATGCATGGTCGGTCTCCTCCCTACCATATTCGCATCATGAAGCTTTGCGGGCTCTACCCAAACCCCCGAGCAAGAAAGGCACACTTATTGTAAATATTATTGACAACAAAGGGAAATGGTATTGAATTCCCTGAAACATACAGAGATACATATATGCATATATTATATATATATGTATGTATGTATGTATGTATTGAAATCCCCCTTTCATATTTAAAAATATACATATAGGCAGAAATATATATCCATATATATAGACCAAGACCATTGTGGCTCATTTCATAATGCAACAACAATCTATATATACACATGCATGTCTAAACAGTTGTGTATGTTATCTTTATTTCTATTTATGTAGATTTTAATATAAAAAGACTTTAAAATAGCATAAAATTGAACAAAATTTTGAAATTCAAAAACAATTCTTGTCAGAGGGAGAATAAAATAAGAAACTCCTAAAGTTTCATGCCAAGAAAAAAAATAACACAAGGACACAATTCTTAATTAAATGCACAAAAATATTTACCTATCCTAAGATATGAAGAATACAAGTGCTAAATAGTTTGTTACACAAAGCTTAAAATAGATGAGGAGAAGAGTATATCATGAAACATATTGATAGAAGAAAATCAATCTATCTAACAGTTGGGTTGTTAATTCAAAATTCAAGCTACATTATTTGGCACTAAATATTATAGACAAATAAGGAAACTGTAAAAGAGATTTTTTGTGCATTTAATTAAGAATTGTGTCTTGATCATTTTTATAATTTTTGCTTGTCATCATAGTGGTATTGGTTTTATAGAAGACTATTGTAAAAATTGTTCCCTATGCCTTTGTTTTATAACAAATTAGAGGGTTTTAAAACTGTTGTGCTCCAAAACCTGAGTTGTATACACACACACACACATAGACATATATATATGTAATATAAATATATATACATGTGCATATATATATGTATATATGCATAAATATATGTATGTATGTTTTACTAATAGTTCTATTACAATTTCCCTATTTCTCTATAATACTGAATGCCAAATAATGCAACTCCTCTTATACAATTAATCTATTTTTTAGCAGACTAAAAAAAATGTGGGAACCATATTAAAATCAAAAGCATGGGAGCTCAATTAATGTCCAAATATATATATGGAAACACAAGAATAAATTACGTTCATATTTGCAAAACAGAAGTATTAGATAAGATGTGAGCATACCTTGTGGGTGCAACTGGATGTAGTATGAACATAAGAAAAGAAGGCATGCTCTCCACCCTACCATATTGGGTCATGCAACCTCATGGGATGTCACCAAACCCCCAAGCAAGAACATACATTTCCCACCACTATGATTAATGGTGAAGCTAATGTTTGGGTACCTAAGTTTGTTGTTTCTAGATATTTGATTGGGTATGAGTTTTTTCATCTAGAAACAGAGACACAGTCAAATATCCAGAAATAAAAAAATCTTAAGCATTATGGATTGTGGAAATATTATAGCATTAACCTGATATTTTTATTTAGTTGAAATCAGTGTTATACATTTTTAAAAATATATATAGTTGTATCATTTATGACTTGAAGAATTTGACATGTAGTCATGAAATTAGAGATGGCACCATATTAAAATCAAAAGAATAGGAGCTCAATCAATGTGTGAATATATATATATATGCAAACATAAGAATAAATTATGTTCATATTTGAAAAATAGAATTCTTAGATAAGATGTAGGAATGGCTTCTGGGTGCAACTGGATGTAGTATGAACAAAAGAAAAAGAAGGCATGCTCTCCACCTTGCCATATTGGGTGATGTAGCCTCATGGGATGTCACCAAACCCCTAAGCAAGAACTTACATTTCCCACCACTATGATCAATGGTGAAGCCAATGTTTGGGCACCTAAGTTTGTTGTTTCTGGATATTTGATTGTGTTTGAGTTTTTTCATCCAGAAATAGAAACACAATCAAATATCCAGAAATAAGAAATATTAAGCATTATAGATTATGGAAATCTCATGGCATTAACTTGAGAATTTTCTTTATTTGAAATCAGTGTTATACATTTTTAAAAATATATATAGTTGTATTATTTATGACAAAGAATTTGACATGTAGTCGTGAAATAAGAGATGGAATAAAGGAAATATAGCCTTACCTTCTATATAAATAGAATGTAGTTGCAACTTGTACACCATGCCAAACATGTGTTCACAAAGCTATTTAGTATTGTGGAGATGTGAAATTACAGTTGAGAATGTTTGCAATCTAAAATGGTTTCAATTAGATATAGTTAGTCACAAGGAAAATTTGAAGTTTAGTGTGGCGAACATGTGTAATTGATAGAAAATATGTAAATTAGGAAATAAAAATAGTTGTATAGTTTATAACAAATAATATGTAATGCATCTGCAATAGAAGAGATCACATAAACAAGATGCGGGTATACCTTGTGTAGAGAGCGGGACAAGATCAATGAATGTACAAATATATATATATATATATATATATATATATGCAAACATAGGAATACATTACATTCATATTTTCAAAATAGAAGTCTTAGCATCCCATACTGAACATTAAAAAGGAAAGACATAATAAATATAACTTAAGAATATGGAGAATTTAGAAGACGTGAACTACAATAATGAACAGTTTGTTATGGGCAAGTGGATATTGATACAACACAAGCAATCTATGTAATAGTTGACTTGTCAATTAAAAATTGACGATACATTATTTGGCCCTGAATATTGTAGACAAAAATGAGAAATTGTAAAAGAACTATTGTTTTTAAGTTTCAAAATTCTAAAATTTTGTAGATTGGTATAAATTACAAACATGACATTCAACTATACCTTTGCACTGCTTTCAATTTTGTTTCCCTATGTATGTGTTATTTTATTTGGATGGAACATGTTATATGTCTTGTATCAATATGTTTCATGATATCCTTTTTTCCTCATCTGTTTGAAGTTCGTGATAAGAAACTGTTCTTCATGATATTGTCCTTTTCAGTTCCACATAACAAAATGTTCATTATTGTAGTTTTCCTTTCTTATACTCCATATTTTAAATCTCTATTTAATGTGGTTTTTTGTCTATAATATTTAGTAGCTCAAATTAGTGATATTCTAATACCTATTATACAATTCTCTATTTGTCTTCAATATTTACCACCAAAGGACGTAGCTTGAATATTGTATCAATATGTTTCAAATTTTGTTAGTTGTGTATAAGTTTAAAGAAATGGGCAAGGTTTTCTTTACACAAAAACATTTAGGATTGCATCATATAATTGTTGTCATAACCTAAAGAAAATAGGTATCATCATAAAGAACCAGGTTTAAATAGTTGAATTAGCAAGCTAAAAAGATATCTCTATAAGCATGGAGGAATGCAGTTGACAGAATACAATATGTTGTGTATTTGTAGCAGCCAATGTATTATGGTGAAAGGAAAAACCACAAAACCCATTCTTGTTCTCCTCCCTGCCATATTGACATCATGAAGCCTCTTGGGCTCTAGCTAAACCCCCAAGCAAGAAAAGTATGCAAGGCCCATCAAAAATTTAATGGAGCCATATCATATATCACACAATGGTAAAGTAGGGGAAATTTTGTTGTTTCCATATATGATTTCTTATATTGTACTAATTTTTTTCATGTAACAACTTTAAAAAGATGGATATGTTGATAAAGAGCTTCCTATAGATAATTTTCGCCATACGCTGAAAATATAAGTGCAGAGACATGGAAAAATGCAATGTGTAGAATAGACTATGTTTATTGTACTCTAGTGCATGTAAGAATCTGTGCATGCATGTATATCATATATTGCACAATGACGATGTTGCAAAAAAATATGTGTTCTCATAGATGATGTCCTTTTTTTTAGTGCTTTTTTTGCTGCAATGACTTTAAGGAAAAGAGAATATACATAAAGAATTGAGCAAGATGGGACTTGTCTATAATGTTGATAAGTATAGGGAAAGAACAATATATGGGAGGTCTTGTTTGAAAACATAACCAATTCCGTGGATGAAATAGCTAGATATCGCTAAAAAGAAGACATCAAAGGAATATGAAAGGTTTTGCTTCAAAGCATAAATTGCACAAAAATAACTTTATAAGCATACCTGATTTTGATATGTACTGGAGCCTATCTAGCCATGCAGGAAGAAAAGAGTTGAATGCATAACTTAGTAAATATATAATTTTATAAAAAAAAACCTTTTTTATGCTAACAAAGATGGTCATCTTTTAGGCAACAATTGTCCCACAGATGGGCTTCATATCTCCTTATCCATCTATGCTTGCATTGACCCCAACATAATATTACTACAAAGCAACAATTTATTTGAATCTATCAAAAGGTCTCACTTGTTAAATGTGTATGGAACGAGAAAAATACATTGCAACACAACTTACAACAACAATAGGAGGCCAAATGTTGTAGGTTGTGGAGCACAACACTCATAGCACCCTCCAATTTTCTATCTAACAGAGGTGCATGGTACCATTTTTTAATAGTTTGTTGTCAAACCAACCTCACAGTGGGTCATTTTCATAATATAGCCAAAACAATATACATCCTAAAGCTTCACCTAAAAATATGATAGTGTGAAACTTAAAATAATTAATAGAATTTACAATTGGTTTACCGAATCTATTTATTGATATGCGAACATTATATAGTTGGCATTGATGGACATATTTTTTGTAGCACCCATCCTGAAGTAGACGTATATGCAACATCTAATGCACATAATTATCATGTGGGAAAATCTGACGCACACACACCAAAACACTTTTCCCCTACAAAGTATGCAGTCAGAAGCGCTATAAAATCCATAGTGAATAGTATGACATGTAATTTCTTGGAAAATTCCATGAATTATAAAGTCATGAAAAACACCACAAATTTCATAGCATCTACTTCCATTCTTTGTAGGGAAAAATAGCTCCTCCTTTTCTTCACCCTTGCAATTTGAAGTGCAATATGTGGTTCACAAATATTTGACCAATGAAATACATAACCCATTATCACAATTATCCAGATTTATATCTGCAAAAATAGCATGCTCACTAGGGAAAAATAATTTCATGTTTATCAATTACATTCCATGAGCTTGAAGCACAAAGGATTCATGAAACATTTCACACTCTTGACACCCTAGTCCTTAATTAGATCAATTGTTTCATAAAGCCTTTGTGCATCAAGCTCATTCCTCTAGTCATGAATGGAAAGTGTTTGCTCATGCTAGGGTTAGTGCATGATGGTGTTGTTGTACGGTGACAATGAAGGAAGTAAATGCAATTTTCAATTTGTACTATGAAAAAGTATAAAAGCATACACAGGAAAATGATCGAAACTAGCATTCAGTTATTGATATGCAAACATTATATAGTTGGTAGCGATGAACATGTTTTTTTGGAGCAGCCATGCTAAAGTAGATGTATACATAGCATGTAATCGAGATGCTCGCCATGTGGAATAAGGAACTCGTAAAGTTTCATGCCAAGCAAAACATATTGAAACAAAGAGACTATAATAGGTGAACTACAATAATGAATAGTTTGTTATGCACAAGTGGGGAAATCAACAACATCAAACATATTGGTAGAAGACAAGCAATGTATTTAATAGTTGGCTTGTCAATTCAAAATTGGAGCCACATTGTTTGGCACTAAATACTATAGAGAAATAGAGAAATTGTAAAATAGTTGTTACAAAAACACTCAAGACTGATAGGTAAATAAGAGATGACCAAAAACCCACATTAAGTAGAACCTTAATACATGTACAAAAACATATGCAAATGTAGGAAATTGAAAGTGGCCCAAAGGTACAGATCAATTCCATGTTTCTAGTTCATAGCAATCTATGGGTATGTGTAGGATCTTTATGGGCCAAAAAGTGGCGATATGATGGGTATGTCTAGGGTATGTGGCTGACGACCATTTTTTTAACCCAAAATTGATGAAACGAAAAGGGTTTATAAGGATATTATCAGCTTTCCACCAATATAAATTATGCTTTACTTTGAATTTAATAAATAATTATTGTTCACTTTCTATTTGAATTATGACTAAAGTATTGATTGATAGGTTGATTGAAAAAAATCTATAGCTTTCAA
>VDFB02000008.1:188471275-188531275 GCA_007258455.2 Sequoia sempervirens | reverse complement strand
GACATGAACAATAAATTAATCATTTACACAAAATACCCATGCAAAACGAATTACAAATTTTGGAGCACAACAGTCTTTAAACCCTCCAATATGCTATAAAATGGAGCCAAAGGTGACAATTTTAACAATAGTCTGCTATCAAACCAATACCACAATGGATATTTTGACAATACAAATTAATCAAAGTATACTTTCCCACACTGCAACATTGAATATTGCATTTACTTCGTCTGCTGCCATCGTACAACAATGATAGGATGCATTAACCCTCGCACAAGCAAACACTTACCATTCAGCTTCCATGTTCCAAGGCCACCAACTCCACCACCACCAACCCATGTAATTACGGAGCTCCACGTCCCCATAAAATAACCCGGTCAAGTCACCGCCGGCTGGGAGATCTTCAATGTCAAAAAATCCAATTCACAGCTAGGCTAATGAAAATCCCAATGGAAACTTCAAACAAATAGCTTATCGGCTAAAAATAAGAATTCAATGCATTTTGTATTTTTCATTAATTAAAAACACAGTCAAATGTATAGTCTGATGGTTGGGTAGACGTTGCCCTGCAACACCATTGTCTATGCAACCATCAGACTGCATTTTTCACTATGTTTATTAATTTATTTAAAATAAGAATTCAATGCATTTTGTATTTTCAATTAATTAATAAACACAGTCAAATGTGTAGTTTGATGGCTAGGTAGACATTGCCTAGCGTAACAACCAGCCTACTTCATTGACATGTAAACACATTATTAATGGCCATGTCTAGACATATTAATAAATACAGTTGCATGTGCATCTTAATCTTTATCTATAAATACCATTAAATGTGTATTTTAATTTTCAATTAATAAATATGGTCAAAGGTGCATTCTAATATTCAATTAATTAATAAATATAGTTAAATACACATTCTAATTTGATTTCCAATTAATTAATAAATGCGGTCAAACTAATGTTTGGGTAGGAAATATTGTCTAAGACATCATATCATGATTGTAATATGATGAAGTGACCTAGTTATGGTGATGAGACTAACAATAACATCTAATTTTTTTGATTGATTAAGTAGGGAAGGGCTCTGAACTCTTACCAAATAGCAAAACAACACAAAAAATAGAAAAATGTTTCGAAAACAAGACACGGAAAAGAATATCTAATGTAAAAAACTCCAATCCTTAGTAAAGGAGTTTAGAGTTTCATCCCAATTAGCAACTCCTAGAATCAACTCCTTTTTGTTCTTCTTCATTAATTGTCTTTTCCATTTTAATCAATCTGCATTGGTAAAGTTCCATTGTTTCATACATATTATCTCATTTGTCTTTGCAACTCTAGTAGTCATTGGAATTATCTTGTACCTCCTCAGGTCTATCCACCCTAGTCTACAATTTAGTTATCTCTACATAGTAAGTATCTAGAGCGCCTTCCTTGGATTTTTTCTTATCTTATTCATTATTCTCCTTATCCAGACTAGAGATGTTATTATCCTCACTACTATTATTTTTCTTCTTTGCACCATTGTTATTCAAGTCCTCTAGGACATCCACATGAGACTCATATTTGTAGGATAAAGAGACAAAGAGTCATCAATATCATGATGTGGAGATAGAGAAGTAGTATCCCCATAATGACTATCATTTTCAAAAATTTGACAAAGAATGAATTTTATTATCAATTCCTTCCTCACACATAAAAACATTATTCTTCCCAAAAAAAATCATATTACTAGCCCCAATAGACACCTTAGCAAGCTTAATGGACCTTCTTTCTCCCAAGGAAACAACTTTGTCATCCCTAGTCACCTCTTCATTAGAAATAGCAATTGCAGAGTCAACAATCACCTTGGTTGAATCCAACTTTAAAATTCTAACTTTTTTACCCTTAGGCTTTCTAGTGGGGTTCACATTATTTTCCTTATCTTTGAGAGACAATAGAATATCTTCAAGGGTTGACTTCATGCAACTTTTTTTCCTTTCCTTATAGAGATAGGGATAGAGGAGTCTCAATCGAGACATACAACTATCTTTCTCTTAGCATTATCGGAAGAAGGGGAGGGAACCTGGCTCTTGTCACCTAGAATCTACAATGAGGTAGGGTTAGAAGAACCTTCAATGAAAGATATATTTTATTCTTTCCTTTAACATCAACATTAGGTTTTTTGTTATTCTTATTAGGTAAAAGAGAAGGGATAGCTTGTGAGTTTTAAATAGGGAAAATATTGCATGTAAATTACAATATAAATTATGATATTGGCATGGAGACACTTGATTATTTAGGAATGAAAATTATTCCTTGGTAGGAGATTCATCATTTATCAAGTACAAAATCTAGACTTTGTGGGAAATATAACATGACTCATCATATTGTGACAATAATTTCTAAGTTCCAATTGCTTGTGGATAAGAAACTTTTGAAAGGGTGGACTTTTCATTTCCCTTTCTTGCTATTCATAATTTAAATCATGTTGATTCAAGAACTTCAATCCCTTGTGATTTCTCTCTACCACACATCTACCATAAACCAAATAAAAACTAGATTTTTCTAGAGAATACATGGTGGAAAGTACCACCTAATCATACATTGATAAACTCTTTTCTACATATTTGAACTTCATGCTCTTAATTTCTATGGATTTCCTTAGTTTTCCTTATAACCAAGTCAACTTCCTTTCCTAAAGCATCACATTATGTAGTAAATGGTTGTAAGAAAACTAAAATAGAAAATACATAACATGAGATAATTACCTTTTTAAACTTATCCAGGCCTTCTTGCATTCTACACATCCATTTAAAATCTCCTTATTTGTCATTTTGGTTAAGGGTGTTCTCACCTTTAAGAAAATACTTTAACAAATCTCCTCTCATGGTTGCATAAACTTGAAAATATTCTCAACAAAGTTAGAGTTATAATTTTTGGAGTAATTGTCACTAATAGTTGAAACCTTTCACTATCATCATCATGAAATTATTAAACTTCCTCATAATGCACCATTATATATTTGCTCATAATTAAACTCATCAAAATCAACAATAAACAAATGATGTAACATTTGCAAGTATGATAAACCTATTCAACTGCCATCCATGTGATCAATGTAAAATTGGTGGGAAACCATTCAAGGATTGAAAACTCCCCATTAGTATTCACAAAATAGAAAATACTCTTTCTCATGTGGCTATAATCCCCACTATACTATAGGGCGCAATTCTTATGAATGTATACAAATAAGCTCTTATGCAAGTGCACATGATTGCAATCAACCATCAATCATAAAAAATATTAAAACCAAGAATACCAAAAGGGTATAACAATAGTAAACTTGCAATACTACTAAAATGGAGGCTCTAATAAACCATATACTAATAGATAATCCTTCCATAAATATTATTAAATTTCTTAAACCCTTACAAATTAGCAACCCTAAAAATAACTGTACAATTATAAGTAGTGGATTATAGTAGCTATGAATGAAGAGAACAACCCTCCTATAGCTGGAAATCATGGTAAACTCACTACTATTTCTCATTATGACTTGTTTTCTATCATTGAAAATCATTATAGAAAGATTATGTAGAACTAATATTATGTCATAAAGATCATCTTCTTGAAGTTTCCTTTTGGCACTAATTACTTTTTCATAAGGATAAATATTTCCAACATGTCTCCTTCCTAATTCATCACATTCTATAGAAATTTTTTATGAAAAATCCAAAATGATAAGTACATGGCATGATTTTCTTACCTTTTCATTCCAATTCAATCCTTCTGGTGTTGTCTCCTCATGTATGCCCTAAGAACTAGTGACTTGGTCCAATTATGTGAAATCATTCTCCCATGTAGATCTTGACACAAATTAGTTTCCAAATTTATGGAATTTTAGAATTATTTTCTTGGTAATGATATTGGGAACATATTATTGAACATTGTGTTATGTTGATTTATAAGCATTTGAACATCAAAATAAAGACTATATTTCTTACCAAATACTGGAATGGTTTTTGCATACTCTCCACAGCTAAGAAACTTGTTACCCAAGAATCTTGTCCAAAAAAAGAAGACCTCTTAGCCATAACTATCCCCAAGCTTTCATTAGAATAACCTCCAAACATAACACCTTTCCCTTCAATTGTAAACCTAAACTCCTTCTATTTATAAATATGCAATAACTCACCAAATGAATGCAACCATCCTACATCCATAATCATGTAAAATTTCACAACATAGAAATCATCAAATACTTTATGCTTTGAATTTTTTGTCTTCCTTAGTGGTTTCCCCAAATGGAAAGTGTATTCACCACCATGTTTTTACTATACTACTCTAATACAACTAGAAGTTGAGTATTTTGAACTATAAATACTTTTGTGACCTTGAAATTGCACCTATCAATAATTTTAACCTTCGTGTGCTTCTTAATGTGTTCCTTTTGTGACTCTTTGGATAAATAATGATGCAAAGTAGAAGTAATTGATCACAAATCATGAATCCAGGGTATTCCCAAGAGAATGTTACAAGGTAAATGACCTAACATAACATAAACTAAGGTGGGTATAGTAACGGGTCCCAATCTCAAAGGAAAGATTATTGTTCATAAGCCTTGTCGACTGATGCTATTGAATCCAAGAATGTATAAAGAAGAAGAAGCAAGAGAAGATGAATCAATTTTAATTTTAGGTAATAAGTCAATGCTACATATGTTTCAAGATTTGAACTAGTTTCAATGAGAGAATTTCTAATAACAATGTTATTAATGTTGACTATTATCATTAGAGGATCTGCTTGCTTATGTACTTCTGGAGGTAGGAGTTCATGCAAATAGAACATAATATTTAGTGAATCCGCACGAATATGAGCCATCAATGCATTAACATGAATCGGCCTAGTGGAAGAAGTCAAGAGAATATTTTGCAAGGCTTCCTGAAGCATAAGTTGATAAATCATATCAGTTTGAAGCAAATCCCATACTGAGATCCTAACAAGAGTAATGTGGAGTTGATTGACAAGATCATACTCACCAGGTACTTTAGCTATAGGTTTAGGTGTTGGAGAAAGACTTGGTTGAGAAGGTAATGAATAAGTTGGTTGATTTAAATTTTGTTGATTCCTTCCAGTATTCTATGGGCTAGGAGGAAGTTGTAGATTGCAAGAATCTCATGTAAAGGGTTGTTGTGTCAATAGTGACAGGAACCTCATGAATAAAATGAATTCTTTTAGGAGATGAGCTAGCCAGAGTCATGTAAATGATGGGTCTCTTAAGTATTTGAGGAGCTGCAAAAATAGAAACTACATCCATAAACTCTTCAACTTATGAAGAAGAAGAAGATGGTTATGAAAAAGAAGCTTGTTCAACAGATCTGCAGATAAAATGGGATACCTCTAAAAAATAATCTAGGGCATCATCCAACATATCAAAATATGCTTTAGAGAAAGTATTATCAAAAGAATTATATTTTTGAAGAAAAATATCTGACATCATTTGCTTCGCGTTGGGTTCACCAAAATGTAGAGGGGATCCACTACTCCTAAGTCTCTAAGATAGAGAAGAGGCTATAGGGAGTGAATAGTCATTGATTACCTCAAAGTACAAGCTCAAGTGATGAAGTGAGAAATAGATTGTATTGCAATAACTTATTAAATAAAATACTAAGCTAGAATGACATAGCTACAAATTAACAAAATTTCATAAGGAAATTACAAAATATTGATTATTGTAACTGAGGGTTATTTTTAGGTTAGATTCAAGCTTAGCAAATCAATGAAGACAATAAACCCAAAGAGATTACAAAATACAATGAAAGTTAAAATAACGAATGATTATACCTACTAATCATCAAGACCTCCATGATTCACTTTTGTAACACCTTCTAACTTGTTGGTTGATGTGTTTCCCTCAGATCGAACATGCGAGCAATCTAGAAATAAAATCCTAAGCCTTACACCAAGCTTTGAAGGATTTGATCAAAATCTATGTCTATGCCTAAATGACTAAAATGCCTATGTCTAAATATGTCAAAACTTAACGAAATATGTCAAATGAATGCTACGATGCCTGCAAAAATTTCTAAGTATGTCTGTGCATCCGTGTGTACTAAAAATGAGAGGAAAATGGCATTTTATAGAAAATGTCATTTTGAATGGACGAACGAGATTGACCTTCGACCGAGACCTAAAATCAGAGGTCTAGATTAAATTTGATAATCCATAATCAGGGTTAGTGCAAAATCCTTAAGTGAGTGGTCGAGATTTCATCTGAGAGAATCGAATCGGCGATGGAGAATAAATGAGATAATTAATTATAAAATAAAGATTTTTGAAAATCAAGAAGATAAAGACTGCCTGATTTATGAGATTCAAAAAATCAAGAAGATAAGAGATGAACTGAAGATCAGATTAGGAAAATCAAGAATCTGCCCGATTACTTGATTTTTAGAAGATTAGTTACCATTTTGAATTAAATTAATTCAAAATATGGATTTTGTGAAATAATAAATAATTGATTTTCCAATTATTTACCAAAATGGACTGTCAGTTAAGAATGTGATGACATTTTAAATAATTTTATTTATTTAAAATGAGAGGAATATTAATTTCGACAATTAAATAATTAAAGATAATTATTTAATTCAGCAAATCAGATTGATTAATTAAATAAATTAATCAATTCATTTAATTATGGCAATTAGTAACATATTAAATAAATAAATAAATAAAAATTATTTATTTAATAATTAGGAAGAAATGACTGAAGAAGGATAATTAAATAAATTAAGAAATTTACTTAATTAGGGGAAGACTTAGATAATTAATGACGTATTTAATAAATAAATAAAATTTATTTATTTAATAATCATGAAGAATAAAGGACATGAATTATTTAATCAATAGTCGAATGTGGACCAAAGACATAATTAAATGTCATAATTATGCTAGGATGAAAGTTGTAAAAATAGAGCTTGCAGGCCTAGGTCATTTTTAAGTGTCTACATTTTGCCCCTCTTTGTCATAATGTAGCATGTCACATTGTGACAAAGAAAATAAGTCAAAGCCATGCCCTAGTGAAGGTGTAGAGTATCAATGCCCCCTTGGGAAATTTTTCAAATTTTGGGTCGGCGGCAGAAAAATTTGGAAAGGGTCCCAATAAGTCAATTTGATGACTAGAAAAACAATGGCGTAGATGGTTTCAGATTCTGACATGTTTAAGGAAGCCAACGAGGTGGTCAAAGTTGGTGAAATGAGCCTCCAGTAACAACCTAGTTGACAAATACCATTTTGACCTTATAAATAGGTTGACAAAGGGGTAAAATTCAATTCATTCTTACTATTTACATTGCAAATTTTGAGAGCTCAGAGCAAAAAGGAGTGTAGCGAGGATGGTGATTCCAATAATAGAGCATCGCGGTGAGATTGTGTAGACTTTCAGGTGGCCAGAGAGCTTAGAGCCAGCGGTATGTACCCCTATCCTCCTTTGTAATTTTTTTGTTTTGCGTGCCAAAAGTAGGTTTCTAGGGGGAACAACAAATGCGTCATGATGCATCTACGTTCGCGTAAGCCGCATTCATTGTCATGTTCGATGCATTTGATGTGTCGCGACGCAACTGTAGTGGTAAATTAGGGAAGGATGAGGTTTTGCGCCGCATTTGCAAAAAATTGTGATGCGTTTTCCTTTCTGAGTCACATTTGAAGGCTATAATGCCGCATTCGTCATTTTGCGGCACAATTGCCTATTTAACCGACGCATTCACATGGAACAATGCAAGTGTTAATTTTCGTGACGAAATTGCTCTAATGCAACACATTTTAGCAACCGAGTGATGCAATTGGCATGTTGTGATGCATTTGAAGTACGAAACGATGCATTCATGTTTTTGCAACGTAATTGCAGTCAACGCAATGCATTTGACTTTGACTTTGACTAGGGTAAATTTTGATGTTTGTGAAATCTTAAATTCTTTTGATGATACTTACAGTTGTGCAAAAGGTATTGATGTGTTGTTTGGCTTTGTGCAGAACCAGCTTTCCCTGATTTACACACAAGAGAGCAGACTGACGACCTTTAGGTTTGCTAATCAACTGAGCCCGTGAGAGCGGCAATGGTTGATGTGGCTAGGTTTGTTCTATGTCACCTATATGCCCGCTATTTGAGCAAATAGGGGACTACTGACTATGTTGTGCAAGCATTGGGATTCAGAGACCTGTTCTTTCCACCTGCTGACAAGTGAGGCTACCATCACACTAGAGGATGTGTACCACATTCTACAGGTGTCGATCCAAGGAGAGCGGATCATCTATGACCCTCGCCATGGCAAGTAGACTTTTCGAGCATATTATCAAGATGAGGGTGAAGGACTCGGCATCCAGGGATACGAGATCCGATGGGAGTTCATGGCGGAGCACTATGCTCGTCTTGACACTTTCCTAACGACTCTTATTGGCAGGATACTGATTCCTGACCATCGGATACATGGGTTCCCTATTGGCTGGGGAGACATCTTGGTTGGGATGAGATGTGAAAGGATAGTTTATGCCTGGGGCTCGTGTTTATTAGGCACATTCTACCATCAACTACATGAGGTTGTTTACCAGAGAGCAGAGAGTATCTCCTACAGGACTACCTTGATGATGATTTGGGCTTGGGAGCACATAGCCATATTTCATCCACTGATTTAGAGACCATAGTTGGCAGATGGGATGCCTTATGCTTATTATTATGCTGGTGCTTTACAGTAGACCCGGATGGGTGAGACAGGTTGGTGGCGGCATCAGATTGACATGATGGTGTCATTTATCTGGCGACCATACAGAGACTACAAGTAGTGGAACAATGAGGATGACCACTTGAGCTTATGTAGACAGTACCACTACTTGATTAGCAAGACGATGTAGAGTTTGTTGATCATAGAGATGTATCTACCACAGCGTGTCCTCAGACAGTTTGGAGAGCAGCAGGGTGTACCTGCAGGGACAACTGAGTACGTGTGGTCTTCTAGAGAGTATGCTTAGGGCCCAGCCATACTAGTAGCCTTCGTAGAGCAATAGATTGATGGGCTAGGAACCCAGCCGTGGGGATGGAGAGGTGGGATAGCCGATCCTGCGACCATAATAAACTATGATCTATGGTGGCAGGCACATAGATCGGTACCATTAATAGATCTTGATGGGCCAGCACCTCTGGATAGGCGGTCAGTGATACCTCATGTGCTGAGAGTCAGGCGAGGAGGCAGGGATGGTGACAAGGGTAGAGGCTGGGGGAGAGATGGAGGCAGGGACAGAGGTAGGGGGAGGGATGGAGATGGAGGCCAGGGTGGAGATGGAGGAGATGGTCGGAGGCGGAGGAGAGATGGTCAGAGACAGGGTTGAAGGGTGTGACAACGCATGGTGAGAGTAGCATTAGATGTTATTCCCAAGGTGGACAAGGAGGGAGAGAGAGAGGAGGAGCAACCATGGTAGGAGGGAGAGGAGGAGAGACAGGAGGAGGATGTAGAGGTGGATGTGGTGGAGGAGAGACGGGAGGAGGATGTGGAGGTGATGGAGGTCAGACAGGAGGAGGGGAGACAGGAGGAGGATGCGCCTTGAGATGAGGGAGTCAATGGAGAGGACGTGGCCAAGAATGATGCCATGGATTAGGCTGAGAGACTCCTCAGATGGTGGATGGTGGAGGGAGAGGATGAGATACCATCCTCCTCAAGATTTCCCCATGATGCCATGACAGATCATAGGGTGACCGATTTACAGAGGAGACTGGACAAGAGCATGGCATAGGTCATAGCACTATTGTCAGAGCTAGAGGTGGCTTAGGTAGAGTAGGATGAGGCAGTGATCCGCGACTCAGCTCAGTAGTGTGTTGAGTTTGCAACATTATGCACAGGACCATCTGAGGATATGGCTCGTGAGCTGGCCAAGGTGAGCATGAGGTTGGGTCAGTATAGGACTTTATATGAGTAGGCAGTGCCTCTTGAGCGACGAGGACTTGTAGTGGCCACCGATCAGGGAGTGGGAGCTATAGCAGGAGTCATACGAGTGTAGGAGGGTCTACCTCGTCAGGGCACACATCAGGGCATAGGTGCCACCACTCACGCATGCATGCCTCGAGTCACCACACCAGTCACAGTCATGGGTCTACTGGTTCAGTGTAGAGGTATGTACAAAGGTAGCCACTAGTGGTAGATCCGTCTACTTCTCAGAGTTAGGCAGCAATGATGTCAGAGGTGTCCATTACTGTGGAGATGACACTATTAGTGTCAGTTCCATTGGTTGCACAGGCAGAGGCTGCTACAGGTCCGCCCATCATTTCAGTGCCAGTCATAGAGCTCTAGCCACCACACTCTTCACCATGAGGGGATGATGAGAGTCTACCCTAGGGGCATGTTTATTATTATGACACATTATGTATAGACTATTGAGCCTGCGAGCTCCATTTTTGGGAATCTCTTGACTTTATCCTGTGACATTGTACATTTTTTAGATTATATGATGATGCAGTTTTGATGCGGCCTATATGTGTGTTATGTGATGTTCTCTGATTCATGCATTATGATATATGTGATGTATGATGTTGATTTATGATGTATCCTGTATGTCCTATGATGCTTACTTATGATTATAATGTCGTGATGATGCAATGCTTACTTATATGAGATGGTGATGATAATGATATGCATAATGTATTTATTAAATGGATGCAATGTTGATGATTATGTTAATGCAATGTTTGTGATTATGTATATGATTTAATGCTATGGATGATGTATGTATGGACCTAATGCAATGTTTATATGATCATGTATGCACTTATATTTTTGGATTTCATGGGATATCATCGTGAGATGGACGAGAGAAGATGACTAGACTGACGAGAGAAGATGACCAGACCGATGAGAGAAGATGACCAGACTGAAGGAGATGCATGTTAGTTCCTACACGAAATCTTTCAAAACTTTACCATAGGACTTTAATATTTATTGCTCTTAATCATCATTGGGAAAACTATTGTAGTGAACAAAAAACACCATGATATGACATAGATCAAGGTGTGCAAGGTCGTACCATCACATAAGACAAGCAGTCATAGACAAGGATGATCATGACTCAAACTAAGAGCATGATTGCCCCAGTCTTTTTGTCATAATCAACCACAAGCAAAAAGAGGCAAAGACAATTCATGAAACGTCATTGCTTCTCTAAATCTTGTTCCCAAGACATCCTTGAGAAACTAGCAGCATGATTGTCTAAATGAAAAAATAGAGCCATTATCATGATATGTCTCTATTTTTCTAAATCCAAGAATCAGGACCTCACTAAGAAACTAGTAGTCATGCATGTCAATCGTCATGATACATCGTTGCCTCTCTAAATCATGTTATTGGGATCTCACTGAAAAACTAATAACATGATAAAAGCCAAAAGACAAGTGTCAAATGTTTGCCAAGTGCATTTGGATATCCATTGTTCTAATGTCAAGATGCCAGGTTTGATAATGATGAGATGCCAAAGTGTCAAAGCTTTGATGATGCTCAAATGAAAAATGTCAAAAATTACCAAATTCAAGGACACATCCTGAATAATGTTGATGTCAAGAGGATTGATCCCTAAATGTCAAAAGGGATCCCTCAAAATGCCATGTGATAGTGACGATGACGATGCCTAGGAAGGACACATCCTAAGGCATAAATGAGGGAGTTGGTTCTTTAGAAGGACACATCTGAAGAATATTGATGTCAAGAGGAGTGATTTTTAGATGTCAGGAGGATCCCTCAAAATGTCAAATGATAGTGACGATGCCTAGGAAGGACACATCCTAAGGCATAAATGACAAAGGTTATCTTTCAGAAGGACACATCCGAAGGCTAACCAAGAGTTAATAGTTTGACTGGTTGTGACAATTTTGACTTGTTTTGGCTGAGTTTGACCAAAGTTTGACTTGTGTTGACTATATGTTGATATCTTTGACATGTTAATGTGATTGTCGTGTTTGAATAAGTGATTGTCATACTTCGTTTTAATGATTTTCCTTGACCTATAGACTTTTGATGTGTGTGCCAGTGTAGTGCCTGGAACCCTAATGGACTGACCTAGTGCGACCTCAGGGGCTCATCGACAGATGGCCTTGCCTACATCATGCACTTAGAGACCTCGTAGTTTGACATGACCAATGACTTTGTATTGACGACCAAAGATTGTGCCGTGATTTTATTTTGATAAACCTAAAAGGACTGACCTAATGTCTTGGGGACTCAAGTATGAGTCTTGCCTACGTAGCCAATGAGTAGAGACAATGTAGTTCAAACAAATGAAAAAGACTTGACCGATTGACATGACAGACTTTGACAAGAGATGATTTTGTGTTTGTGCTCTTCGAGTAGTCTGACGTTTTGTTGTGGTTTTCTTCAGGACATTTTTCATTTTTTTAGGTCTTTGTTCAAGACATTTTGCGATGTTTTGTTATTTTTTTCAAGACATTTTATAATGTTTTTGTCTTTTTTTAGGACATTTTGTGATGTTTTGGTCTTTTTTCAGTACTTTTTGCCATGTTTTTGGTCTTTTGTCAGGACTTTTTACCATGTTTTTATCTTTTTTCAGGACTTTTTGCCATGTTTTTGGTCTTTTTTTAGGAATTTTTGCCAATTTTTGAAACCATGTGTGACATCCACTGCAGTTACATGATAAACAATTTTCCCCTAGTTGGGTCCAAGATGTAGCCAATTTTAAGGGACATGAAAGCGATGTTGTTGGTGTACCAGATGGATAGTTGTCAGGACTTGATGTCAACCGTTTATCAACCATCAAAGGAAGGGTATAATCTCATGGTGATTGGCATGATAATGGCGGGAGATGCCTTTCATCCTAGGCCAAGGCAGACAAAGTGATAGTAGATGGTAGAGCAATGATTGATTACGCATGGCACCTGTTTGCCAGGTTTTCACCATGGTACTTATCCAAAGCACCTATTTGCCCAGATTTCACTGTTGGATGAAACATTTTTCTTTACTGTTTTTGTCATTTTTCTTTTTCTTTTTTTTTCTTTTTTTTGGTGTTGCCAAGGCACCTGTTTGCCAGGTTTTCATCAAGGCAATGAATTTTTCATCATTTTTCAATTTTTTATTTTTTTTTTGTATTTTACAGTTTTCAGCTTGATCTCCTTATGCTATGAGTAGAACCTTCAGAGATGTAGGATGTCGATAGGCTCTTTCAATTGTTCTCCATCTGGAGTTTCCAGCTAATAGGCTCCATAACCAAAAGAAGATATGATGATGTAGGAACCCAACCAGTTTGGTTCAAACTTTCGCGACTTTTCTCTATCAGCCTAGTTCTTAGGGTTCTGCATGAGAACTAAGTCGCCAATGTAAAATTTTCTAACCATAACCTTCTTGTTGTAACTGTGATAGAGATGGTTCTGATATTCTTGTAGATGGTTCAGGGAATTTTTCCTTCTTTCTTCTAGCATTTCCAGCTCGTGCAGGCGTGATTGTCTATACTCCTCGTCATCAATTAAACCTTTCAGGGAGATTCGTAACGAAGGAATTTCAACCTCAATGGGCAAGATGGCCTTAGTGCCAAAGACCAGGGAAAATGGAGGGGCTCATGTAGGTGTACGAATGCTAGTGTGGTAAGCCCACAAAGTAGGGTTGAGTTGTATGTGCCAGTCACGGCCAGCCTCATTGACAGTCTTTTTGAGGATTTTAACAATGGTTTTATTTGACGCCTCAGCTTGACCATTTCCTTGTGGGTAATATGGAGATGAAAAATGGTGTTGGATGTAAAATCACTCACATAATACCCAAGTCTTGTTACTTTCTTGGCTAGGGTAGGACCACTCGAATGAGATGCGCATATACCGTCATGTACTTTGCGTAAGGTTGTACGTGCTTCATTGGTGTCGAGAAATCTAAGGAGGGTGTCATCAAAGCTACGGTGATAAAGGGTGTCACTGACGATGGCATACCTTGCAGATTTTTGGATGAAGGACTTCCTCTGGTTATTGGATAGGTTTAGTGGAAGGGTTTGAGACTTAAGGTAGTCATAAATATCCTGGTACTAGGGAGAGTAGGGACCAACAAGTTCGTAGACCATTTCTGACTCTGGAATGTCATAGGTAGGGACCAACAATTGCTCTATTAGGAATTCCAACTGAGGAAAATTGCTTGGTATGTCAAGGAGAGAGCCTATTGTAGCCATGGCATTGGCTACTTTGTTCTATTCTCTTGGAACTTGTTCAAAAGTTACCATATGAAAGTACGTTTGGAAACTATCACCATCCATTTGTAGGGCATCATCCTCTCATATTTTGTGTCATATTCATCATTAACCTAGTTGATGACGAGTTGAGAATCCATATAGACATGTAGTGCTCTGATTTTCCACTTTATTGCCATTCTTAGTAACCAGTTCCTTGTATTCTACCACATTGTTTGTGCATGGAAAGGAAATGCGGAAAGACTTAGGAATGGAGTTGCTTTGAGGGGTGATGAATAGGATTCCTACCCTTGAGCCATGATTTGTGTGTGATCCGTCAAAGTAGAGTTGCCAAGGTGCCTTAGGTTCCATATGGAATATCGACTCATCTGGAAAATCTGCCACTAACAGGTGATCACTTTGCAAAGATGAGTCCGCTAGCTGGTCTGCTATGACTTGTCCTTTTATTTCCTTTCTTTCTATATATTGAATGTCATATTCGCTCGGAATCATAACCCATTTTTCCAAACATCCTGTTAATGCTGCCCGACTCAACAAATATTTGAGGGGGTCAATCTTTGCTACTAGTTGCATCTAATGGCTTAACATATAATGTCTTAACTTCTATGTTGCAAAGACCATAGCTAGACAAGCTCATTCAATTGGTGTGTAGTTCAATTCATACCAGACCAATGTCCGACTAATGTAATATATAGCTCTTTCTTTTTCTTCTTGGTTGTTATGTGCTAGTAATGCCCCTAGTGTTGAATTAGTTGCCAAGATGTACAGGATCATGGATTTCCATGAATGAGAGGCATGAGGACTAGTGTTGAAAGTAGGTAATCTTTGATTTTTTGAAAGGATTCTTGACATTTATCTGTCCAAATAAAAGGGATACCCTTGCACAACAGATATTGGAATGGATGACACTTGTCGGCCAATTGGGCTATGAAGCACCTAATAGATTGTACCCTGCCTTGCAACGTTCTGAGTTCACTGATTCCTCTAGGCGGAGGAATTTCTATGATGGCTTTGAATTTTGCTGGATCGACCTCAATGCCTCTTCGAGAAACTATGTATCCCAAGAGTTTACCCGATGTGACACCGAAGACACATTTCTAAGGATTTAGCCAGACTTTGTATTCTTCTAGTCTCTTGAAAATTGTCTAAAACCCTGAGATGATCTTTCCTGGTTACTAATTTGGCCAATAGGTCATCTACATAATCTTCCATTATTTTATGCATCATGTCATGGAAGATTGTGGTCATAGCCCTTTGATATGTGTCACCTACATTTTTGAGACCAAATGGCATGACATTCCAACAGTATGTACCCCATGGGCAAGTAAATGTCGTTTTGTGCTAGTCTTCAAGGGCAATGTGAATTTGATTATAGCCGGAGAAACCATCCATGAGGGATAGCATCTCATATCCTACTGTGAGGTCGACTATGATATCAATATTTGGTAAAGGAAAGTCATCTTTCAGGCATGCTTTATTTAGGTCTCTAAAATTTGTACATACATGAATCAGCCCATTTGGCTTTATTACTAGCACCAAGTTAGATATCCATTCAACATAGTCAATAGACTATATGAATCCAGCGTCTAGAAGTTTCTTCAGCTCATCCTTGACCAATAGAGTGACTTGGGGGTGCATTTTGCATAACTTCTGTTTGACTAGCTTGGCATTAGGCAATAGTGGAAGATGGTGCAGAACCAACTCTGGTTCTAATCCTGGCATGTCAACATAGGACCATGCAAAGTTTATTTTATGTTCTACAAAGAATTCATGAAATTCCAGCCTCTCTTCTTCAATCAATGATGCAGAAAAGAGGACCATCTTGGGATCTTCTGCAATTGCTATGTTGTCTTCTATTGTGTCTTCGATAACCATAGCTGATTTCTCTTGTTGCATGGGAAGAAAGTCCAGTCCTCCATCTTTGGGTGCCTCAGAGAGGTTTTCACCTGCAGATACATCCTTTTTTTTACTATTTTATCGTCAAAAGGTGCCTTGTGCTTTTCACCTAGAGATGTTTTATTTTGAAATGTGTCCAGAACTGGCGGGCCTTGTTGGTCCCAATCGACTAGCTGAGGATAAACTAAGGAAATGTCATCATCAGTGTTGGTGAATTGAGGTGAGGATGCAGAAAGAATGCAGACTGATTTAGTGATATTGTAAATGAGATTATCATCATCCAACTCCACATCAGACTCTATCCAATATTCCCCTTCACTAGTGTCATATTCGTTCTCAAAATAAGGGGTGAAGGCCTTAGAGTCCTAGTTGTCGGTGTCTTCTGGTACTTCAGATGGATTGGAATGAAGGGATTTAGATGGTGGGTCTTGTATGTCATGGGGGCTGGTAATGGGACTTTGACTATTTGGTGCTTGTTCAATTTTAAATGTTTGCCAAAATCTTTGTTCAACGGTCAGTTCCCCTACTTTGAAAAATAAATCATCAATGCAACAGTCACTTAAGGATCGTTCTGAGCCAAATCCCCACTCTTGGGAGTCAGTTTCGATGAGGGTTCCCTTAGTGGTCTTGACACTTTTCGAAGCATGTACTCTCTCACTCGAAAGTCCAATGGTACATTGATCGTCATTGTTGAGCGATCCAAACCCTAATCCAAGATACTTTGGAATTTGGAAAGGTTCTATGGGCTCTCTTTGTCTAGCTTTATTTTTGCCTAGGCCACTAGTACCATCGTAGCCCTTAGCCTTCATTATTTCATAACCCTTGCCATATTTTTCAACTAGAAATGGGGGTAGTGCGACAGTATCCTTATAGATCCATCTTGTGATGTCAACAAGATCCTCATTACTCATGTCTCCCCATTTGATGAAAATTATTTTTGGTGGAACCTTAAAAATTACTTTGGGTTCCATTCTGAAACATGGCCGACCATAGACCTTTGGAGACTTGGGTATTGTTGTTATGTTGTACTTTGTGTGCAATTTGAATTCTCCATAGTCGAGGTCCTGGATCTTGGCAGTGGATTCAGCCTTAGGGTTTGTGGAAGGTGGTGTTGTAGTGGAAGACGTGGATGGAGTGGATGTGGAAGATGATGTGAGTGTGGATGGGTCAATGTATTTGGATGACGAGGAGCCAGATGCTTCTCAGTTAATAGGCACTTAATTTTTAGAAATACCCCTCAGGTTGGTACAATATTGGAAAGGGTCAAGGTCTCCATATATGGTTATTTCTGTGCCATCAAATGGAAACTTTAGGCATTGGTGATATGTGGACGAGACGACTTTTAAAGCATGAATCCATGGATGGCCGAGCAAGATGTTATATGGTAGTTCCAAATCCAGGACCTGGAAAGTTGTGTCCACAATGACTGGTCCCACTCTGATAGGGAGAGAGATAATGCCACGTGAAGAGCATTCTTCGTCATCATATGCCTTGATCACTATACTCTTTGTCGGGTCTACACATGCATTAGAGAATCTTAGAGCCTTAACCAATTTGAGGGAGCATATGTTCAATCCTGCTCCACCATCTACTAAAACCCATCTAACTTTGTGCTTGTGGAAAAAAAATTCTATGTGCAATGCATCATTGTGGCTGGTCTTAGGTGATGAGTAGTCTTGATCCAAGAAGGTGACATGGTGAGGCGTGGTGAGGTATCCTACCATGGTCTCAATCTGATTGACATTAATGTCCTTATGTGCGGGAGAGATACGAAGTAGCTCAAGTATAGAGATTTGCGTGGGAGTCTTGCCTAGCTGGTCGATAAGGTTGAACTAACTTTTGGATTGCCACTGCTTTGTGGTTAGGATAGGTTTTGACTGTTTAGCAGATGGGCCCGGTATGGTTATTTTGGGTTGTCTAGGAGGAGGTGGACCAGCTATGGTGACCTTGCCACTGTGAGTAGTAGCATTACATTGGGGTGCTCTCTTGACCATAATGGTATTGATGTATTCATCATCAGTTCAAACATTATTTATAATTGGTCCACCAGAATAGTCGAACTTGGCTCAGGTGAAGTTAGCTTGATTATTATTCATCTATGGACCTGAGGTGGAAGCATTATGAGAACCATGGTCCTATAGTGGATTCTTATGGATAGTATGATCTAAATTGGAGGTGAATTGAGATCCACCTACTTCAATGATACGACTTTCGATAAGATCTTGTACTAGGTTTTTCAATTGTCAACAGTTAGAGGTTGTATGTCCTTTTGCCCGATGGTACTCGCAAAATGCATTATCTTTCCACTATGCTGGTTTGAATTGTCCTGGGTCATATGGTTTTGGTTCTTGAAGTGTGATGACCCCATTCTAGAGGCATTTCTTGAGGAATTCTTCAATGGGTTCACCCAAGGAAGTGTATGTGTGACCCCTAGGAAATTGTCTCATTTGAAGATATTTTCCTTGATTATTTTGACTGTTCTGGTTATTTGAAAGGACATTGGCAGGCGGTGTTAGTGTCGTTGTTGGTTTT
This sequence comes from Sequoia sempervirens, assembly GCA_007258455.2. Lineage (NCBI taxonomy): Eukaryota > Viridiplantae > Streptophyta > Pinopsida > Cupressales > Cupressaceae > Sequoia > Sequoia sempervirens. Next base: position 188,512,651 of record VDFB02000008.1, on the reverse strand, counting down.
TTTTGTTGTTGCACCCTTTTTAGGGCCAGTACAGGACCCACAATGTTTGCAGTCTTGGTGTCAACAACACCGTCATTTGTAACATGTTTATTTTTTACCTAATATTTATTTTTGGGACCGTACCTTAGTTCTCCCTTTGTGATAAGGGATTTCTCAATCTGGACCCCTTTTTTTACTAAGTCCATGAAGTTTGTGCAGTAATGTACTTGCAATGCATATTTTAGGGGCCCCAGAAGTGTTTGTGCGAACATGTTGACCTTTTCCCTTTCGGGTATGTCAATGTGACACTGACTAGCTAGACTTCTCCATTTTTGAAAGAATGGGATGAATGTCTCACCAGCATCCTCCTGTGTGAGATTGCACAAGCTAGTGATAGAGGTATCCATGTCGATGTTGTACGCGTAATTTTTTATAAAAAAAAAATTAAGCTCATCCCATGTTTGGATATCCTTTTGAGTGGAAAACCATTCAAGGGCAAGACCCACCAAAATTTTAGAAAAAAGTCTCATCAAGTATGTTTGTTCATAGGCTACGTCCATACAATTGGTTGCAAATTCGTGAACATGTTCAATGGGGTTTGTCTTGCCTCTGTATTTTGTGAAATTGGGTGACACATATCCCAGAGAAAATGGATTCATGTATAAGCTCATGTTGAATGGGTATATGTTTAGATCATATGATATTTCCAATTTCTTGCCTGAAATGTGTATGTTTTGGATAGTTTTCTCTAAACCCATCAATCTTGTTTGGAAGGCATCCATAACAAGGTCATTTGTGGTCCCGCATGTTGTACCATAGGTCCCCATTTGTTGTGCATGGATATTGGTGTATTGTGGTAGTATGGATTGTTGTGATATGTATGATGTGTGTGGATTGGCGTGTTGTTGGTACTAAAAGTTAGGGTTGGGTGTATTTTGGTGAGTATGAACGTGGGATGAGTAAGTTGGGATGTGTCGCCCATCTATTTGTGTCATTACTTGCAGAATATGGTAACCATGAACATTGTGATGTGCTAATGATGCCAAGGGTTGTGTTATTTGGCCACCTTGTCCAAATTGTTGGGTTTGTACAAGGGGAATGTTTGTATTTGGTCCTTGGGAGGTGATGACATTTGAATGTGTTGGCGTGTTAACATGTTGTTGTCCTTGGATAAAGATACATCCTTTGCCTCCTCCCAAAGGATTTTGTGATATACCAATGAGAAGATATGTCGAAGGTGTACTCATGGTATTTGATGTCAAGGGGGGATTGTTGTACTTGATGATTCCCCCGTCACATTTACTGTCATGGTATAGAGAGGGTTTGAATAACTTTCCCACATTGTCAAGGAGCCAAAGGTGGTTCCAGCCGATTGTGACAGTATCGTGGATGTGGTGGGCATTGTGGCCAATTGTGATCCTCCAATGGACATATCATTTATTGAGTTGGAGGTGTTCAGAATGTTGGAAGTAGCATGCAATGTCGTTGTAGTGTCAAAGAAAGTATTGCTTGTAGTTTTGGAAGGTTGACCACTATTTGATAGGTTATGCACATTGTTGACATTAGGGTCTGGAGATATTTATCTCAACGTGTTAATGTCGAATCCTTGAGGTAATTTGGCTCCTTGACTTAATAGTATGGCCAAATATCTGTGTTTTTCGTATAAGACCATTTGTTCGACAAATTGAGAGGCCTCTGGATCTTGTGCCGCTACCTCTAGGTTTTCCTCAAGTATTTGACCATACTCATCCTTATGCAAGAATGGTTCAAATGGACTATTTGATAAGGATGGTGTTGTTGTTAGAGGTTGATTGTTTGTATTACCAAATGGATCATCAAAAGTCCAGTTTCGGTCATATGTGGGATTGTTGATAGTGGAAGTGGGATCTTGTCAAAAGTTTTCCATTTGTCGTTGTTGTTTTTGGAGTCTAGTTTCCACCATAAAATGAGATTGCTAAAATGAAAATGACAACTAAATGCAAGGATGACACTATGCAAAGTCTAAGTTCAAAATGATGACTAGGATGAGTAATATTTTTGGATTTTTGGGAATAAAATATGCAATGTCTAGACTTATAATGCAATTTAAGACAACGGTACCTAAGCACTTCTAACCTCAATCTTTGTTTTCAATTTTGGTTACTAAAGGACTTTGTTGAAAAGGACAAGATGACAAGGTCTAAATGACTAGTGAGTTTTCCTAACTAGACTGTTGAGTTGGAAAATCTCACAAAAGGGACAATGACTAAAAAAGGGGTTGATAACTTAGTCCAAGAGAACCTAGTTTCGAAAGCAATGACATTGCAAATTATGCCAAGATTTTCCTTATCCAAAGTATGCAAGATTTGAAACCTAGGGAAAAACTAATGCCTAATGTATGCAACTAACAAAAATGGAGGGTGAAACCTATGGTGAAGAATGCAACTAATGGTCGAAAGTTTGAGCAATTTCAAAATTGGTTTATGACATAATCCTTTTGGAAACAATGTTTGACAAATGTTTGACAAGGTGTAAACTTCATATTTGACTTTGTGTGGCGTTTTACTTGTGATAGGCGAATGCATCGTTCGAGGCCACGAATGCATCATGGTTTTGCGAATGCTGCTCAGTTTGAGCGAATACGACTCAGGGACTTACAAATGCAACTTAGTTTGGTAGATGCAACTTTGTAAGGTTCAGTTGTGTCGTGACACATATAGGTGTGGTGTTTGAAATGTTGAATACGGTTTAACAGAGTGATTGTGTCTCAGAAACTCGAATGCATTTTAACAAGTGCGACACAGTTTGTGAAAATTGAGTTTTTTTCATTTTGATGGAATACTTGATCTGTCTATTGGTGAATATTTTGTTCAGAAATGTAAATGTGATGAATCTAGAAATAACTTGACAAGCACAATGTTTTGAATGTAAGCAAGTGCACATAAAACAAGTACAATCCTAGGTTAGGCCAGGACAATATTCACTAGATTCCACGTGGGTTTCCCCAATCGCATATCAGTAGCATGTGAGTCCAGAAGCTTGGCTGCATGGGCTCCCCCTTATAGTGAAATCTCTTCTTAGGCCAACCAAGCTTCCAACCCCCATGAAACTCCCATGGCAAATTGATCACCTCTACTATAGACTGTGAAAGTGTGGATGCCTTCACACTGACTGGTGTTGCGCTAGAAAATAGAAGGTTTTTGGCTACTATACAAAGGTGTTTAATTCAGGACCTCCATTTGAGTGGCCATACATGGGGCAAGAGATTAATCACCAATTAGGTGGCACTCCAGCCTGAAGAGGTTAAGCTCAACAGGGTTTATGGGAGTACTACTTTGTCTGTATGACACATCCGCACTCATAATCTTAGGTTTTCCCTTAAGATTCACATTTATATACCGGTCGGGGGTAGCTTGGCTTTAGCTCCATTGCCAGTTTGAGTCATGTTGGGGTGATGAAATCCCTAGGCATGCCCAATTTCTAGAGTTAGTAATCATTTCTCTTACACCCAGGATCGCACGAATGCAAAAGGGGAGAGGATACTTCGATTACTGAGTCGTGAGGGTAAAAACAGATAAAAACGGGTTTGGTTTTTTTATCATCGAGTTTTCACAAGGTGAGAGCATACTCACCTACCATTTTGCAAACACACTCAGACATAGTAGAAACACAAGTTCGTTTAAATTGCACCAAAAGGAAATGTGTATTATACTAAGAAAAAGATAAGCACATTGTTTTGATGTTTAGTCTTCAATGTTCAAACCTGCAAGACCACACATTAGTAGTTTGAATGTTTTCCTTTGACCCACAAAAATTAACCGCCAAATGCTACAAATCCTTATCTAGTAACACAAAACCTATGCTATGTAGAATGTGGAAAATAACCAGAATAAAAAGGACACATAAAACAACAAAAACCTGAATGCAAATAAACAGAAAATGTTACCAGTCAAATGCATCACAACATAGCGAATGCATCGCTCTGTGTCAAATGCAGCTCGAGATCATGAATGTGGCTTTCCAGACTTCTATTGCAGCTCGATAGAGCGATTGCCATGTTTGAGTCTGCAAATGCCTTGCAACACAGCAGATGCGTCATGATTTAAAAAAAACAACTGCGTCGCTCTGTACCTGTACCTATAAAATTGACAGAAAACACACAAGACTGTATGAAAAAAAATAAAATGAAACAAAGCTAGGTTCACCAATGTAACTAAGGATTATTTTTAGGTTAGATTCAAGGTTAGCAAATCAATGAAGACAATAAACCCAAAGATATTACAAAATACAATGAAAGTTAACATAAAGAATGATTATACCTGCTAATCACCGAGACCTCCATGATTCACTTTTGTAACACCTTCTAACTAGTTGGTTGATGTGTTTCCCTCAGATCGAACACGTGAGCAATCTAGAAATAAAAGACTAAGCCCTACACCAAGCTTTGAAGGATTTGATCAAAATCTATGTCTATGCCTAAATGACTAAAATGCCTATGTCTAAATATGTCAAAACTTAATGAAATATGCCAAATGAATGCTACAATGCCTGCAAAAATGCCTAAGTATGTATGTGCATCCGTTTGTAATGTGTAATCTAAAAATGAGAGGAAAATGGCATTTTATAGAAAATGCCATTTTGAATGGACGGACGAGATTGACCTTCAGCTGAGACCTAAAATCAGAGGTCTAGATTAAATTTGATAATCCCTAATCAGGGTTAGTGCAAAATCCTTAAGTGAGTGGTCGAGATTTCATTTGAGAGAATCGAATCGGCGATGGAGAATAAATGAGATAATTAATTAGAAAATAAAGATTTTTGAAAATCAAGAAGATAAAGACTGCCTAATTTATGAGATTCAAAAAATCAAGAAGATAAGAGATGAACTGAAGATCAGATTTGGAAAATCAAGAATCTACTCGATTACTTGATTTTTAGAAGATTAGTTACCATTTTGAATTAAATTAATTCAAAATATGGATTTTGTGAAATAATAAATAATTGATTTTCCAATTATTTACCAAAATGGACTGTCAGTTAAGAATGTGATGACATTTTAAATAATTTTATTTATTTAAAATGAGAGGAATATTAATTTCGACAATTAAATAATTAAAGATAATTATTTAATTCAGGAGATAAGATTGATTAATTAAATAAATTAATCAATTCATTTAATTATGACAATTAGTAACATATTAAATAAATAAATAAAACTTATTTATTTAATAATCAGGAAGAAATGACTGAAGAATGATAATTGAATAAATTAAGAAATTTACTTAATTAGGGGAAGACTTAGATAATTAATGGCGTATTTAATAAATAAATAAAATTTATTTATTTAATAATCATGAAGAATAAAGGACATGAATTAATTAAATAATTATGAATTATTTAATCAATAGTCGAATGTGGACCAAAGACATAATTAAATGTCATAATTATGCTAGGACAAAAGTGGTAAAAATAGACCTTGCAGGCATAGGTTATTTTTCAGTGTCTACAATTATAAAAATGGATAGATAAAGACAGATTCTTCCCATTTGGTGAGAAGTAATATAACCAAATATTTTCTAATATATCTTAAGTTCCTAGGGAGTCTTTCCAAGGATGTTGGAACCATGACATAGGATTTACAAGGTGGATGAAACCTTAATCCTAACAAATTTGACACTTAAAATATATTAAATTAAAACAAATATTATTTTGATTAATTACATATTGGGCAGGTGTAGGAAGATGGGGGGCCAAAAAGTGGCCAACCATCTTTAAATTTTTTTTTAAATTCATAATGTGAGCACATTATAATGTGCTTGCATTATGGCTTGGTGTTACCAAGCCTATAGCTCAGCAACACCAAGGCCATAACATGATCATGTTATAATATGAGTTCATTATATCTTGTTATAACAAAAAAAGCAACTTTTAATCATTCTCATTTCTATGTTTTCTTGCAAACCCACGACCTTCAAACGGTAAAGAGCATGATCGCGTTATTGGAGAGAAATTTCTTCATCAAATCATTGTCGAATCTTTGCCACAATTCTGCCACAACATCAAGGAGGTCAAAGGAGTAAGTTTTTTTTTGTGTGTGAATTTGTTTCTAAATAGGTAGATTTAATAAGTTTTTTGATGTAAATTTATTTAATTTACATGAAATGATAATCAACCTCCTAATCCTCAAAATCCTCCTTCACCTCAACTTGAAACACCTGCTGAAGAAAAACCCCAACAACAAACACCTCCAACAATTTCTCAATATGCTCCTAGAACTAAAGAAAATATAATGAGGAAAATTGAAAAAAACAAAAAAAAAATTGAGGATATAATTGCAAGGTTGAAAGATCTCGTAAGCTCATCCTCACATAGAGCCACGCTTGTTCAATCACTTGAATCAATGTTATCAAACCTAGATTCAATTAGCAAGCAAATAACTAGTTGGTCAAATAAGAGAAGAGAGTGCAAAATTTTTTATGCTAATAAATTGTCCTATAAACAAGTGAACGATGAGAAAATTACAAAATTTTACTTTTTTTCCCTATTCACAAACCTTTAAAAAAAAAAAATCTTTACACCCTTCAAGATGAAGATGTTCCCTATCCATTGGTGCAACCACCAAGGGATAAATAACCTTTTTTAGTAGAGGTGGTGGATGGTTTTTGACCATCCACCATGCAACAACAATGAGGTGTTGTAATATTTTTTTAGGAAACTCTACTACGAGTTTATCTTCAATAAAATTCCAAACTATTTTGATATGTGGGAGTTCTAGGATAGAGGTGGAGGCTCCACACAAGATAAAGAGGGGGTACATCTTAAACCATAGTGGTCGGCAAGACGAGCACTCGCTAGAATAGTATACGAGAATGTGACTATCCCTTCCATTTTGAAGGAGAGTGTTGAGGTTGAGACACTGTAGTTGATTATTTCACTAAACTAGAGCATCATATAGTTGTAGAGGAGGGGGACCAACCAATCCAAGGCTCCAAGTCACAAAGAGCTGAGAGCGGAAGGTGGCCCTTGTCTACCTCAAGTTGAACAAGTGTTGAATGTCAAGGATAGAGAATGAAGAGCACTTTGAGTGCTTTTTTCACTCTACTAACCCGAGAGTTTTGATGGGGCTAAATGAGAAGGCTTTTGGAACCCAAACTATACATCAGATACCTCTCTGCTAGAGGACAACAATGCAAGTCAAGGATGATAGTGTGGCACACTGGTGTCTCATAGGTGTGCTAGTGTCCATACAGACAACAAGTGTAAAAGTATAGTAAAAGTACCAAGAATCTATTGATAGCTTAGAAAATGGAGTCTAAAGTGATAACTAAAGTGGAAAGTGAAAGAATGATAAAGATAACAAGAGAAATGACTATGAAACAACAAGAACGAGAAAGGAGAGAATACAACTCATGAAGAGTCTAGTTCACCAACAAGCTCCACATGAACGTGTACCTACACACAGCTAAGAGAGGAAAAATGTTTAGGATGTATAGGGCTTTGGCACAATGTCAAACCCTCATTTTGGTGTTTCCACCTCCATGGACAACCAGATAGATAGATATGTAGAAATATGATAAAGGAAACAATGTTGGAATGGAAATAAAACCAAGCACTATGAGCGGCACTATGCTACTCAAATCTAAAAACAAAGTAATACAAAACTGTTACCACCCTTGACTAAAGGCGCTCAAGGCCAATGAGAGAGGAATGCAAGCCCACAACTATGACAGAGTTGATGTAGTCGCAACAACATCGACAACTGTCTCACAAGACACCAAGTTGTGGCTTTTGTGGTAGATGTGTAGGATGTTGTGATTGTTGGAAGAGTTGATAGTGCAATTAGCAGCTCAAATATATGATAAAAGTGTGAATACGTATGATCAAATGAATTTGTAGAAGACCAAGAATTGCTAAAGAGATGGATTGAATGTGAAACATAGCCATTTAGAGATTAAATGGGAGGGAAAGAGTTGTTCAAAGGTCAACAGGGAGGCACAGGGGCATTATGTTTTGTTGCCAATGGAGAATGTAATGCCTCTGTAGATTCTAGAGGCAAGAATCCTATTATGATGGTATCACATTGTGTAAATGTCCACGTGCCAAGCATGCATCCCTAAAAAAAATTCCCCCATCGATACTAAAAACAAGCGCCAAGTAGAAGGGGTACAGAATGAGGACGTGGAATTACTTATATAGATTTGAATTTTCTAAGGTGGAGGATGTGAAAGGGAAATTTGAAAGAGGGGTGCAAATTCGCTCGTATACATTTTTCCCCCTCTTTAGCAAACATAAGTTCCAATAAGTGTTTGCTAAAGTAGGTAATTTTATTCAATAAAAAAAGAAAATACATAATATTTATTTCATTTGTATAAAATGTCTTAAATTTTAAGGTGAACATGTCAAAGAAAATGTTCATTTATAAAATTTTAGAGAAGAGATAATTCAAAATTTGAAGGCATATAAATTTTTTGAAATAAATTTAATGTGTAATTAACATACATTACATTTTAAACTTAAATTTATATTTTTTTCATTTTGCTAATAAAATTAGTTTAAGCACTTAGAGGCTAGAAGAAAAGGAACATTGAAGTGTAGATTTTAGTAACATTAAGTTCACTAGATCCAACTATATATAAAGGGTATGTGCAGGATCATCATGGAAAAAACAGGCCCTTAAGTGACCAAAAATTCAGAAAAAATCATAGTTAGGCAACTTGATGTAAAAATTTGAATAAGTTATCTATATTATTTCAAAAATATGTAAGAATAGAATCTATAGAAAATTGAATGTAGGTTCTAAATTACTAGGTTTTTTTAAAAAAGAAAAAAATCTATTTGGTGAAAATTTGAAATTTCAATGTAGTAGTACTTAAATTTCAGGGAGAAAAATAAGTAGGTGTCTTTCAACCACCCTAACCACAATAAAATGATAATGTTTTTTTATAATATTTTAGTTATAAGTCGAGGACTCATGTCCTGATGTGATGCATATTTTTTTGTAATTTTTTTCCAAGTAAATAATTAATTATGATTTTTTTATTACAACTTTTATAAAACATAGAAAACCCGTATGTCTGACCACCTTAACTTGGTCAAAAATTCATGAAATTAAAATTTTATTTTTTTAATAATATAGTATCTGAAGCATAGAATGTGACACATGTTTTGGATTCAAAAAATGTGATACTGTTTGAAAGCTATATATATTTTTTAATCAGCCTATCAATCAGGACTTTAGTCGTAATTTGAATAGAAAATTAATAATAATTACTTATTAAATTAAAGTAAAGAATAATTTATATTGGTAGAAAGCTGAGAATCTCCTTTAAAAACCCTTTTTTGTTTCATCAATTTTGGGTTAAAAAAAGTCGTCGGCCACATACCCATCATATTGCCACTTTTTGGCCCATCATGATCCTACACATACCCTAAACATAGATTATCCTATTAACTAGATTATTTTTTCATCATAGATGCTATTACTTTTATTCTCACAATTGAATATTTCATTCCTTCCTATCATAACAAAAAAAATGAATATCTTACAACCAAACAATTATAGCTTACCACTAAAAAATAGTATTGAAAGGTCTTACAATAGATTGTTTAAAAGAAATAATTAATTTAGTATATGAAGGAAAGGGGGAATGAAAAATTACATTAGTGGTCCCTACTTAAGAGCATTTTTTTTTTTTTGCAAGTTGAGTGCTTTTTGTCACCTAGAAGATCATCAAATTGTAATAGCTAACCTCCTCTACTTTAAACAAGCTATCAAGGAAATTGATATGTTAAAATTTTACCAATATCTTAAGGCAATAATAACTTTTAATTTGATTGTGCATGAGGGTATGTAGATTCTCTTCTAGGAAATCTAAATGCACATCATCTTACTCCTTGATGGCCTCAATCTCCTCATGTAGCATGAATATATTTACTACCATTCACATGATAGAGGCATTGTTGAGAGACTACACCAAATCAAAATATTCATCCTACCAATCGATTGACTAGGATTTAACATACTTTCAGCCATAGCTTTTTAGATCCCTACATTTTCATTTCTATCAATTTCCTTAGCCTTCATTATATTTGTGTCTTCCATGTACACAACTTCAAATTCCTTAGGTCCTTAGATATGTAATATGTAAAATGATAAAAACCCCTAATTTCACTTAGCTTACTTGTGTTTATTAGGGAGTAGCACCATGTATGGACTAACCTCAAATCACCCATGATATTGATTATGTTGAGTGAAATACCAAATAAATGGCATGGAGATTGAAGGGGTCCTACACACAAAACTTTAGCTATCAATCCATTCATTTTGAGCATGCTAATGATAACTCTTAATGCATTATCATCTATAATGTACGAATTCTAAATTTCATAATAAAATCTAAATATTCAACAATATTAATCATATTAACAAGAAATAATCAATGATTACATTAGTGCAAGAGTAATAAATCCATACAAGCCATGACGTCATATGATATATCATTCATACATGAACATAAGTACATGAGATAATGTAATACAATAATCGAATTAGGCATTCCATTGCCAAGAATTCATCATAATATAATGAAAATACAAGCATTGTACGCATATGTTGGAATCATCCATAATTTAATAGATGTACAAACTAGAGTGCATATGCCAATAACAAGTCAATATAAATGTGGAGGTGTAATTAATAAAACCTCTAATAGTCATCGACTCTCTCATATTCATCTGTAAATTAGTAAACGAGAACATGGTTTAGACATTTTTCTGCCCAACCATGAAGCTTATGCTTCCCTAAAGAGTTCTTGTCATGAAGAACCATCGACCCTGCACAAGATGCTTAGAAAAAAGAAAATGACATAGAAGATGAAATTTGATGTATGCCTACTATATCTACATGCATTTATATCATACTAGAACATGCTATGATCGATACTAGGATATGGTAGAGAGCAACAATATAAAATAAATCTATCTATTTCAATGGTCTACAATCACAACTTAGCCAAGCATATAGTTGTATACAACTAAATTGAGTAGAACTAGAAAAATTAGTCTACAATCCATGATAACCCATATTCGGAAACTATCCCGAAAGGTAATCTTTCCACAAATACTCATAGACGACAGTCTCATACATAATTATCACAACAAGAAATCACTCATGAATATAGTTACATAATAGTCACAGTAATAAAGCACTCTTTGTTCTCCGTGCAATGAATAAATTAACATCTTTCCTCAATTCAAATATTTCATGCATTAAAACATAAATAGACAAAATCAACATGCAATTCCTTTGGACAAGAATTAAGACCTTTCTGTCATGCAATTTTAAATATTGTCTTGCATTTCATTTCTTTTCATGCAACTAGTGTTATCATGCATTGAACATTTAATGTCCTCTTTCTATTATATCCAATTCAATCATTTCCTTCTTCGTATACTAAATGATCTTTCGATAATATTTTCCTACAAGTTTAGATCTCTAGAATTCCACCACGTAAGGTCCCTATAATGTAATCACATCCACACTAAACATGTAATGTCTCATTTCATATTATACATTTGAAAATTCCAAGTAGTAATCAATCCAACTATTGTTCTAAATAGACATTTGAATATTAAACTATTGATTGACAATAACTTTACTTGAATATAAATCTCTAAATTTATTTCAATAAACTATTGATTGGTAAATTCTATTTTTAATGATATACTAACCATGCACTATTACAAAGATGAATACTTCCGAATATTAATAAGATAGTCCAATCCAAATATATAACATTGGTTATTTAACTATCCTTTACAATAACCTTGCATGCATATGAACATAAAATTATAAAAATGAAGATCACTACATTTCTACCCTTTTATGATATAAAAAATTTATAAAAGTAAAAATCTTTAACCGCAACCAAATCTTTAACAAAATGGTAGACGAATACTTAGAGAGACTTAAGTGAAGCTAAAAACTGAAGTTGTGAGTAACTCAAGACACATTAAATAAAACATCATACATCGATATGGAAAATGGCTTAGGAACTTAACTCATAATTTAGTATTTATGAATATAGATCTATGGAGAGTTTTAGTGTGTAATGCTAAAAAAAATGTTGGTGAAGTACACCAACTAGGGAAGAGCATGGGTAACTAAAAGTAGTTAATCTTGATGACCCTAGGAGAATTCCCAAACACATGAGGGACTATCCATCCCTGCTAAAAGCCTAAGGGTAAAAGCCCCATTTTCTCACCTATAAATATCGATAAGACAATAAGCAAAATCTTGTCATAGAAAACTTTAATTTTATTTCAAAACTGCCCACAAAAGTAGAGCTCTTTATGCTAAAAGAAAAATCTTCCTATAATAAGATGCGTAGAACATCTAAAGGGGTAAATCTCCATTATTCTAAAAAATTAATATGCATCATAATGGAAATGCTTGGTTAGATTGCATGTTCTTTACTAGTTTCAATATAGAAGACTGAAGGAAGGTAAGAAAGGTCCCCTATTAGGTTTGATCTCAATCCTCAATAGAAGGTACATATAGTTATTTGGCTTACCAGATCTCGAGATTGGCCATTTAGAACTATGATCTAGTAGAAGCTAAACATGATTTTCACACCAAGGATAAATGATTTATGACTCATGGTTGAAGATTGCAACTATTGTTGATGTTAGTGTAATTAAGTTTTTCACTTAGGGTAGATTACTCTGGTTAGTTTCTCCTGAGTGGTTTTTCCCTTGTGGGTAGTTTTCTCACCCAACACTTTTCTCAAGGCTTTAAAAGCTTGTACATTATGTAAATTAGTCATCGCATGTTTTCCTCTCTCTGGTGAAATAGCGTACATTGCTTCTCTCTTTTTTTCTATGAAGATTGATCTTGTAAATGGTGATCTTGGGCTCCACCTACATGGTATCAGATCCACCCATCTGTGAATCGTTTAGATCAGAGTTTTCACTGGAGATCTATGCGATCATTTATTTTAGCATTTGAAATTTTTTAAATTTCAAAATTGCTTTATTGTTCGATTGGTTGCTTGGAGGCCTGGCACGATTTCTCAAGGGCGTTTGAAGCCCGATTTGTCTGTGGAGTGCTTCTTAGCTAGGAGTTTATCCTTTTCTTCCCAATTTTGACTGTGGAGGGCACATGCTAAGCATGAAGATCCATTGTGGAAGAGGAAAATTTTGCATTTTTTGAAGAAGCTCAATTCCTTGTTTATGAGGCGGCTGATGTTTCTAGGAGGGTGTGAGTTTCCTCTTTGGAAGCATTTGAAGCAATTCAGAAGGTCACGTTTCATTCTCGTGAGGTATTTTTGGAGGCTGCATTTTGGTGCGTTGTGCAGCAACTCCTAACTCTAGTAGGCATTTTTTTTTCCTTGTTGAGGAGCGACTACTTTGTTGTGAGTTTTTTTATTCTTCTTTAAAGGGAATTGGCATCATTGTTGAGAAATCGGTGACAAATATTCATTGTTAAAGGCGCAGTTTTCATTGAGGAAGACAGTGAACTTGTAGGAGGTGGCGATTTCTCCTACTATTTGGACCTGATTCCATGCATTTGTCAGGAGGCACAAATCCTTCTTTTCCAGCATTTTTTCTTTTGCTCGAATCTCTAGTTTGAAGGTAGTGATTCTTGCATTGGTATCTAGAGGCGTTTCTTTTCTATGATTGTTCAACACATTTCAATTTTGTAAAAGCCTATTTTAGTGGAATTTGTTTGTGACTAGATTCTAAATCAATCCCTCTAGGCCAAAAATTGTAATCCCATTGGAGGCACGTTTTCTTTCCCCTAAAAATTTAGGGTTTCCTTAATGCCGAGCGAAGTGAAGGTGGGCCCATTTTGAAGGGGCTTTGAAGTTGTTCTAGGATTTTAATCCCACATTGGCTACGAGAGGAATTTTTTGGCTCCTTGAATAGTTTTCTAGTGCCTCCTATTGATGTGAGCAAGACTCATAGATTGTGAAGAGGTTGTCTCTTGTGTGTGGTGATTGGTCCTCGGTGATTGTGCCTAGATCAAACTTGGTTCAATGGTGGCTTGAAAAGGCCTGATTGGTTGGGCCCATTTGTTTTGCTTCTTAGGATGAATGTGGTCACATGGTAGGACTAGGTGTTTGATTTGAAAGAGCCTCTATAGGCCTTTTTTTTTCATTTTTTGCATATATTTTTCAAACAAAGGCCGATTTTTGCAAACCACATATTAACCGAAAGGTATTTTGATCACCTTTGTAGTGGTTGAGGAATTTCTCTCATATTTGTTGTTTGGTGGTGCTTTTAATCTGTTGAAGTTCAATATTGGTGTTTTTGTGCTCTTTGGAGTTGCTTGATTCCCAACCCTTCTTTTGTATAATTGCTTCCGGAAGTATTTTCAGAAGGCTTCATTTACAGTATTTTGGAGTTTCTAATTGTTGTTGAAGGTTATTTTCTTTGTATTTTTGAAGTTTTTTCATATTTGATTATGGGGCTTTCATTGCATCTTACTGTGATTATGTTGAAAAGGGAAAACTATAAACAATGGAGAGATGGTATTATAAAACATATCAGATGGCTTCATTTGTTGCCACATTTATATAATATTTTTCCCCTTCTTGGTTTTGATAGTAAGAAAGGTGCATTTGGAATTGTAAAAGGGATCATGTCCTAGGAGTTATTGCAATGCATACTAGTGATGCCACTTTGGATTTTATTGATCATTTTGAGTGTCCATATATTCTTTGGACTAAAATCTAGGAAATACATGGAGATCCAGATACTCAACCATTCCCAGATGATCCTATTTCATATTGTCTTGTGCCTCTTCATTTTTCAGATAGGATACCCTATGATCATGCTACTATGTAGGAGTTTGAAGTGTTGGAATAATTTGAATCTTCAGATGAGGATGATGAGGGTCATTTAAATGCTCCTTCTCCATCAAAGACAGTTGATGTACCTTTGCGTTCAATGATTCATTGTCTAGAGTCATTGATTGAGACTCCTATCATTCCTCTTCATCAAGACCATTCATTTTGTGTTTGTGATTTATTGAGCATGTCCAGTGATTCATCGCAACCAGTATCTCATTTTCTTGGTGATTGGGATTTTTATTTGTCAAACATTGGTTCATTGTTCGTAGAATCTCACATTTTTGATTTGGAAGACATATTTGAGGGTATATCCCTCCTATTTGATGATAGTTGTGGTACAACTATTTTCACTCCATTTTAGTCTCTGGAGAATGTTTAGAATCAGTTTCCAGTGGTACCTTGTTTGTCACCTTCTATTGTGATTAGGCATGTTCCTGATTGGTTTGTGGCATCTTCCAAGGTCATGGCGACACATGAGTATATTTCAAAGATATTTCCATCCTACATTTGGATTTCACTTGTTGATTCCTATCCAGAATGGGAAGCATACCTGTACTTGTATTTGGTTATGTTTCTTCTGAAAGGGAGACAAGTTGTTTTTCAACACTAGATCATTTTTTGTCTACAAGCACTTACCATTTTTGCAGGTGATTACACATTTTGGGGGGGCTACATAGTCTCTCTTTTTCCCTCTTATGAGGGGGCTATTGATTGTATATACGTGATGTATGTATTCCTTGGGAGGTTTGATTGAGTCCTCCATCCATGCATCATTTTTAATTTCTTTTCTCTCTTTTGGAGAGGGGTTTTTTCCCACAAGTGTTTTCTCCTTTTCTTCGGTTGTGAGAGATTGCATTGTAAATGGGTACCTAACATGGTTGTGTAGCCGGGACCTATAATGCATTTTTTTATTTTCATTCTCCCAAAGTTTTCACTTAAGGGGGGGTGTTAGTGTAATTAAGTTTTTCACTTAGGGTAGATTACTTTGGTTAGTTTCTCCTAATGGTTTTTCCCATGTGGGTAGTTTTTCCACCTGACACTTTTCTCATGGCTTTAAAATCATGTATATTATGTAAATTAATCATCTCATATTTCATTTTCTCTTTGGTGAAGTAGTATAGTGCTCCTCTCTATCTAGTGAAGGCTTATTTTGTAGTTGATTTTCCTAGGTTGTTTCTCTCACAATTGATAAAATTATAGAAACAAAATGAAAGAAGAAATTGAAGAAAACAAGAATAGAATTTAAAATATCTAAAAACACAGAAGAATAACAAAAAAATTATAGTGATTCACCCAATAATTGCTACATCCACTTTCAACAAGGATTCTCTCTTTTTATTAATTCTCAATACAATCTGCATTCAAGTAGCAACAACTCTTAAAATTCAGTCCTATCTCCAAAATAAAAAAATCTACCAAAATGGTCGACTTCTAAATTAGCAAATACATGCCAAAAATGAGTCAATTACAAAAGGCGGGTATGTGCAGGATCATCATTGAAAAAATAGGCCCTTAAGTGGCAAAAAAATTAGAAAAATCAGAGTTAGGCAACTTGACATTAACATTTGAATAAATTATCAATATTATTTCAAAAATATGTAAGAATAGAATTTGTAGAAAATTGAATGTAGTTTCTAAACTACTAGGTTTGTTTAAAAACAAAAACATATTTGGTGAAAATTTGAAATTTCAATGCAGTAGTACTTAAATTTTAGGGAAAGAAATAAGAAGTAGGTGTCTATCTGACCACCCTAACCACAATAAAATGATAATTTTTTTTATAAGATTTTAGATATAAGTAGAGGACTCATGTCCCAATGTGATGCATATTGTTTTGTAAAATTTTTTTCCAAGTAAATCATTAATTATGAATTTTTATTTAAAACTTTTAAAAAATATAAAAAACTTGTGTGTATGACCACCTTAACTTGGTCAAAACTTCATGAAATTCTTTTTTTGTTTTTAATCCTATAGTATATGAAGCATAGAATGTGACGCATGTTTTGGATTCAAAAAATGTGATACAGTTTGAAAGCTATAGATTTTTTTCAATCAGTCTATCAATCAAGACTTTAGTCATAATTTGAATAGAAAATGAATGATAATTACTTATTAAATTCAAAGTAAAGCATAATTTATATTGGTGAAATTATGAGAATCTCCTTTCCCTTTTCATTTTATCAGTTTTGGGTAAAAAAAAGTCGTCAGCCACATACCCATCATATTGCCACTTTTTGGCCCATCATGATCCTGCACATACCCAGACATCTGTTTCGAGTGTGAGAGATACTGTCATTATAAATAGAAGGAATATTTGGGCTTCACCGAACCCAAAAATCTCCCACCTGAAGACCAAATATTGCTGTAAGAGAGTTGCTCAGAGATATTCCTGCTTCAGACTTATTGTCACATCTTCAAAATTCTTAGAGAAGCTCTACAAAACTTGAACTTCTCCCTCGTTATGATCTTCGTCAAAGCATCTGTTGGACCCCATCCAAGGATATTCAAAAAATCTAAAGTATCACAACTTGCACTCTCCCCCACGAAGAATCACCATCAATTTTAGCTACCCTAGGTTCTTTGGCATCAACCCACTCACTATCAAGCATACTAAGAAAATCATTAATAATAGAATTAGTTTCAGCATCTAATTGATCCAAAAACCTTTTATGGGCAGTCCATATTTCACACAATGACGAATCTGAAGTAGGATGAACAACTCCCACTTTAGCATGACTCTCTATTACATACAGGGTGCCTAATTTTTTGCCCCTTGCAATTACTAAGGCCCCCATTTTAACTTTGCATCTATTTGATTCAAAACTAATTTCACAACCTTGAGAACCCAATTGTCTAGCTAAGATCACATATCTTTTGAGCTAGGGAATATATCTAACATCAAGTAACAACCAAGAATAACCATTTTTCAATTTTAATGAAATATCCCCTTTTCCAACAACATCACAAGATTCATTGTTACCAAGAAAAACCTTTCCAAAGTCACCAATTTGTAGATTTTTGAAATACTCCTTGCATGGAGTGACATGAAACAATGAACCTGAATCAAGCACCCAACCATTAGTTGGAATTTCTTCTTCAGTTAAAATAAGAACACATGCATCTTCTTGGTACGTTGTGTTGGTTTCGTTATTGATCACCTTTTCTTGTGTGTTTTTGTAGTTCCAACAGTTATTTTTTATGTGGCCTCGTTTGCCAGAAAACCAACAATCACCGTTTCTACCCCTAGACTTTGATCTTCCTCTATCATTATTTCTTCCTTTATCTCTACCCCTTCCTCTATTGTCAGTACTTACAGTAGTCAAGGCATCACCAAATGAGGGATCTTGATTTTTTATCCTCATGTCTTCGCTGAGAAGAGTGGATGCAACATCATCAAATTTTAATTTACTTTTGGCAGCCACTAAAGTGCTAACTACCATCACCACACCTTCCTAGCTATTTGGTAAAGAACATAACAACAAAATTTTCTTAATCTCATCATCTAAATTAATACCCACTGAAATCAATTGGGTGACCAATGTATTAAATTCATTTAGATGATTTGACATAATCCCACCTTCTCGCATTTTCAAATTATATAACTTTTTCATAATGAATACCTTGTTCAAATTTGATGCCATCTCGTACATTGAAAAGATTTTATCCCACAACTCTTGCATTGTCTTCTTAGCTAAAACATTAAATAAAACATTGCTGGACAGTGAAAGAAAAATAGTTTCTCTTGCTTTCCTATCCAATTTCTCCCAATCTTTGTATGAAAGTGAACCTTTCCCTTTGGATTTTCCATCCAACGCATTTGAGATATCTTGCTTGATGTGAAATGACTCCATTTGCACCTTCCACAAACCAAAGTTCTGACCTGCAAACTTCTCAATCTTCCATTTGTCTGTGTCATCCATACTTCTGAAAAATTCTTCATTGATTTCCAAAAGAAAGGCTTCACCATCGAGCTTTGACACTAGGCTCTGATACGAATTTTTGTTAAAATTTTAGAAGCAAAATGAAAGAAGAAATTGTAGAAAATAAGAATAGAATTTAAAAGATCTAAAAACACAGAACACAAGATTTATAACGGTTTGCCCAATAATAGCTACATCCACTTTCAACCAGGATTCTCTCTTTCTATTAATTCTCAATACAATTTGCATTCAAGTAGCAGTAGCTCTTAAAACTCAGTCCCATCTCAAAAATAGAAAAATCTACCAAAACGGTCGACTTCTAAATTAGCAAATACATGCCAAAAAAGAGTCAGTTACAAAATCCATATGTTTCGAGTGTGAAATATACTGTCGTTATAGTTAGAAGGAATATTTGGAAAACCCAACAACTATATTAATCATTAGTTCAGCTCTTGTAATCTTGATCTATTGCTTTTATTTCAATTCCCAAAGCTTTTTGAACACAAGAAGTCTTAAGAAATAGAGGAATTCTTTAATAACACACCCACATAGCCAAGCTTGATATTGAAGACCTAGAAAAAATTTAGGAAAAACTAGAGCCAAATCAATTCTAAGCAAAGAAAAGGAAACATCCTATCATTTGGAGATACAAATGAGGTGCACTACTCTTTAGTAGGTTGGGTTCTTGGTCAAGTACTTAACAGACCACTCTAGAAACCTTTCCCTCTCAAAACTTGTACCATCCACAAAGAAGCTATGATCACAACCCTTATAATCCCTCAACCAAAACAATGTCGAAACCATAAACTAAAAGGTTCAAGAGATTCATTTTTCACTTGAAGTACAACAAAGAAAATTCAGGCATACCTGTGAGAGGCGAAAATAACAATTAATCTAGAAATTTGTGCACTCATGCTCGCACCATCCAAGTAACTTGACCATGTTTTGCAAGCATGTTTACCAGAGAATTTTCTACAATATATGAGGCAACTTGGTAGGGATTTGGTCTTTCAGTCCTTACACTGACCCATTTTGCATTTTCTTTGAAGTATCTGAAGTCTTTTCATCGAACCCTTTCAGTTCATGATCATTGTGCATGCCCCCAACCTACAAACATTTATCTCATGGATAGATATCTCTGTGAGACTATGTATCAAATGGAGATCTGCAACTCCACTCCCAACTTTCACACTAAATGATCCTCTTTTCCAATTCCTTTCACTAAACTTTTGTAATCCCCCCTTAAAAAATCAGGCTAAGAGAGTTAAATATGAAAACCAAATTCTCCCCCTTAGAGGCATGACTCCTTGATCTCTCCCTCTCCACCTCCCCAATTATCTTTAATGAAAAATTAATACCTTAGTTCCCTCAAAGAATCATGGCCTTTGTGGCATTTCCCTTCATGCAAACCATTACATTTTTAAATGAACCCCCTCTCTTTGACATGCATTTTAAATGATTGATGCACGATTTTTAGAATAGTTTTTGTTTAGTTAATTTTTTCTTTATGTTAGCACCTTATAAATCTGTAAATGGTTAAATCTCCAACAGTCATTAGCAATGGGTTAGTTCATGCAAATGCAAACCTACAAATACTCCTATGAAATAATGCATCATACTTCATGAGCAAAATGAAATAACAACATAAACCAAAAAAAAGCTTAGAGAAGCACAATGCACACCTATTTCATAGTGGATTGGTGTCACTTTGTTGTGAAAAGTGACCCTTTCCCAACCCTTGATAAGCGAATGATGAAAATGCAATGATAATGGACAAAATTAGCTCTCAACATGAAGAGAGTAACTTTGCATGAAGATTGTGGATGATGAGAATGAAGGATAGCCTCTCCATTTATAGAAGATTTTGATGAGAGAAGAGGCAAGAGGGATGAATGTGGGACTAAAACCCAAACAATAGTAAGGAGCCACTTGTCACCATGTGAATGGGCCAAGGATGTGCAAGTTTTGATGAATGTCCTCATAAATGCACATATTTGAAATTTGAAAATGTTGAAATGACACGATGCAGGGAGAGTCAAATGGAGTAATGGCCACTTGGCTCAATGCAAAAGGACTTGTAAGGTGACATAAATTCCTTGTTGGAAGGACTCATCCCACTTGGATTTGAATTCAAATTTGAGGGAATATTCTCTAAAGATGCCTTGTTGAGGGAAAATGAAGATTTAGCAAATGAATTAAATGATTTATTTGTGCAAGTGGGAAAAGCTAGAGAATGTGATATGAGTTTAGATTAAATTAATCAGGATTAGATTAATTTAACGAGGGATTAGATGATTTGACTTTTTGACTTAGATTTATGGATTAAAATAAATCAAAAGGAGATGAAAAGTGATTTAGACTTAGTTAAATAAATGTTTTGATTTATTTAGCTAAAGGGAATGATGTTAGTGGTTTAATTAAATAAGTTTGATTTATTTAATTAAATGAAGAACTTTAGAAGCTAATTAAATAAGATTGGTTTATTTAATTAAAGAGGGACCTTAGGATTGATTTATGATTTAATTAAGTAAATTTTATTGATTTGATTAATAGAGGAATTAAGAGGGATTTACTAAGTAGTTAATAATGGGGCGATTTAAAGAAGAATCAAAGTTAGTTGATCAGGACATTTTTCATGTCTACATTTTGCTTCTCTTTGAAGCAATGCACTTGCTACATTGGTTCAAAGAATAAACTTACCGTGATAAAAAAAATTATAATTTTTTTGAATGCCCCAGTGGAAAGAAGTACACTGGTACATTTCCCCCTTGAGAGATCAAGCGAAAAGATTTGATTTGAGGGTCAATCTCGCAATAAAGAGGTTCAAGATGGACATATGGATGGTTGTGATGATGATGCAAATGAGATGATTTTAAGATGCTTAGAATAACCAGTCTAAATTATCCTAAACAACTTAAATGATGAAATG
Source organism: Sequoia sempervirens (assembly GCA_007258455.2). Lineage (NCBI taxonomy): Eukaryota > Viridiplantae > Streptophyta > Pinopsida > Cupressales > Cupressaceae > Sequoia > Sequoia sempervirens. The sequence goes on along the minus strand of VDFB02000008.1, from coordinate 188,490,992 downwards.
ATGTGATGATGCCTATATGATTATGCAATGGATTTTTTATGCAAATGTATGGTTTTATGAGATGCTCAGACTAATAGATCAATATTATGATGATAAACAATGCATGTGAGATGATCAATGTTTCTTATATGATATGATATGATATGTAGTATGTTAATGGTTTTAAGATGCTTAGAATAACCAATCTATATTATCCTAAACAACTTGAATGATAATTTAATGCATGTGAGATGGATGACATGGATGATGTGATATGTTATGATTATGAGATTTATGTATGCTAATGTTTTGTGGATGCACGATGGATGCACTAGTGATGATGATTACCTGATCATGATGATGTTAGCGTAGAAAGGAGATAGAAGAAAGCAAGAGATCCCAACAAGACACGAGTCGATGATGATGAGAGATGGATGGTTCTTTTATTAGGAATTGGGACTTTAAAAGGGGAACTTACCTTATGTTTGATAGCACACATAAGCACTATGCATCAAAGTATAAAGAACCAAGATGGTGTTGCAATTAGTGTGATGGAATTTGTCTTGAAAATCAGATAGGAGTACTCATGTTCACACCTAACATACGAAACCTCATTTAAAATGCAATTTAGATATTTCAAACATCTCAGACCAAAACATAGAAAAGAAAGCCTTCCTATGTGGTCAAAAAGAAACCTAAACCACCCTCCCTATGCCCAAATAAAGCATGCATGACCGAGGTTATATTACAAGAACATCCAACAAGTGTAGCAGATAAAAAGATAATGATTGTTGCCCCATTCCAATCTCTCTAAATCCTTTTGTTTGGACATCATTGAGAGGTTATTGGAATGAGCGCAAAGAGATAAGTCAAAAGAAAAAGAAAAAGTAAGCAAACAAATTAATGTTCTTCAATACCGCTAACCAAAAGGAAATGTGTTTTTATAGGATAAGAATCAAAACTATTGCTAAAATATAATGCCCATTGTAGGAAGGATACATCCTAGGACATGTTAGTGGATGGCAACACGTCGTTTTGTTTATCCGAAATGTTCTTTCCGATAAATAATTCCCATTGTAGGAAGGATACATCCTAGGACATGATGTTATCAAATGATTGATTTGGCACAGATTGGATGATAGGCTATTGACACAAAGAGTTGACCAACTTGTTTACGTACTGACCTAGACTTGAGATTTTTGGCGTTTTGAGTTTTCACTTTTAACTTGCTAGACTTGTTTCTGATTGTTTTACCAAGGTTTAAGGATGACGATCGTTTATTATGAGCGGAATTTATTGCAAGTGAAAGCGAGATGAGACAGATGGACTTTTTCAAATATTTGGATTTTTTTGGATTTTTTTAACTGTTTTGAGGCTGTTTTTGGTATTTTTGAGATTTTATAACTGTTTTGATTTTTGAATTTTCTAATGTTTTGGGGTTTTCTAAGATTTTGACCAAGATACTAACCTAAGGACCTATCCTAGGAGCCTCGAGGGCTGATCAATAGATTATCCTTTCCTATGTTATACACGCAGAGACCACATAGTTTGACTAACACAGACTCGATTATTGATGAAATATGAATAAATCAATTTCCAGTTTATTATGATAGACTCCTAAAGGACTGACCTAAATGTCTCGGGGGATGATCAAAGATCAACCTTTCCTATGTTCAAGGCTCAAAGACCCGTAGTTCGACTGACGACTCTGTTTTTGAATTTTTGAATGACTTTTTGACCTATTTTTGGGATTTTGATATGTTTTGAATATTTTGGGATTTTTGTTGGTTTTTTGATGTTTTTTTATTTTTCAATTTTTTGATGTTTTTGGATTTTCTGATATAAGGACTTCAAGAATATACACGAATCCGATCGGATGAGAACATTCCCCCAACATGATACAATAGACTACTCCGATAAAAGCAGGACAAAATGACCTTGAGAATGGGCTGAGTAGTACTAGGAGGGATCATGACATGAACATAGGTCCAAGCTATGATGTGGATGTCAAATGGATGGGCGATGGATGGAGATATGGAATGTGATGGATGATGCAGAACAAGCTGTGAAGATCTTGGTGGATGTAAAATGCTTATTTACACAAGGCACCTATTTGCTAGGTTTTCACCAAGGTAATTGCCCAAAGCGCCACTAAAGTGGTTTTCACCAGAGGATGATTTTTTTCTTTACTATTTTCAATCTTTTTCCAACTTTTTTTTTTTTTTTGTCACCAAGATGCCTATTTGCCAGGTTTTCATCAAGGTAACCTTTTTTTAGGACATTTTTCTATTTTTTTGGATTTTTTGGCTCTATAGCTTGAAAGATTAGGCATTAAACTTTTTGACATGGGAGTTGTTCATGGGCTCCTACAGAGGTTCCCCTTCGGGTGTTGATAACTGATATGCCCCTGACTTATAGATCATTGTGATAACAAATGGTCCCAACCAGTTGGGTTCAAATTTTCCTTTGTTGTTTGGATTTGGGACATTCTTCTGATTTTCTTTTAGTACCAGTTCTCTGAATTAAAAGGTCATGCTTCTGATCTTCTTGTTATAGCTCCTCTTGAGTCTATTCTAATAGGCTTGAAAATGATTTAAAGCATCTATACGTTGCTCATCCAGTACCTCTAGCTCATTATGTCTTGATACTCAATATTCCTCATCTGTTATTAATTCATAATGATGGGAGCTCAATCTGAATGGGTAATACTCCCTCTGATCTATAGACCAGGGAGAAGGGAGTGGCACTGGTGGGTGTGTAGATGTTGGTTCAATAGGCCCAAAGGGCGGGATTTAGCTGCAAATGCTAGTCATGACCTACGTCATTGACTATTTTCTTAAGGATTTTCAAAATGGTTTTATTGATGGCTTTTGTGTAGCCATTTCCTTGGGGATAATATGGGGTTGAAAAGCGATGTTGGATTTTGAATTTTTCGCAAAGGTCATGAACATCCTGATTCTTGAAGGGTGTCCCATTGTCTAAGATAATAGCTTGGGGAACACCATATCAACATATTAAGTAGTTCAGGATGAACTTTGATATCTGCTTTCCAGTGATATATGTCATAGGGATGGCCTCCACCCACTTGGTAAAGTACTCAGTGGTGGTTATGATGAACTTGTGGCCATTAGATGAGGTGGGAATGATTTTTCCAATGAGATTGAGTCCCCACTGCGAAAAGGGCCATGGTGTGATGATCGGATGAAGTTCTTAAGTTGGAGCATGGATGAGGTCCCCATGCTACTGACATTGTAGACACCTTTTGATGTAGTAATGTGCTTGTCTTTCCATTGTAGGCCAATAATACCCCATCCTCAGCAATTTCTTGGCCAGCGTCATTCCACTCATGTGTGAACCACAAATACTATTATGTACTTTAGTTAAAGCGGTCAATGCCTCCTCAGCGTTTAAAAAATGTAATAAGGTTCCTTCTATGCTCCTACGATAAAGGGTATTTCCTAGGATGACAAATTGGGATGCTTTCTTGACAAAGGTTCTTTTTAGCTTGAGGGTAGCTCAGCAGGTAGGACCCCTATTTGCAAGTAGGTATAAATGTCATGGTACCAGGGATCACTGGGACCAACAATTTCGCACACAAATTCTAACTCTAGTACCTCGAATGCGGGTATGAGAAGCTGCTCTACCAAGAATTCATGTCTCGAGACGTTGCGAGGGATGTCCAGTAGGGATCCAATCATTGCCATGGCGTCTACTACTCTATTGTTTGCTCTGGGAATCTGCTCAAATGTGATATCAATGAATGATTATTTAAGGCTTTCTACCAACTTTTTGTATGGAGTCAGCTTATCATCCTTTGTTTGGTACTTTTCATTCACTTGATTTATTATCAGCTAGGAGTCTCCATATACTTTGAGGGTCATGATGTGTCACTGCACTACTATTCTAAGACCTATGGTTAAAGCCTTGTATTCCACAATGTTGTTAGTGTAGGGAAATTCCAATTGTAGGATCTAGGTATACAATCCCCATATGGGGTGATGAAGAAAAAATTGATTCTTGATCCATGCTGCATGTATGATCCATCAAAGTAGAGTTTCCAGTGGTCAACTATGCTGAGATTGAAGATGGATTCATCTGGAAACTCTGATATAAATGGATTCTCTGAGTACATGGGTGCTTCTACAAGCTAATCTACAATGACTTGGCCTTTTATTGCTTTCCACTCTACATATTCAATGTCATACTCTGATATTATCATGACCCACTTAGCCATCCTTCCCGTGAGCATTGCTTTTGAATGTAGGTACTTTAGGGGATCAATTTTGTCGATGAGTTTAATTTTGTGTGCCAACATGTAATGTCTAAATTTCTATGAAGCAAACACTACTGCTAGACAAGCTTTTTTGATGAATGAGTAGTTTAGCTCATGCCCAACCATTGTACGGCTAATGTAATAGATGGCCCTTTCTGTCCCATTTTCAGCATGCTAAGCCAAAAGAGCACCAAGGGCTACTGCTGTTGCTGATATATAGAGGATGAGTGGCTTTCTTGGGATTGGTGGCATGAGGACCGATAGTGTAACCAGATATTCTTTGATCTTATTCAAGGCTTCCTCACACTTGTCATCCCACTTGTACGCTACTCCCTTGTGAAGTAGGTGAGAATAAGAGATTTGTTTATCCACCAGTTGTGCTATGAATCTTTGGATGGACTGAAGCCTACCTTGGAGGCCTCTCAATTGTTTCAATGTTTTGGGTGCCTCCAGCTCAAGGATTCATTTTACCTTGGTAGGGTCTACCTCAATACCTCTCATTGACACTATGTATCCTAGAAACTTTCTTGATTGTACACCGAAGATGCACTTCTTTGGCTTTAATCAAACCTTGTATTCCTCCAGCCTGTCAAAAATGGTGCTTAAGGTTGCTATGTGATCCTTCCTCTTTCTGAATTTGGCTAGTATTTCATCGACATAATCTTCAACAGTTTTATGGATCATGTCATGGAAGATTAACGTCATGGATCTTTGGTATGTTTCTCCTACATTCTTTAAGACAAATGGCATCATATTCTAGCAATAAGTCCCTTGTGGACAAGTGAAGGCCATTTTGTGTTGGTCTTCTTTATCAATCATTATCTGGTTGTATCATGAGAAACCATCCATCAGAGAAAGCATTTCATGTCCTGTTTTCATGTCCACAATCATGTCAATGTTGGGCAATGGGAAATCATCTTTTAGACATGCTTTGTTTAAGTCCCTAAAATCTGTGCAAATTCGGATGCCCCCGTCGGGTTTTGAGATAGAAAAAAGGTTTGACACCCATTCTGGATAGTCGATTGGTTGAATGAATCCTGCATCTAGTAGCTTCTTTAATTCCATTTTGACTAGTAGGGCGATCTAAGGGTGCATTTTCCTGAGCTTTTTTATCACGGGCTTTGCTTTAGAGTATATTGTTAGGTGATGAACTATAATTTTTGGATTGAGCCCTGGCATGTCTGCATAGCTCCATGCAAAATTAACTTGTCTTTCTCTCAAGAAGGCTGCTAGGAGCTCTTGTTCCTTTGATAGTAATGACTCCACATAGAATGTGATGTGTGGGGTCTCCTCTATTCCTAGATTAACTGGATTGCATTTTTCTACTAGGACCGTTGATTTTTCCTGATGAAGAGCTCTGAAAGGAAGATTGAATCCCCCATCCTCAAGCACCTCAGAGAGTTTTTCACCATTGGATGTGTCCTTTTGTTTTACTTTTTTTGGGTTGGAGGGTGCCACAGTGTGGTTTTCACTCAAGGACCTAGAGATTATTCTCAGTTTTTCACTTTTGCGATTGAGGGATTCAATCGTTTCCCCATAATATACATGTGTATCTAGCTTGATGATAAATCATGCTTTATGATCCCCACATGGAATATTATCCCATAGTCCCATGAATTTTGAGAGAGCCTCATCATTTTTTAATGTGTCAAGAATTGGTAGTCCTCGTTGGTCATAATCGATGAGTTGGTGGTAGACTAGATGGATTTAATAGTTTTGGTGGTCAGTGGACTGAAATGACATAGTACTAATCATGAGAAGGGTGGTGTCCTCGAAGAGCATGGGTAAGTTGGTTATGGGATCCTCGTCATCACTACTACTACAAATGTCAGTTATGTCAAATGTGAAGTTGTCTATGACTTGACCTATAGATATGGGCAAGCAAAGTTCGGTTGCTGATTGCAGAGGAGAATTATTGACCTTTCTAACTAGAGGACTTCGGCCACATATGCTTATTCTCGGAGGGGTACATCCAAGGCCAAGATTTCTGATTTGTGTCTCTAGAATGATGGGTATTAGAAGCCCAATGTCGTTTTGTCCCAGTTTTTGGTTTCTATCATAGCCCATTGTGAGCATCATTTGCAAACCTTTGTTGCTATCATCCGTTGGTAGATCGATTGCCGGTCTATTGTCTTGGTATAAGAGACAGGATGGGTCCTCCTCTATGACTTCTCAGTCGATATCTCCCCAACTTCTGAATTTGGAATATCATTCAGTGGATGTTTGGGATGTGGAGGCTTCATTTGATTGTGGATGTCCTCATGATTTGGGAGATTGTGGTAACTCTCCTACCACAAAAGCATTTTTGGGAATCGTATAGTTTATACAACCATTGTCCTAGATGATGAATTTGATATCAGATATGGTGGGGATGGTGGGAGTGGTGGGTGTCTCTATCACAAAAGTGGAAGCGAGAGTGGCTAGATCAATGTGTAGTGTTGATGGGCCTTCATCATTTTTAGGCACTTAAGGTATTTTGTAGTATTTGGCCTCTAGGTTCTTGCTGTAGGAGAATGGTTTAGGATCTCCATGGATGGTGACCTCTTGTCCTTCATATGTGAATTTGACACATTGATGGAAGGTTGATGCTACTACTTGCATTGCATGGATCCACGGACGTCCCAGGAGAATGTTATAAGGCAAGTCAAGGTCCAGGACCTGACAGGTAGTTTCCATGATAGCTGGCCCCACTTGAATAGGGATTTGGATTGTGCCTTGGGACACTCTTTATTGATCATCATACTCTCTGGTTGTAATACCTTTTCCTTTGTCAATGGAATCCTCTAAGATTTTTTAAGTTCTTAATGAGCTTGAGGGAACAAATGTTCAAACCTGCACCTCCATCCACCAGGACGCGCTTGACTTTATTTTTATGTACGAGGACCTCTAAATGGAGTGTGCAGTTGTGAGATGGTTGAGCGGGAAAGTCTTGGTCAAAGAATGTAAGGAGATTCAGAGTGATGATGTTTCCGACCATAGCTTGGAATTGTTCTGCATCAAGATCTGCAGGGATGGTGGATGAAGCCAATGCTTCTTCAAGGATTTTGTTGTGGGCAGATGAAATTTTTAGCAACTCCATGATGGAGATTTGTGTTGGGGTTATTTTCAGTTGATCAAGGACATTGTAACTATTGGGAATAGATCTGAGGTTGGGTGCAGGTGCTCTATTTGGCTGAGATGATCCTACAATGGTAATTTTTTTGCCTCTTTTGGAGACTCCACAATCAGCATGGGCTCCTTTGATAGTGATAGTGGCACAATACTCATCCAAGGATGAAACGATATGGTCATATACATGATTGACACTTTTGAATGTTCCCTTCCCCTTGTTGTTGTTATTGTTTCCTTTGTTGTTATGGTTTGGCATCGGATTCGTGTATATTTTGAGGTTTTGATTTCTAGTTGGCTGCTCCACATTTATGATTCTTTGATCAATAAGGTCTTGGACTAGGTTCTTTAATATCATGCAATTTTAGTGGTGTGCCCTTTGATTTTGTGGAAGTCACAGAGCTAATTTCTATTGTACCAAGGAGGTTTCACATTTGGTTCCTGGTAATTCTCATAGTTGGGAGCCTTGATGAGGTTTTCGTTTATTAGTTTCTTCATGATGACCTTGAGTGGTTCCCCAAGGGTGATGTACTTCGTTTGGTGGAATTATTGTTTCATTGGGGTAGTCCCCTTTGATCATTGAAATTGTTGATCATTTGATTATTTGGTTGTTGTGCTATTGTGTTAGCTTGATGATTGTTTTGATGATGGTTTTGAATTTGTTGTTGTGGTGCGGGTGTGTTTTTTTGAGGTGCATTGATGACAACTTTGGCATCGACAACACCATCGTTGGTAATTTTTTTGTTTCTTTCCCATGTGCAAGGTTTGTCATTATAGCTTGAAGATGGGTGGTTTCTTTGTTGATCATGATATGTTTGTGTCGTTGATTGTGTAGCAAGGCCTCGTTCAATGTTGAGCACCTTGGAGATCAATTGATCATATGTGGTGATCCCTTGGACTTTAAGATCGAAGGCTAAGGCATCGTTGAGGTTGGAGATGATAGTGCACACTTGTTGTTCCTCAAGCATGATCCATTTTCTTTGATTGGCCTTGGATCTCCATCATTGTAGGAATGAATCAAATGATGCATTCTTACCTTGTTCAGAGCCGATAGTTCCTCTAGACTTCAACATCCATTGTGATATTGAATGCATAATTTTTGATGAATGCGTCTACTATTTCCTAGAAATTATTGATGTAGGAGGAAGGTGAGAGAACCATTCCATGGCATGGCTAGCCAACTTCTAGGAAACAACTGCATTAGATAGGTATCATCATATGCGACTTCCATGCAATGAACCTAGAATTCCCTAATGTGATCTTCAGGGTTTCCTTCCCCACGATGCTTTTCAAACTTGGGAATCTCAAATCCCTTTGGGAATGGTTTCATTACAAAACTCCTATCAAATAGATAAGGACACAAGTTGTTGGGTTTTTTTCATGGTTCACCCTGATTGAAGGTCAAGCACCTGTTGCGAGAGAAACTTGATTTGTGTTGTGACATTGTTTTACGGATTAGGGGGTGGAATGAAAGTGTTTTGAGGTGGTTCAATTGTTGGTGGGATGGGTGGATCAGTTGGTATGTTAATGGATGATGTTTGTATGTGCTATTGTGCCAAATATGCCTGCAATTGTTGTTGTACCAACAACACTTGTTGTTGGTCTTGTTGTTGTTTTTCTATTAAGGCCTGTTGCTGAGCTTGTTTTTGTTGTTGAGCCAACAACGCTTGTTGTTGAGTTGTTAATTGGGATGCTTCCTACTGTTCTTGATATTACTTCAGCACTTTTTGTTAAACTGCTTGTTGTGCTTGATATTGGGCTTGGGCTTGAGCGTGCTCTTGAGTTTGGGCCTGGGCTTGATCCTGAGCTTGAGCTTGGGCTTGTGCAGCTTGAGCTTGTTCTTGTGCCTATGCAACTTGTTGTTGTAATAAGAATTGGGATTGATCAGCCTGTTGTGCTTGTTGCGCTTGTTGTGCTTGTAATGTAGCTTGGGTAGCTTGAGCAACTTGTGCAGCTTGAGCGGCTTGCTGAGCAGCTAGTTGTGTGGCTTGTTGTTTTTGCACTTGTTGGAGGGCCTTTTGATAGGAAGCTTGCTAAGTTTCTTGCAACGCAATATTGTATTTGTTTTATGTGTTTGTGTTTGGTGGCGGTGGTCATGGAGGTGGATTTGGAATGGTGCTTGTTGTGGTGATAAGAGGCACTGTCATGTTGATGATTGGGGTTTGAGTGGTAGATGGTGTGATTAATGTGTTTGGTCCTTGAGAGACCATGTTTTGAGATGTTAGGGAGGTGGTTGATGATGTGATGGTAGTGGTTTGCATTATCGAGATGGTTTCCATTTGTTGTTGTCATGTCGATGACAAGATGGAAGGATTTTTTGTGATGTTTTGATTAATGATCGAAGGGTTGATTTGATTTTGTTGATTGATATTTGGTAAAGGGGGAAGCCCTAAACCAAGAGGTGATGTGGATATTGATGGCAATGGTGGGAGTAGTGGAAATGTGAGCAGCATACTCCCTTGAGGAAGTGATGAAGATGTAGTGTCAAAGATGGCCCCTGGTCCAAATAAGCCACCTTCTCCTTATGAGGTTATCGGTAGAGGTTTTTGGGGTGTTGCACGAAATGATGATGATGATGGGTCATTTGGATCATGAAAGGTGAGAGAGACATATGTATGTGATGGATTTGGGGTATGGACTATCCCAAGATGGTGTTCACATCCAAATCCTAATTGTTTTCAAGGGGGCATGTTTGTAATGCATTGAGAAATGCACTTCCCTTGTTAACAATGGGTTGAGTTGGAGCAATGGATGATGTGATTTGTGGGATGTTTTGAGTGATGTTTTTCAATGGGGGTGTAGATGAAATGGGGATGGTAGATGAGGTTGGAGGCATGATCCCAAAAGATGGTTCCATAATAGTTCTCACATTGAAATCAGAGGGGAGTCTAGCCCCTTGCTTTTCTAATTCGAGCATGTATAGTGAGGGATTGATTCTTATCATGATGTTGATAATCTTATGATTCTCCAGATTTTGAACTATTTCAATGATTTCCTATTGTGACATTCCAAAGGGATTATTGGTAAGATCCTCCACTTGGACTGTACCTTCCTCTTGATGGTCTTGCAAAAATGGAGGAAGGTTAATTGTGAGACTGCCAGACCCAATGGGATTCATTTCAGGAAGGGTCTGACTCAAGTCACTCGAAGTAGATGTTTCTTTATTGGCTTCCATGTTCCTCTTGTATTGAGATCTAGTTTGCACCATAAAATAGGGATCAATTTTTCAAGAATATGAGAGATGAACCTCTAATTCTTTAGAATTATATATCTTTAGGTACAAATAGATAAATTTTTAGGATGATTTAAAGATCAAAGGATGATAACGATATGGATTTAAGATGGATGTTTGATGGATGATTGGAACTCTTGAGAAAATCTTGAAGGGTATGTTACACTTTAGGACTTGATTTTGATGTTTGCTTTGAGATTGATTTTGATTTAGGATTTGTATTTTGATGGTGAACTCATAAACTCTAAGAGGTTGGATGTTGTCCTAGAGTAGATTTTGTTCCAAAGATGTTAATTTGTCTAGGTGTGAGAAAAAGGATTCATCTAAACACACCTAACCAAACAAGATGGTTTTGATTGGTTTGACTTTTATCTTCGATAATGAACTCCTAAATCCCAAGATGTTGGATGTTATCAAGGGATAAATTTGTCCACAAGGTTTGATAATTTGACTAAATATGTGTAGAAGGATGCATCTACACACATCTAATCAAACAAGGTGATTTTTCAATTTGTTTCAAAGATTTGTCTAAAGTTTAGCATGAAATATTTTTCCAAGATTTTCAAAGAGTTGATGATTTTGATCCTAGGTTTACCTAAAAAGATGCTTGCTTACTAGACCTCGATTTTGAAGAACAAGCTTTTCTCTAAACAAGATGCTCAAACTCCCTAAAAATATTTGGGTTTTGACAATAATAGAACGAGTACAAACCAAGATTGTTTCTTGAGGCTTTTCTGTAAAAGTTAAAAAGTAGTCTTTGTCTAAATTTGTATAGTGTTGAGAGACGCTTTTGGTGATATTTTATACTAAGAGCTTTTACCTTTGGTTTCTTGATCTTCATCTTGCTTGAAATCATTGGAGAAACATCTGTGGTGTCCAATTGTTTTTAATCTTTGCTTAATGACTTTTTTTACCACAAACACTTCTTGATTAGGTTTTCAAACTAGATGTCCAATGTCTTAACTTCTACTCATTCCACAAGGTATATCATGTAGAGCTTTGATGAAATCAAGGCAAGGGTTACCTATTGTTAACTTTAGTAAACAAATTGAGATATAAATCCAAGTGTTTAGAAACCTCTAAGGATAAAATCCAAAGGGAAAGCAATAACACATGAATTTGGTCAATTGCATTTGCTTCCTAAAGGGTTTGAAGTTTTGATGACAATGTTAAATGTTTGTTTCCAAATATTTTTGAACAAGCAAAGTGTTTTGTAACCAAGAACAAGGACAATCTTATGGATATGAAAGGCTATATTTGTTGAGCCCCCACTTGGACAAGTCCAACTATGCTTATTTTTAGTGAATGGTTAGATGCTTAACTCCACTGGCTCCCCTCCACGACTCTACACTTCTTTCGGGGCAGCCAAGCATCAGTACCCATGAATCTACCATGGCATACTTTCCATTTCTACTAAAAACCGAAAAAATGTGGGGCGGCTTTAGAGCGACTGTTCTTGCATCAACAAATAGATAAGGATTTTGACCTTTCTACAACAAGGGTTTTAATTCAGACTTTTTGTTCATAGGAGTTGACCCATCAAGGCGAGAGACCATTGCTACCCTTCTTGTCAGAGCCAACTACATGATACTAGGCTTTGTTCCAGTACCCACTTTTATATCCCGGTTGAAAATACTCTTGGCTTTAGAGTGTTACCGATTGAGTTGTTCCCTTGGGTGAGTATTTTTCCCCCAAGGCAGGCCCTCTAAGATAAACAAAAGTGAGCAAACATATCTATAACTCGATCGATCTTTGTTGAGAAACAAAGAGAGAATACACGCGATAGGTTTACTCACACTCGCAAGATGTTTTGTTCAATTTTAGTTCCCAAAATGAAGTGTGGAGGGAATTACTTTATCCCAACCTAAGACCACCAAAAAGCCTTTTGATTCTCAATATCGCCATGAGGCGCGAGAGAAGCACATATGTATTTTCAATGGTGTTAGTTTGAGTAAGCAATCACAAAACAAAGTAGCACATGTTCTTTTCAAGTCCACAAAGAAATGATTTTGATTCATTTTAAAGCACCAAAATGAGATATGAAAGGTGCCTTGTTCAATTGTTAAATCCGAAAACCAACTCTAGTAAGTTTGTGTCCTAAAGTTCATTTTAAGCCCTTTTGTACAAAATTGAAGTGTTCTTTTTAGAGCCCAAAAGGATGTGAGTTTATCTAGAACAAAAACCTAAAGCATAAAATGGAAGCCATTTAAAGTATTTAAAAATGCTTTGTGAATTTCAAGTTTGATGCTCAATTCTTCAACTCCAATCTTGCTTTTGTTTTCACTTGATCCCAATGCTTCACCTTTTTCTATAAACATCACAAACAAGAGTTAGGCATTCATGGTAAAATGATAAAAGTATACACAAGAAATGTCAATCATTTGAAGAAACCCTTTTAAAGAGGAAAATAGAATAAAATTGACAAGGAACATAAGTTCTTTATGATGAAAATAACCCCATAACAAATTTTCAATTTATACCTATTTTCATAAAAGAATAATTGAGTTTTAAATTTCCATATTTAATATACAAAAGCCACACCCCCAACAACATTGAGAAATAAATGAAAATTAAAAGAAGTGCCCAAACACGGGGAGATTTCAACCAATATTTAATAAATAAGAGTATTCCCTATTTAGAGCAACCTAATGCACTTGAATGAAATAAATATTACGAATAGTTCCATCCTACTGTAAAAGACACCATTGTCAGACTAATTTGATGCTGATCACCCATGTAAAACTTGTTTGCTAGCCTTTATTAGTGCCAACATACTCGTTTGATCGTACTCCCTACACTTTCCAATGTCTCTTGTGTAGAGTTTACTCAATTATTATGGCGCCCTCCTTGTTGTATCCTACCTTTTTAAATCTTATGCATTCAATGAACAGATACACCTAATCTCCTAGCGACACTATTTACTCCATTCTCACACCTAAAAAGTTTATTCCATTCTCAAACCAAAAACTGTTCAAAAAACTAATCTTTTTCCTCAAAAAAAAAAAAAAAATTCCGTCAGAGATTTTCATAAAATTGAGTCACTGCAAGTAAAAGAAAATGAGGTATGGCTGATAACACATGAAGAGTACTGAGAAGACCGCTCTTGAACATTATAAAGTTGATGTTTAGGTACATGCACACGCACGATGTTCAACTGTACAGTCTGTGCTTAGCTAACCCAGTAAGGGGGCGATGTGACTCCTGCGACCCTATAAGAGATTCGATTCTCAACCAAAGAGAAGTGCGATGAGAAAAAAATAAAAGAACCTTGCCCTTCTAAAATAATTCCCTTTGAGAAATGCAACGCCATTTAATCATTAGGAGATGTAGCTCATAGTTAATTTGAGCATGTATTGTCAATGTGATTGATGTGACATTAATGCATCGACCATTTTATTCAAAGCGCCTATGTTTTCAATGAGGCTCTTAAAAAACAACAATAATGGTAGAATAGGAATAAACGGAGCTTGCTGAAAATGCTTTAGAAACTTTCCAATCTGCAAACTAACACAAACATGAAATGCAACCAACGATTTTTAGAACTTTTCAAGCTAATGCATTTGAAGGTGTAAAGTCATATTCCATCGCTTGGCCCACGACCTCCTTGCCGGCGCCAAAATTCTAGTTGAAAAGGCTTTAAAAACTTTCATGCTAATAGCATACGGTGGCTGCAACTTTCAACCTTAAAATTTAATGCACATGGGAGAGATTTTAGAAATTTTCAAGCAAATGCCTTTAGCCGGCGCCAAAATTTGAGATCTTTTAACAAAATGATGAATGATGCGAGAAATTCTCTCAAAAATGTTATAATCAGGATTCTTAATTTTTGTGAGATGCATCGGTCAAGAGGAATAAGAGCAAGAGAAAACAGAATATAAGAAATTACTTGTGCCTTGTGACAAGTTTCAAGAATTCCCTTTAAACTAAAAAAAAAAGAGACCTTTTTTTATCCAAGCTAATGCTGATATCAAAATGATGATAATGTTGAATGATGTCGTACATGCAAAGATCATACAGACCCAACGCCAATAACATTCCTATTTCCTACAATAGAAAATAGAATGAAGTAATGATTTTCAAACAAAAACAGTATTAGCTTGTAACAAGTTTCAGGAATTCTCTTTAAACTAGAAAACAACAAATACTTTCTTCTTCTTCTTTTATCCAAGCTAATGCTAATATCAAAATGATGATAATCCTGAATGATTTTGTACATGCAAAGATCATAAAGACCCGATGCCAATAACATTCCTATTTTCTGCAATAAAAAATAGAATGAAGTAACAATTTTCAAGCAAAAACAGTATTAGAAGCCCTCCTTCTAGTGCCATATGTGAGAACCTTATAAATTTGCAAATGGATAAATCTCCAACACTCATTAGCAATGGGTTAGTTCATGCAAATGCAAACCTACAAATACTCCTATGAAATAATGCATCATACTTCATGAGCAAAATGAAATAACAACATAAACCAAAAAAAGCTTAGAGAAGCACAATGCACACATATTCCATAGTGGATTGGTGTCACTTTGTTGTGAAAAGTGACCCTTTTCTCAACCCTTGATAAGCCAATGATAAAAATGCAATGATAATGGAAAAAATTAGCTCTCAACGTGAAGAGAATAATTTTGCATGAAGATTATGGATGATGAGAGTGAAGGATAGCCTCTCCATTTATAGAAGATTTTGATGAGAGAAGAGGCAAGAGGGATGAATGTGGGACTAAAACCCAACCAATAGGAAGGAGCCACTTGGCACCTTGTGAATGGGCTAAGGATGTGCAAGTTTTGATGAATGTGCCCATAAATGCACATATTTGAAATTTGAAAATGTTGAAATGACAAGGTGGAAGAAAAGTCAAATGGAGTAATGGCCACTTGGCTCAATGCAAAAGGACTTGTAAGGTGACATAAATGCCTTGTTGGAAGGACTCATCCCACTTAGATTTGAATTCAAATTTGAGGGAATATTTTCTAAAAATGTCTTGGGAAAATGAAGATTTAATAAATGAATTAAATGATTTATTTGTGCAAGTGGAAAAAAATAGAGGATGTGACCTAAGTTTAGAATAAATTAATCAAGATTAGATTAATTTAATGAGGGATTAGATGATTTGACTTTTTCACTTGGATTTATGGATTAAAATAAATCAAAAAAGATGAAAAGTGATTTAGACTTAGTTAAATAAATGTTTTGATTTATTTAGCTAAAAGAAATGATGTTAGTGGTTTAATTAAATAAGTTTGATTTATTTAATTAAATGAAGAACTTTAGAAGTTAATTAAATAATATTGGTTTATTTAATTAAAGAGGGACCTTAGGATTGATTTATGATTTAATTAAGTAAATTTGATTGATTTGATGAATAGAGGAATTAAGAAAGATTAACTAAGTAGTTAATAAAGGGGTGATTTAAAGAAGAATCGAAGTTAGTTGATGAGGACATTTTTCATGTCTACACTTTAATTGAAATTTTAATCAATTTTCATTTTGGTTTACAGCTAATTCATCTATTTTATTTAGTTATTTAATTTATTATTACTTTTATTTATTTAATTTCTTTTAAATTAAATTAATTTAAAAACTATTGAATAACAATTTTTTATATATTTAAATATTTATATACAAAATAAGTTCTTTTATTTTTATTTTTTATTTTTCAACCATTCAACTTACTTTTTGAAATAAACTAAAGTAATCAAAAGACATTTTTCTAATTTTCTTAATGATTTAACTTTCTCGATTTAATAGTTAAGTTTATGCAAGAAAATGGGATGTGGCATCATCAATCTTAAATAAATTCTTAGCACACTTCATATATCATAAACTTGACATTTGAATTAATCAGTGCCCTTCCAAATGATATGATGGGCATCTTTCATATGATATTTTCCCCTTAGTAGGATCAAATTTGCACAATCTCACCATTCATGTATATACATAGATATTTTGAAAGAAATAAAATACAATATTTATTAGTATAAAAAATTATCTAATATATCAGCATGAAACATGTACATAATAGATATTTTACAATCCAAGTTTATCTAATATATCAGCTTGAAGCATGTACATAATAGATATTTTACAATCAAACTAACGTAATTAACATGGAGTACATGCCAAACTTCTTCCAATCCTGCCATATATAGTTATATAGGCACCTCAAAAGAGAGATGCACCAATATTCTTACCACAACTTCAATAAACATATTCACTAAAAAATGCAAGATAGAATTTGTACAACACATTTGAATTATACTCGCCATTGGAGCTCTCCTCCCCTCCTACCTAGCAATACCTGCAAATGATTGCAAACGTTCTTCTACCCCTCTTCCCTTTCCTAACCAATATTTAACCAAATCTCCAAATGTGAATTCCTTGTAACATTGTGGGTGCTCATCATCAACAAACTCAGGGAATGCTTTCATATTTATGTCATCTAGAAAACCATTAAAGAAACCCACACATAAACGAGATTGCTGTCTTCTCAATATCACTCGATGTTTTACATTAAGGATCCTTTCATTAGTCCATGCCTGATTTGTCAAAATTCATATCAAAACATATCCGTATTAATAATATTAAAAAGAGGAAATGATCACAAAATGCTCTAGCGGCCTTTGAATCCCAATCAATCGAAGGAAAAGCTTAAATGTTTAAGAGAGTTATAAATGATACCTGAAAGCAATCGCCCATCATGGCCACGAACGTGTTAGGTATGGGTTTCACGTTAATCCAATTGCCGGCCCTGCTGCAAACCTGAAGGCCACCGCAGTCATCTTCATGGAGAATGGTAAGGCTACCCATATCCGTATGAGCTTGAAGACCGATCGTTTCGGTAGACAGCTTGGACGACACATCATACATATTCATACGCAGGTGCACCTTCCCATGGCCGAAGTGAGTGGCATCGTATCCGCTCATTCCAAAGCTCGCAACAATTACTTGGTGCACTTTATCATACAATTCCATCATCTTACACGTATACTCTTCCATAGTTTGGCTGTTCCAGAGGAATTCAAAATTCAGAATTTAAAATTTCTTAAAAAGGTGCTATATGGACAAAAATTAGGGCGAAATTTTATTATTATATCAAAGAATTTAACTTCAAGAGATCACAATGAAAAAGTCTATATAAGCACGAATATCAAATCATGGAAATCAAAAGTATTAATAGTTAAATTATGAACTAGTTTTTATTATCTTAGATGTGAAACTGGCAGATGGATGGTACTTAAAGAGCAGTGAGAAAAAAGAATATGCTGATTTTGTAATAAGGGAATAGTGGAGACAGAATGACACTTCGGCATGGAGTGCTCAGTGTATAAAGACATCCAAACCAGTTATGAAGACACCTTACAAATTGATAATTTAAGTGTCTTGTTTGAAGAGACAAGTTTGAAAAAAACAAATTGATAATTTAAGTGTCTTGTTTGAAGAGGCAAGTTTGAAAAAAACTGCAAAAGAGCTACTCTAGAGTAGGGTTTAAATGAATGATACTTAAAGAGCAGCGAGAAAAAAGAATATGCTGATTTTGTAACAAGGGAATGGTGGAGACAGAATGACACTTCGGCACAGAGTGCTCAGCATATAAAGACATCCAGACCAGTTATGAAAACACCTTACAAATTGATAATTTAAGTGCCTTGTTTGAAGAGGCAAGTTTGAACAAAAACTTCAACATTAAGTCCACTGCAAGAGAACTGCTCTAAAGTGGGGTTTACAAACTGTGTAAGACTTTTCTGCTCATGTGTTGTTCTTGGATCCCATAGATTTCTTTGACCTTATGAACGTTTTAAAATATTCAATTTCATTCCATTTGAGAGAAAAATAAAAATCAGATAAAGAGCCTTCTAAAAAGAATAAAGAGGGGGAAACCCATACCAGAAATTTTGGTTCCCCTGAGGCCACATGAGATGAGAGAAGTGTTTAATAGCCTGGGGATCAGAAGTGCTCGAGAAGGCCATGCCCAGGCTTTCGTAAAAGGGGTACCGATCTCTTCCGCCTATATAACCAGCATAAGGAATGGGGGAGACGTTTTTCTTCTTCGTCTCTGTGGGTAGCTTGAATACTTCCCGGCATGCCAGATCTGCTTTGCGGAGAAGATCGGGTGCGATTCCATGTTTTACAATACGAAAGCAGCCCAGTTGTTGGCAAGCCTCTCTCACCATCTGTAAGCATTCCTCCTCTCCGCAGATAGAGAAATCCAGCACGGGAATATCGTCAAGCTTTGCTTCGCACTCGTAAGGAGCCATGGCGGGCCGCCCTTGTTAGTACAGAGTGGCCTTCATTGCCATATCCTATATAGGACACTAGGCGTTGAATTTCCATCCATTGGTGACAACGGCGGATCGAATTTTTTATAACATCTGTTTCATTGCTTCTGTATCATTCTACACCGATCTAGCAGATTTCTACCTCGTTTCGTGGTGCGAAACACTTTAGGTAATTGACTTTTCATGCTCCACTTGAAAAAAATATGATTAAAATTTAAGGCTGCTGTACCCGATCGCAAAAGCCAAACTACTTCATTGACGTCTAAACACGTTATTAATGGCAATGTCTATACCTTATCTTCTAGTTAAATGTGCAACCTTATCTTATAGACATAATTAGTAAATATGGTTGAATGTGTATTTTAATAAAGTACAATTAAATGTGTATTTTAATTTTCAATTAATAAATATGGTTGAATGTGTATTTTAATAAAGTACAATTAAATGTGTATTTTAATTTTCAATTAATAAATATGGTCAAATGTGCATCTTAATATTCAATTAATTATAAATATAGTTAAATATGCATTCCAATCTGATTTTCAATTTATTAATATACATTTAATTTTCAATTAATAAATATGGTCAAATGTGCATCCTAATCTTCAATTATTAAATATGCATTCCAATCTGATTAATATACATTTAATTTTCAATTAATAAATATGGTCAAATGTGCATCCTAATCTTCAATTATTAAATATGCATTCCAATCTGATTTTCAATTTATTAATATACATTTAATTTTCAATTAATAAATATGGTCAAATGTGCATCCTAATCTTCATTTAATTATAAATATAGTTAAATATGCATTCCAATCTGATTTTCAATTTATTAATAT
>VDFB02000008.1:188289672-188471175 GCA_007258455.2 Sequoia sempervirens | reverse complement strand
TTAGTCATTTTAAGCACGAAATTAATTTTGGAGTCTAATAGGTGATGGACAAGTTTCCCTTAGGAAGTGTTCCCTAATATTTTAATATTTGGAAATTTAAGGGATTTTGATATGTTTTTGTTTTTTAAATTTTCAGGTCCTCCTATAGTGTTCTTGTTGGTGTGAACATAGTATATTACCTATTTAGTATCATATTAAGCCCTATTCACATTTACAACTTGAGGTTACTTAGGTGATTTACTTTTTGTGTCTCATATCACATGATTAAGACACTTGTCATGATCTTAGTATGTCTTAGAGTTTCATCCTTATCTTTATAGCAATGTTTTCTTCATTGTATATTGTTCTAGTTTTATTTTTGCATCTAATGAATTCTTTGGCTTCATAGCATTTCCATTGCTTTTCTGTTATGTGGAAGGTTGTTTTGGTTATAGGTGATCCTTGGGCTGCTATGGGGTTGATCAATAACACTTACATGGTATGCACGCTCCATATCTATAAATTACTTCCGTCTTTTTGGAGAGTTTCAAGCCAAGGGATTTCACATGGTGCATCTTGATGCCAAACAAACCTCACGATTGAGTTCAAAAGGCCTTAAAACATATAAAACCATATAAAACCATACAAGGGATGATAGGGTTTGGAGGTAGAAAATTCTCAAGCTTTTTTTGGGGTTTGCAAAATCTATAGTAAAAATCAATAGGACTATATGGATTCGTAGGATCGTATGATGTAACCTCACATCGTCATCAAAGGTGTTGGTACAAATTCTTGGTTTTTTAATTGAGTTGTTGGTACATAGTGATGTTTGCATGGGCTAATGTTTTGCATAGTTAAAGGTTTTAACCATAGTTTTAGGACTCAGACTCAACTCGACAACCAAAAATGTCGACTTAGACTTAGGACTCGACACAAACTCAATAAAATACTCGGCTTGGACTCAACAAAATAACCTCATAATTACACAAAAAAAGAAATATATGCATTTAGAGAACATAAAGTCTAATTTGACTATCAATCAATTTGTCATGATTCAAATATTACACATCATTTGGTCCTCAAACTCTCAAAATTTGAAATTGCAGCCAATATGTCTGTTATGTTTAGGTGCCAAAAGAGTTTGAACTTCAGACTTGGGAGTTCGAGCCTAAGACTGGGGAGTCTTAGTGCAAGACTCGATCGAGTACTCTCAAAGACTTGACCAGACTTGGTGCGAGAGTTTGGTTGACTCAACTCGGCCATCTTAGGGATGCAGGAGTTTGGAGAGTCTTGCAAAGGACTCGAAGAGTCTTCAAACTATGGATTTAACCACTGGTTGTATTGCCAAGTTGGGGCTAAGAGTAAAGATTTGAGCATAGGGAATAGCAGGTGGTCCCATGGTGAGGGGAGCTTGCGGTGATATAGGGCTTACCCTAGTGGGTGGTGTAGTTGACCATCAGTATGGAAAAACTTTGCTATAGTGCCTAGAAACATTGTGTGGCTTGAGTGGCACCCAAATGCTACCATCTTGCTGCCCAAAGCTAGTAGCGCCACTAGGGCACCATTGAAATAGTGATAGGTTTGCTTTTTCTAACACATAAAGTAGATATTTTTTCATAGAGCATAACTTGGGCATACGATGTCCCTTTTTCACAAACAAATAGGCGTTGGAAAGCTAGTTTTGAGCATATGCAACTATCTACTTGGGTTTTCTTGATTTTTTTTTCTTCCTAGTTGAAGTCAATTTTGTAGTGTAGACTTGTACCTTAGATATTTTTGCAAAATATGGGGCCATATTTTATGTTGCGAGGGTTCTAATTTCACATGTTTTGATCTCTAATCTGTATATGAGGAATCTATCATTCTAAAATCATGTGTTTTTGAATTCATCCTTTTGTAATCACCTTGAACAAAGGGAACTATAAGTTTTGGAAGGGTGACATCCTAAAACATTTGAGGTGGCTTCATCTCTTGCCCCTTCTCTATGGACTTGTCCTTAAACTAGGTACACCTAATTAGAAGCAAGTGTGAGATATCAAGAATGATCATGTCCTTGGATTTATTGTTAGCAATGTTGATTTTGACATTGTGTTCTCTATCACATATTGAGTGCCCATGGCACTCTTTGGATTGGAATTTGGGAGATTATTGGAGAGCCACATCTCTCTAAATTCCTAGATGATTTTGTTATGGATAGTCTTCTAGCTCGTGATGATTGTGATAGCATACTATATGATGATGATACAAAAGAGCAACTTGATCATTTTATAGGTCTTGATAGTTTGAATGAAAATATACTAAGTCCTTTGCCTTTTTTGAGTGTAGTTGATTGCACTTTATTGAGTGGATGGAGTATGTGGTCGAATTCCTCTCAGATGCAGATTAACTAGCAAACTATTAAGACAAAATTAGAGAGTTAAGAGTTACAAAATTTAAAAATCAAAATATAAATAAAACTTAAAAGATAAAAGATTGTTTTTTATAAAAATTACTTGCAATAAAATTTTGATCACAAGAGGTTGTAGGTGTGTGAATGATTGGCCATGGAAGTAACACCGACTATTAGCATCAACCTTATACTTGTCTCAAATAGCATTGATATGGAAGTCGCTAGAGTAATGTGAAATCCATGAAATCAGCCCTCACTGCATCCCACATGTCATGAACAATGAAGAGTTTGCAAAGTGTTGCATTGTACCCTTGATTGAATTCAACTTCTCTACATGGACGACTCTTGTCGTTATAGAAAGGAGCTCAACACTATAATATTTGGTACTCAATGTGAAGGAAAGATTTAGCGGAGTGGTCAGTTTGATCCATCTCTTCTATGATTTTGTGTAATTGTTTCAAGATTTTTTTTTTCAGGATCTTGCTCTTTTGCATTTATGATGACTTTCATCTTCTCAATCATTGAGTTGATGCCATCATATACCTCACCCAAACAAGGCCTATCCATGTCGGTATATTTGATCATGCTCAATATGGGCTCAATGAAATTGAGATACTCAACATGATCCCACCAAATGTCATCTAGGATCATTTGCTTCACCTTTTTTTCCCTTGTAGTGCTAGATTGCCTCGATATGGATGAATTTGGGTTGATGACCATGTTAGAAAGTGTCTCATGAACCATCACAAGTCATCTCAACACAATTGTGTTGGAGGAAAAATGGGTCTCAACGACTTGTTTGAAATTTAAAACTAAAAAAAATAAATTTACAAAAATAAATTATTTAATAATATTAAAAAGTTTACTAAAGTGAAACATATGTAACTCACCTTCAACAACTCCAATTTTGAGAATGTTCTAAATATGCCTTGTGAGATATGGTGGTTGGTGATGAACATTTGGATCTCATAGGGCCTCAACATACACCTGTTTGATACAACGAATTTTGGTGCCAGTTTTTTGTAGCATAAGGTTGAGGGAGACATCACAAGGTGTCAAAAAAAATTGTGAATAATGCTCCTCAACCAATAACCCAGCCTCTACATTTTTTGGCGTTGTCCGTTATAACTTGCACAAAATTTTGAGGGCCCACTTCCTCAATGGCTTGACAAAGTATGTTACCAATAGCACCATTCTTCATCTCCCCTTCACAAGTCACTGCTCTCAACGACATTGCCCCTTCAGGGGGCATTGCAATAACATTGATCAATGGCCGATTTCTTGCATCTTTCCATCTGTCAAAAATGATGGACACCCTCGTTTTGGCCCACAAATCTCTTATGGGCTTCAAGGACTCCTCTACAGTCTTCACCTCTCTTTCCAATAAGGTGCTATGCATCTTCTCATAACTTGGGTCATTGTACTCTTTTGGAGCCTCATTAATTGCTTTCACTATTTGTTGCCAATATGGTGAGCGAACAACATTGAAAGCCAATCAATTCGCATAGATACATCTCGTTACATGTCTATCGACAATCTCTCAAGACTCATTATGAAATGCCATTTCCAATGGTCCCTTTGATCTCTTATGTGTAGAGGCTACAGGTTGCTCTTTAGGTTTGGAAAAAAATGGGTGGCTCTCTGTAGGTTGAAAATTAAAGGGTGGTGGAGGGGGCCTCATCCCTTGAGATCCTTTCTCGAACAAAGGATGATGTGATTTATGACCTGCTTCTTTATTTTCTTTTTCTTGCTCTTCAATATATCCCTTGACATTCTAGAATGTCATTACCATCTTTGCTTGTGCAAAAATTGATGCCTTGTCTAGGGGTCTTGCAGAAATGTCTTTTCACTTGACTGTATGAGCTCGAATATCTAACTTTACATTCATTACAAATCTAAACATAACCCTGACCACCTAGAAGCTGCTATACCATTTCAACATACTTCCAAAAGGGAGAGTTTGGGTATGTTTTGAAGCGGGGTTGGCTCATGGAGCTAAAACCAGTTGCCATTGTAATACCTGAGAGAACAAGTTCAATAAACATCACATTTGAAGAGCTGAAACAAATGAAAACAAAAATATATAAATATAACTTTAGTCATTTAAAAATATTAGGCATGTGTTATAGATACCTAGAAGAATGAAAAAAAACAAAAACTTCAAAAGAACAAAAGAGTTCATTTGTAAAAACAATACAAGAAAGAAAAAACCAAAAACTTAAAACAACCTACCTCTTTTGAAGAAATATTCCTCTATGATCTCCTTGGAAACAAATGAACTCTTGCAAATGCGTAGGAATAGCAAAACAACTAGCTTGGAATGTTCAATGATCAATCTTCAACTCTATTTGTGCAATGGCAAGCAAGATAAAAGGTTCATTAATGGAGGATAATATTTTTGTTTTTCATTCACAATATGAGAAATTAGTTTTCTTTTCCCTTTTTGATGTTTTGTATAGCACATTTAGGGTTTGGGGGCCAAATATCACTTTTTATTGTAAAAAAAATGTTAATTTTTTTAAAAAAGCTAAAATTTGGTGAATTTGCACGGGTACCTGCGAAGTTCGCCCTAGGTTTGCTCGAGATGAATCTGTAGGGAATGGGCAGGACCTTGCCTGAACCCACAATGGAACTAGATTTGGATTGGAACTCGAGCCGGATTGGACCAGGACCTAGGTTTTGTTGGGGCCAGATTGGTAACAAGCATATAAGGTATTGGAATGACAATCTCCTTGTGGTATTCAATAAGAGTGGAAAATAAATCTCCTAGACCAAATTACCATTGTGGTGTTCAACAATCCCCTTGTGGCATTCAACAAGGGTGGTATTTTATAAGGGGTTTTTCATACACCAAATTACTATTTTGCTTGGTTGTGACTTACAAAATTACCTTTAACGCATAAATTTTTTGTTAGCTAGTTAAGCACATAAAATTTCATAGACAATAATCAAATGTCTTTCGCCTAAAGAGATACATGTTTAGCAAAATCTATCACTTAAACTTTTCAATTCACTCAACAATCAGAAGTTATATTATCGAGTCTTTAAGAAGTATGCTATAAGACCCTTAACTTATAACTGTTTTCCACCAGGATATATTATTTCAATAATTCAAGATGTCATGCTAGGCCCACAGGTATAAGTGTACTTTAAGACCTTTCCTTGAGAGGTTTAGCTATAGAAGAAAAAATATTTGTTGGAAGTAAATTGGCAAACTAAGGATAAAGTTTTTTTTTGAGTTAATTGGGAAAACATTAGGTTAGGTTTAGGGAAAAATTAGGAAAACTTACCACAGAAATCAGAAAAAAAATCAGAAACCATAATTATTTTAAACCAAAAATTTGTAATATGTAAATGAAATTTAGAAAAAATGGCTATTTAATTGCATGTCATGATTTTGTTGCAGTTTTTGGGTCAATGAATTGTTTGACTGGTTTATTCGAAAAACACAAATTTTTAAAAGATAAAATTGGCCAGAAATCTGAGTCAATTTGTTGTGATAAACTCATGGTTTTTGTAATTATGGTTCAAGCTAACTTGCTATTGACAGTCAAATTACACAAAGAAGCTTTGCAGGATTGGAACATCTGGGACTGTATTGAAACAAGAAAGTACTGTAATGGAGTAAAATACAGTTTATTAATTTGTGGAAGAGAAACCAGGAGCTGCTTGTAGAAAGAGCTAATTTCTGTCAAAGGCTGCCTCAAATCACTACAGCTCTCTTTCAGTCATTATGAAAATTTTCTGACGAAGTAAAACATAGATGTCAACAGTATATTTGAATAAAAAAACAGTCAAGGTTGTATCGCTGATAGGAAAGTAAAGCCAGCAGTTTGATGATGCTTTTACATTTATGTGCTTTGTTTGGTGACATGGGTGTGGCTCCATAATGTTCATTGGTTTACATCTTGAAGAAAACAGAGTTTTATAAGAATATCGAGTTCACTATTTCTATGTACATTAATATCTTCAACAACAATGCCAAGAGATTTGTTCGCAGAAATTTGTGTTTCTCTACTTGAGAAGTATTACATTTGGATCAAATTACTATAATAAATTTACTTTTTAGATTTTATTAGCACTATTTGTTTTTTCCGTGTGGTGAATACTAATCTTGAGTATGTTGTTAATACTTTATGTGGTATGCATCTTTCAGGCAGAATCAGCAAATTCAAGGACAATTTCAGAGTCATGCCAACTAGCTGAGAGGTCCAATGATGATGAAAGTCTAGATAGACAAGAATTTAAAGCTAAGAAAGATGATGTAGCTTCAAACAGAGCTATCAAATTTGAGAATACTATTTCTAATGAGTGTTTACCTTCCAATATAGCTGAAGAAAAAGATTCAAAATTAATTTTATTAAATGAAGAATTCAATGCAGGAAGTGGATTCCTGAAAGGGTGAGTATAGTGGACCTTACAGTTAAGAGATAGTAGTTGCTGGTAAATTGAAAGTTCACAATACTAGTTTATTAAAGGAAAAGTAAGAATTACTGGTATCTTATAAAAATCCTACTGGTCAATTCTCTGTTCTTTCAGACAGTGACCATAAAATATTAATGAAATATTCATGGTAATTCTGTCAGCTTTAATTTTGAGGCGAGGTCTACTGTGGCAGCATTATTCCATGCATGGGCTAAGAAGCGGGCATTTCATGATCCAAAGAGGTTGCTTGACAAGGTTATATAAATTTGCGAAGATTTGGGAATTGGATCATCACAATGAATGATAGCTGAGATAGGGTCAGCTTATAATTAGCTTAGATGGTTTTCCTAAATTTTCAGAAAAATATTGTGAAAGTGATTTCTAAAATAAAATAGTACTTTTCAGGTTGGGTTTGTGATAGATGAAAGAATACGGAGCAAGACTTCAAAGAATAAGGTTTCTAACATCTCTATCTTCTTGATGTAATGTGATTTGAGAAGTATGATATTATCACTTTTGAGTTTTTCAAGGAAATAAAATAGCTGTGATTCATATTTGTGAAAATTCTACACTAAACATTCTTTTTAGAAATTAAAATCATGTTTTGCCACTTCAGCTTCTGCATTGCTTATTTCTATTTTGGCTGTGGTACTAATTACCTTGGATCACATGTGTAGGATGTTTTGCGAGCTCTTAAGTGCTGCTTGAAAGATAATGATGCCTTTTCTTATGCTGAACATGTAAGTCACCAAATATAGTGTTCATATGTATTTTGATAGATAACTTCTACTTTTTCTGTAAGTTTTTAATGATTTGGTCATTTCAAGTCAATTATTATCACACTTTCATCCCATATATTTCATGATATTTTTGCTCTAATAGGTATTGAGATGGGAGAAGATGCACCCAGATGAGAAGCATCTGCTACAAGCAGAACGCCAGGTATTGTGACTTGGGTCCCCCTAATTAGATGCTTTTTGTTTTTTCATGTTCTTACTTTTGATTTATTGGAATTGGATAAATGGATTTCTAAAGGCATGCTCCATATTTCATGTTGATTTTACTTTCAATATAGAAATCTATAAATGATAAAATAGTAGCACAAATCTTTAGAAAAGTTTCAAATGATCTTATAAAAAATTCTAGCCTGAAAATTTTCTGTCATCAGATTAAGATGGAATCAGAACTCTTGAGAAGATACCATTGATAGATACTGATCTCAAATTCTTAGACATGCAATATGAATAGAGTAATATACATTTTGATGAAATTCTTGACAACATGAATCCTATTAGGAAAACGGCCATAATGTAGAAAACATAAGGGTTTTTTATCATTAAAAATTAGTAATTGCAAGTATAGTAGCTAGATGAGGCATGTATCTAGCGACATCATGGCAATATGGATTTGAAGATTTGAGGATTTGTCAGGGTTAGTGTTTCACTTTCAATAATATATTCACTTGATCATAACATACAATAGAACTGTCATTTTATATTAGAAAATGAAATCTTGGGTAAATGAGTTGAACACAACACTATAGCCTTAGGGAACCATTTCATATGAGTTCTTCAAGGTTTAGAGTTATATATTTTGTATTTGTTACTTTTGTGTCTTTTGTATGGAGCTAAGGTGCCAAATTTGCTGAATTTTATTAAAAATTAGAAATCCAACAAATCTTTAAAAAACCCTTAAAATCCTTGAGAACTGCCATTATACATGGCTATAAAAGGGTTTGTGTCACATAACTTCATTCTATAAAGGTTTTCTGTCCACATTTTGCTAATGGGCATTCGTCATAGTAGTTATCTGAAATTTCAACACTTGTTGTGGGTATTCTGCACCCTATCTTTGCTCTTTGAGAATGGAATTTTGTGCAGTGCCATAATAATCCGTGTGATAAGTGACAATTACTCAATGCCATTGCCAGTAATAGTGGATGTACTAAGTTGACTCCCTTGTTATTGTTTGAAGGTTCTTTCGAAGCCCCTGCAAAAGTAAAACCACACATCTATAATATTAAACAGAAACCCATAGACTTAAGTGTCTAGGCATTGTAACCATTTGTACCTCAGAAGACACATCTGATTGCACTTAGTTTCCACAATGCAAAGCGTTTGTGTCCCAAGAGGAGCATCTTCATCTTGAGAGGTGCATTTGCATTGGTCTTTGTTGTAATGTTTTTTATTCATTATTATCATAGTTACATATAGTTTCCTAACAGGGGGATGTGGGGACGTGGGGATAGGTTTTGGGGATGGGGGGACCAAGGGCCTAAGTTTGGGGATGGCGGAGCGACGACGGTGGGGTCGCGGCAGGGCGCTTAAGTACATATAATACTTGAAAGATTAGTTATAAAAGATGTATAAGTATAAGAATTATACATCTTGGGGACAACTAGGAGTCCCCTAAATGTCTTGAGGACACCTCAACATCCTCGAAGTCCTAGCGACGTCTTGGAGACGGCAACGATGGTGGTGGGATGGTGGTGTTGGTGGTGGGCTTATGGGGGAATGTCCCCTCCAAGTCCCCAAGTCTTTGAGACAGGGACGTCTAGGAAATGCAGGGTTTTTTGGGGGGAGAGGGGGCGGGGAGACGCGTCCCTATAGAACATTGATTATTATGCTTTTTTGTTATTGTAAATGTAATGCTTCTTGTAGTAAACTATGTAATTTTTTCCATTAATGTCTTGCATCACATTTCATGATCCATCATTAGAAGAGCATAAAATTTACATAGATTGTAGAACTAGTTTCTTAAAAAGAAATGGGTGAAAGGTGATTTTTTGTTTTTTATTTTAATTAAAAACTTTGAGGTTTAAAGTCCACAATAATGTTAATATTTATAATTTTATTAACTTTGATTTCAGAACTTTATTATTAATATTAATTTTATTTATAACTTTATTAATATTTATTATATATATATATATAAATATATGTAATTTTTTTTAAAAAATTGGAAGTGAATATGGGGCAAGTGGCTCAACCCCTTTTATACAAGTCATTAAAATGCAAACATCAATATAGAGCTTCATATCCTTAACATGGAAGAAAAAGATTGGTTTCTCATAATAGGAAAAATTGTACGAAAGGATATCAAATAATATGTTATACTAGGTAGACCCTTTCTAAAATGAGACAATCACCAGAAGGAGTACTCACTTTGAGAATTATAGGAGGAGATGATCCCCAACAACAATTGTCCACAAATCTCTAGGAGTATTCTCTTTAGCAGCTATAGGAGAAGATCCCCCAACTATAGACAAGTTTAAATTTCCTATGGATGGAGAGGAAGCAAAAAATATTGAAAGAAAGAGCTAAAGGAGAAGCCGAAGAGGCCCTATTCGAAGAGGTCTTTGAAAGATTATCCTCCTCATTGTCAAAATCAATCAAAAAGTGCCATGTATCAACCCCTTTGCATCGAGTGGCCTACCTCAAGGTGGTGGGATGATGAACCAAAAGAGAAGACTTTGGACATTTTGCAGCCAAGTGTCCTATAGCATAACATGTTATTCATCTAAAGGCAATTCAACCTCTTGTCGTAAGCATAACCTCAGTCTAGAACAAGGTTCGTAGCTGGCATTCAACTAAACATTTGATCATCACCAATAAGATGAGATCATAAGTTTTTTCCATTCCACAAGTCCTTGACTTTCCTTAGTGGTCATGTGTTTTTGTCCTTCTCATTATTTATTCCCTCGTGTTTGTTAGGAATTAGTGTTCACATGGTATAGTGTGAGTTAAATAAATAACTCACGTAATTATTGTTGATGCTATCATACAGCGTCGGTTGTCTCTTCCAGCCGATCTCCTTTACAATGATGGATAAATTAAATAATAGCCTATGGCTATTTAATTTATAGATAGCGATTTATTTTGAAAAGGCACGTCCTTTGCATTAAATGATAATTAATTATGATTAATGAAGAGGCACGATTTTGGTAAGGCTGACATCATGCATATTGAACGCGATTTTGAAGGGACACATTCTTCTATGAAGGCCGATATATTGCTTTGAAGAGTCATGTCCTCCATTTCATTGTGTATATATGTTCAATGGAGTTTTATTGTTTGATATTCATTCATATCCATTCATTGTTCATTACAAGTTTGAGTTTCATAAGTGCGAGTTTGTCTCAAGTGCAGATCGATATCTTTGTTGAAGGATGAGATTATTATCAACAGATTGCATCACCTTGTTATTGTATTCGCATCAGATTGTGGTGCTTCTCATTGGCCTTCTTATCGGCCCTTTGTAAAGGAGATATTTCTTGTGACATTCAATATATAAGTGATATATTGTTGCTGGGTTTTTCTCCCTCAAGTGGAGGGTTTTCCCAGGGTATCTGCTGTGTTATTGTGTTGATTTTGAATTAATTTCTGTGCTTTACATCTGATCATAAAAAAACTAACATGGTATCAGAGCGGGTTTGAAGAAGATCTTGATCAAATTTAGTCTGGCAGTGATACTCTTAATTCTCTTTCTCATCTTTGATCACTTCTATCTCTTCATCAAGATGGTGAACGGATTCAAGATTGAGGACAGACTTGAGGGCGCAACAAATTTCATATCTTGGAGATTCAGAGTTATGCTCGCCTTGGAGGAAAATGAATTGGCTGAGTTCGTGGAGAGCAAACTCCCTGAGCCTGCTGATGAAAAAGAGAAGATTCAATGGAAGAAGAAAGATATTAAGGTGAAGAAGATGTTAGTTGATTCTGTGAAGGATCATATTGTTCCAATCATCTCTAAGTTGAAGACAGCGAGTGAGATGCTTAAGACTTTGGAGGAGATGTATGAGATCAACAACACAAGCCGTGCACTTGCATTAAAGCAACAACTTCATCATGTCAAGATGATGAAAGGAGAATCTGTCATCGCCTACTTCATGAAGATTTCCAAGTTGAGAGATCAACTCTTTACTATTGGTTATATTGTTGATGATAAGGACTTGACCATGTTGGCTCTTAATGGTCTTCCTTCATCTTGGGAGTCTTACATTCAAGGAATCAGCGCGAGATCAAAACTTCCCAAGTTTGATCGTTTGAGGGCGGATTGTATTCAAGAAGAGTCTAGATTGGCTGTGAGAGGTATTGGTCAAAGTTCTACTAATGAAGACATTCATGTTCTTGCCACTTAATCCTCGAAGAAGAAAGGGAAAGATGGAAAGAAAGGATATTTCAAGAGGAATAGAGATAAGGGATCTGATGGTGCTCCTGCATTCAAGAAGAAGAAGGATCTATCTTGTGTTCAATGTTTTAGATGTGACAAGTATGGTCACTATGCAAAGAATATTCCAACCAGGCCTAAGCAGTAGGCTTCCATTGCTGATGTTGATGAGATTTCTCTGCAAAAGGATTCAGGCGGTTTCCTATTCTATTCAGCTCTTTCAAGTAGTGTGCCTACTGACAACAATACTTGGCTAATTGATAGTGGTGCCTCCCGCTACATTACCGGATTTAGAGAGCATCTAACTGATTTGGTGGAGAGAGATTCTAGTGAACAAGTCATTATTGGAGATGATGCTAGCTATTCTGTGAAAGGAGTTGGGACCTCCTCTCTTCACTTGGATTCCGACATTTCCTTGCAATTGAGTGATGTGCTATTTGTTTCGGGCATCAAGTGAAACCTTGTCTCGATTTCAGCCTTGGAGGACAAGGGGTACCAAGTTGCATTTTCAGAAGGCAAAGTTCTTGCATGGACGAAGAACTCTAATATCAAGACTGCTCGGGTGATCGGAGTTTGACATGAGAGCCTCTATAGACTTTGCACTCGTCCACTTCAGGCGTTGGTGCATGATTGATCAAGTTCGTGTGAACTATGGCATAGAAGATTAGCTCGCCTTCACTTTCGAGCACTTCCTACCATGGAGAAGATGGTTTCAGGCATAGTTGAAAAACTCGCCAATTGCAAAAGTTCGCCAAGCCCGGAAAATACGGTATGGAAAAAACTCGGCGAAAAACTCGGCAACTTAAAAAATTGCTTAAACTTCATTAAAAACGCATTTGTTTTGCAAAATTCAATGATAAGATGCATCCAATGAGTCAATAAAATGAGTACATAGAAGAAACAAGCTGAGTCTAGTTATATTTGATTGATTTGAAAGAAAATTAGATACAAAATCACATCCTCATGTGGAATGCTCAATACGTTGATACTAATAGTCTGAAACAAAATGAAAATAGCAAATTGTTTTCGTAAAAATGAAGGTAAGTAGTGGAGAGTACCTAGAAAATCAAATGAATTCAATGGGAGTTTGAGGGAAATGCCCACAATGGGGTTGAGGGGTAGCGCCCCTAGCGAGGTCAAGGGGCAGTGCCCCTTGTGGGGGTCTGGGGGCAGCGCCCCTTGCGGGGGTTGGGGGGCAGTGTCCCCAGTGGGGTCAAGGGGCAACGCCCCTTGCGGGGGTCTGGGGGCAGTGCCCCCAGCGGGGTTGAGGGGCGGAGCCCTAGCCACCAAGCCCAATAGGAGCGATATAGGGCGGGGTCGAGGGGCGGAGCCCTCGCCACCAAGCCCAAATTAAGTCCTCCAAAACCACACAAACCTTCATGGTGTACATCATTTTGCATTAACAATAAAACCCAAATTAAGACCATCAAAGCCACACAAACCTTCATGGAACATATCATTTTAGTGTTTTTTCTAAAGCAGAGCACGCAAATGAATGAAAAAAAAACTCAAAATGCCTTTTTAGCCGGTTGCCTGGGCATTTTCCAAATCGCGCGAGTTTTTTTCAAAAACTCTCCATACTTTCTGGAAAAACTCGCCAAAAGTACGGCGAGTTTTTTTGTGTAATTGCCTGGAAAACTCGCCCAAAAAAACTTGCGATTTTTTGTTAACTCGCCCGAGTTTTTGGCGAGTGTTGCAACTATGGTTTCAAGCCTTCCGAAACTCAACAGGAGCATGGAGGCACTTGCAGAGGTTCCACATTGGGTAAGAATACTAAAGGTCCATTTCATAGTAGTGAAAGTAGATCTAAATGTATTCTTGATCTTATTCATTCTGATTTATGTGGTCCAATGTTTGTTGCTTCTTTGAGTGGTTTCTTGTATTACATTATTTTTATTGATGACTACTCTAGAAAGACTTGGATTTATTTCTTGAAATCTAAGGAATCTGAGGAGGTATTAGAGAGGTTCAAAGAATTCAAAGCTCAGTTAGAGAACTTACCGGGAAGAGGATCAAAGTTCTAAGATCCGATAACGGAGGAGAGTACATTTCAGGCAGCTTCCGTAACTTTTGCATTGAAGCTGGGATTAAGAGGGAGTTCTGTGTCCCTTATAATCCTCAACAGAACGGTGTTACTGAAAGGAAGAAAAGATCTATTGTGGAAGCAGCCAAAGCCATGATTCATGACCAAGATCTGCAAACCTTCCTTTGGGCTGAAGCATCTAGAACAACTGTTTATGTTCAGAATAGCAGTCCTCACCGCATTTTGGAGAACATGACCCCTGAAGAAGCATTTACCAGGGTGAAGCCAAAAGTGAGTCACTTGAGGATCTTTGGTTGTCCAGTGTATGTTGATGTACCGAAAGATAAAAGGACAAAGTTGGAACCTTCTAGCAAGAAGGGGATATTTGTAGGTTACAGTGAGACATCAAAAGCCTACAAAATCTACATTCTAGGTCAGAAATTGATTGAGATCAGCAGAGATGTCACATTTGAGGAGTATGTTTCATTCAAAAGATCCAAGGGCACCCACATGGAGATAGATAATGAAGAGTCTCCTCAGGATATGGAAGTTGACCATGCCCTTGAGATTTAGAGGGAGGCTCTAGAACCTAAATAAGAGGATGATCCAGTTGAGCCCTTGGAACCTATTGATGGGCCTACAGATATTGTGATTGGAAGAAAAAGACCTCTTTGGGCCAGACAAACAATGCAAGAGGCAAAAACGTTTGCAGCCCCAAGAGGAACATTCAGAGAAAGTAATAGACCTCATAAGTTTTTGAGTTATGTTGCTTTGATGAGTCAGATTATTGAGTCCAAGCCTTCCAGTGTTCATGAAGCTTCTAGTGTTCAGGAAGCTTCTAGTCAGCAGGTTTGGAGAGATGCTATGGCAGAGGAGTATCAATCCATTCTCAAGAATGATTTTTGGGACATCATACCTAGACTTGAAGGAAAATCTGTGGTATCTTCTAAGTGGCTTTTCAAGATCAAGCACGCGGCTGATGGGAGCATTGAGAAGTACAAGGCTAGGTTCGTGGCTAGAGGATTCTCACAGAAAGAGGGAGTTGACTATGAGGAAACCTTTGCTCCAGTTGCTTGTTATACTTCAGTCAGGACCATCATTGCTATTGCAGCATCTAAAGGATGGAAGATTCACCAGATGGACGTAAAGACAACATTTCTAAATGGTGTAATCGAGGAAGAGGTATACGTTGAGCAACTTGATGGTTTTGAGGTGCATGGGAAGGAGTCTCATGTGTGCAGGCTGAAGAAGGCTTTGTATGGCCTTAAGCAGGCTCGTCGTGCTTGGTACGAAAGGAATGATTGTTACCTGATGAGCTTGGGTTTCTCCAAGAATGATGCTGATTCAAACCTCTACTTTAAGGTAATTGATGGTGAAGCATTGATCTTGGTTTTGTATGTTGATGATTTGATTCTTACTGGAGACGATCACCTCATTATCAAATGTAAGGAGTTAGCTTCTGAATTTGAAATGAAGGATCTTGGTCTCATGCACTACTTCCTTGGTTTAGAGGTATGGCAGAAGCCTGATGAGAAGATTCTATGTCAAGGGAAGTATACCATTGATATTCTGAAGAGATTTGGTATGATGGATTGCAAATCCATGTCTACGCCTATGGAGACCAACTTGCGTAAGTTGAAAGAGGCTGTAGCTAGTTCAGATTTGGTGGATTCCACGATGTACAGGCAGTTGATTGGATTGTTGATGTATCTAGTCAATACTAGATCGGATATTTGCTATGCAGTGAGTGCACTTAGTTCATGTGTGAACCAAGGCAAATACATCTAGTTGCAGCAAAACATATCCTGAGATACTTGTGTGGTACAGTTGGATATGGGTTGAGATATTCTTTAGGTATGGATTTGAAGTTGCATGGTTATACTGATTCTAATTGGGTAGGATGTGTTACTAATTGCAAGAGCACCTCTGGATGTTGCTTCAGTTTGGGGTTTGCGATGATATCCTGGTGTAGCAGGAAGCAGTCTTCTGTGGCACTGAGTACAGCAGGGGCCGAGTATATTGCAACTTGTGTGGCAGCTCAAGAAGCAATGTGGCTTTGGAAGCTCCTTGCAGGATTGTTTGGACAATCAATGGAGCCTACTATCATTCATTGCGATAACTAGAGTTGTGTGAAGCTTTCTATCAACCTTGTGTTTCATGACAAAACTAAACATGTTGAGATCAAATACCACTATATCAAAGATATGGTATTGAGGAAAGCAATTCAGTTGAAGTATATCAACACTGATGAGTAGATGACAAACATTCTCACCAAGCCTCTCTCCAGGATAAAGTTTATGTACTTTTGAGACAAACTTGGTATGGTGGAGAATCAAGCCCTAGCTGAGAAGAAGTCTCAGTATCAGTGATCTTCCTTCATGCATTTCTCTTTGAGAGAGATTTGAGGTGAAAGCCCTTGTTAATGCATTTCTCTTTGAGAGAGATTTGAGGTGAAAGCCCTTGTTTCCACCCTCTGGGAGAGCCATGGTGGATGTCATGTGTGTGACCCCATGACAAACATCATGTGAGAGAGTCCGTGATGATTTTCTTGTACTTGTGTTTTCACCCTCAGGGAGAGCCATGGTGAATGTCACGATGAGGTGACAACATCACGTTGAGTGATGAGCACTTGTACATACCATACATGGGTGTAGCCATGATGGTTGATATCAGGATGAGGTAATATCTTTGTTTTCCACATATGGGAGTAGCCATTGTGGTTGACATCACGATGAGGTGATATGTCTTATGCAGCTGGAAGTATCCTCCCTAGTTGAGAGGGAGTGTTAATGCTATCATACAACGTCGGGTGTCTCTTCCAGCCGATCTCCTTACAATGATGGATAAATTAAATAATAGCTGATGGCTATTTAATTTATAGATAGCAATTTATTTTGAAAAGGCATGTCCTTTGAATTAAATGATAATTAATAATGATTCATGAAGAGGCACGATTTTGGTAAGGCCGACATCATGCATATTGGACGCAATTTTGAAGGGACACATTCTTCTATGAAGGCGGACATATTGCTTTGAAGAGTCACGTCCTCCATTTCATTGTGTATATATGTTCAACGGAGTTTCATTGTTTGATATTCATTCATTGTTCATTACAAGTTTGAGTGTCATAAGTGCGAGTTTGTCTCAAGTGCAGATCAATATCTTTTTTGAAGGCTGAGATTATTATCAACAGATTGCATCACCCTGTTACTGTATTTGCATAAGATTGTGGTGCTTCTTATTGGCCTTCTTATCGGCCATTTGGAAAGGAGATATTTCTTGTGACATTCACTATATAAGTGATATATTGTTGCTGGGTTTTTCTCCCTCAAGTGGAGGGTTTTCCCAGGGTATCTGCTGTGTTATTGTGTTGAGTTTGAATTAATTTCTGTGCTTTACATCTGATCATATAATAACTAACAATTATTATGGGTGTTGATTTATGTAATAAAAAAGTGTAATAATATTATGTTGTTAAGAAGCAACTTAATATTATTAATAGTCATAGGGTTTGTTATTTTATTTGAGGTACGCATGTTGAGTTGTTGAAACAACTCAATATATTTAGGGATATTGTTTTAGGAGTTTCCTATATTGTAGGAGATTGAACTCCTATAAATATGTTATGTATTTGGATGAAAAATAGGGAAGCACGCATTATTGTTGTGCAATATCATTGTAGCTTCTATTTCTTGTGCCCATATTTCCAATATGGTATCAGAGTAGTTGCCATATCTGTAGATCTTGGAGACACCATATAGTAGTCAGCAATCAGCATTGAACATCCAGTCCCTTGGAGTCGTTGACAATTATAACTCTATTTGGCAGGTAGTATATCACAACAAACAACATCTACAAGACAATGCATACATCATTAAGATATAGGCATTGACCAAGGTCGATTCTGTAAATTTTAGTGAACAGATTATATGCACAGAAAAATAATTCAAAATCAGACACAATAACACAGCAGATACCCTGGGAAAACCCTCCTCTTGAGGGAGAAAAACCCAGCATCAAAGATCTCTCTGATATTTATAAACAGTGGCAACAATTCTCTTTACAATGAGGCCTAACACAAGGGCAATATTCAGCACCTGTACAAGATGCAAGAACAGATAACAACCTGTCACTTCTTAAGATTCAAATTCTGCTCTAGGAGAGTTCGCAATCTTCCCTTTGAATAAATCGCAATCTGTTCTTGAAGAATTCGCACTTGAAGAATATTTCGCACTTGAAGAATACAGACTTATAGAATTCGCACTTATAGAATTCGCACTTACATAGCATAAACTTGGTGATCACAAATGATAAGATGAACTTCCATATATACATTGCTATGAGAGGTCGCACCTCTTCATGAACAAAGTCGGCCTCAAGAATAAATTACAAATTTAATGAATCAATTAACAAGTCGGCCAAGAGAGAAAATCGTGGAAAGTAAAGAATGAGGTCGGCCTCATAACATTCGCGCCTCCTCATTAAATATATGCTAATATAAATTAAATAGCCGAAGAGCTATTATTTAATTTATGTTTTCTCCAATTGATCTGTGCTGGAAGGATCTCCTGAAGCTGCAATTATCATTAACACTCCCTCTCAGCTAGGGAGAGATCTTCCAGCTGCTCAAGACAAATCATCTCAACATGATGTCCATCACATTGGCTGCAACCAGATGTGAAGAGAAGAATATCACCTCAACGTGATATTAGATATCATCTCGATATCAACCATAAAATGGTAAGTACAAGTGTTCATCACTTGCGTGATGTTGTCACCTCAACGTGACTTTCACCATGACTCTCTCAGAGGGTGAAACACAAGTACAACATATGTCATAGAGTCTCACACATGACATCCACCATGACTCAACTCGAGGGTGGAAACAAGGGCTTTCACCTCAAATTCTTCCGTCTCGGAAAATGCATTAACAAGGGCTTTCACCTCAAATTCTTCCGTCTGAAGAAAATGCATTAACAAGGGCTTGCACCTAAAATTCTTCGTCTCGAGAAAAATGCATTAACAAGGACTTGCACCTCAAATTCTTGCACCTCAAATTCTTCCGTCTCAGAAGAAAATGCATTAACAAGGGCTTGCACCTCAAATTCTTCCGTCTCGAAGAAAAATGCATTAACAAGGCTCACTGACACGAGACTCATCTAGTGGGCTGGATTCTCCACCATACCAAGCTTATCTCGGAAGTACACAAACTTTGTCCTGGCAAGAGGCTTGGTGAGAATATCTACCGTCTGCTCATCAGTGCTAATGTACCTCAACTGTACAGCCTTCCGCAGTACCATATCTCTAATATAGTGATACTTGATCTCAACATGCTTGGTTTTGTCATGAAACACAGGATTGACAGAAAGCTTCACACAACTCTGATTATCACAATGAATGATAGTAGGCTCCATCGATTGTCCAAACAATCCTGCAAGAAGCTTAAAGCCACACTGCCTCCTCGAAAGCTGCCATACAATGCAATGTACTCGGCCTCTCTGCCTCAATGCTATAGAGGACTCCTTCCTCGCCGCACTGAAATCATAGCAGAACCCAAACTGAAGCAACAACCGGAGGTGCTCTTCCGATGTGACACAACCTTCCCAATCAGAATCAGTGAAACCAAGTAACTCCAAGTCTGCATCTGAAGTATACCTCAACCCATATCTAACTGTGCCACGCAAGTATCTCAGGATATGTTTAGCTGCAACAAGATGTATCTGTCTCGGATCACACATAAACTGGCTAAGTGCACTCACTGCATAGCAAATATCAGGTCTAGTGTTAACTAGATACATCAAGGATCCAATCAGCTATCTGTACAATGTAGGATCCACCAAATCTGAACTAGTTGCAGCCTCCTTCAATTTATGTAGATTGGTCTCCATAGGTGTAGACATGGATTTGCAATCCATCATGCCAAATCTCTTAAGTATATCGATGGTGTACTTCCCTTGACTTAGAATCATTCCATCTGGTTTCTGCTAGACTTCTAAGCCAAGGAAGTAATGCATGAGCCCAAGGTCCTTCATCTCAAATTCAGAAGTCAATTCCTTCTTACATTCAAGAATCAGGTGATCTTCTCCAGTAAGGATCAGATCGTCAACATATAAAACCAAAATTAATGCATCACCATTGATTACCTTGAAGTAGAGATTTGAATCAGCATCATTCTTCAAGAAGCCCAAACTTGACAGGTACCGATCAATCCTTTCGTACCATGCACGAGGAGCCTGCTTAAGACCATACAAGGCCTTCTTCAGCTTGCAAACATGTGACTCCTTCTCATGAATCTCAAATCCATTAGGTTGCTCTATATAAACCTCTTTCTCAATCACTCCATTGAGAAAGGCTATCTTCACGTCCATCTGGTGAATCTTCCATCCTCTAGATGCAGCAATAGCAATGATGGTTCTGACTGAAGTGTAGCGAGCAACAGGAGCAAAAGTCTCATCATAATCAACTCCTCTCTTTCTGAGAGAACCCACGAGCCACAAATCTTGCCTTGTACTTCTCAATGCTTCCATCTGCAACATGCTTAATCTTGAATAGCCATTTAGAAGATACCACAGACTTGCCCTCGGGTCTAGGAACAATATCCCAAACATCATTTTTAAGAATTGACTGATACTCCTCTGCCATAGCATCTCTCCAAACTTGATGACTAGATGCTTCCTCAACAGAGGTAGGCTCGGATTCTATAATCTGACTCATCAAGGCAACATAACTGGAGAACTTATGTGGCCTTTTGCTTTCTCTGAATGTGCCTCTAGGAGCTGCAAAGCTTTCGCCTCTTGCATAGTGCGACTGGCCCATAGAGGTCTCTTTCTCCTAATAACAATGTCAGTAGGCCCATCAGTAGGTTCCAAGGGTTCAACGGGATCAATATCTTCTTTTGGTTCTGAAGTCTCCCTCTGAATCTCAGGAGTATGGTCAACTTCCATATCCCGAGGAGACTCTTCATTATCAATCTCCATATGAATCCCCCGGATCTCCTGAATGCAACATCTTCCTCGAATGTGACATCCCTACTGATCTCAATCAACTTCTGACTGGAATGTAAATTCTGTAGGCTTTTGAGGTCTCACTGTAGCCCACAAATATTCCCTTCTTGCCAGAAGGCTCCAGCTTGGTTCTTGTTGGCGTAACAACTAGCACCTCTGGAGTAAGAGTTGGTACGGACAACTATGCACACTACGCAATGAGTGCTCTTCAAATTAGGAGGGGAAGCTTCCTCGTTGTGCTTGACAAAAGTACTTGCAAATGGAAATAAACTTAACTAAATCCTGTCTTTTTGTTTCAGCTGTAGAGGTACAAGGCTTTGTCTAAAACTATATACGTTGCAGTTGAGTATTTTCTGGTTTTGCAGACTACTAACTACAACTAAACTTAATTACTTTAATTCTATCCAGTTTCCTCAAGAAAAACAGTGCATGAGGAAATGGA
Source organism: Sequoia sempervirens (assembly GCA_007258455.2). Lineage (NCBI taxonomy): Eukaryota > Viridiplantae > Streptophyta > Pinopsida > Cupressales > Cupressaceae > Sequoia > Sequoia sempervirens. The sequence continues at coordinate 188,449,744 of VDFB02000008.1, read as the reverse complement.
GCAAGGTTTGACTATCAGACGATAAACGAGTGTAGATTCTCAACTTGAAGGCAAGGTGGCACATCTATCAGCTCAATCTAAACACGCTTATTGGTAACAACAATACACAATAAACTGAATACGGATTCTCAACTTGAAGGCAAGGTGGCACATCTATCAACTCAATCCGAATAAGTTTATTATTCACAACACACGATAATCAAGTGCAAATTCTCTACTTGAAGGCAAGGTGGCACAACTATCATCTCAATCTGAACAAGTTTATTGAACACAAAACAGATTTGATCTAACTATGGAAAGAATTCACCATTACAATTGCATGAAACCCTATGTGGCATAACAATTCATCATAATAGTAAAGACGCATGAACAAATACCAAAAGAGCAATATTGAGGGCAAGGTGGGCACAGCATATATTTCTCTTTCATGCAAAAGTTATGTACAAATGAGCAAAAGCTCTTATTTATAGACATCGAAAGGTGTAGGGAACCCTAAAATCACCTTGAGTAAACTACAGTCTTGCAATGCATGCAAGATTTATCGCTAAGCCCTAATAAAGTAAACTATACAGTTAACTGGAAAACTACCATCAGTTAACCGAAACATCTAATCTAAAAATGGACAATTGTGCAAGCATGCACGTCCTTATTGAAAGCGAGTTAACTGGAAGACTATCATCAGTGAACGAAAACCCTAAATGAAACTCCAAGTGTGTAAAGCTAATCTCATAATAGATATGCATGAGACAAGACAGCGAGTTAACTTGAGAAAGTAACGCCAAGTTTAACTCCTGTGTGTAATGTCTATCCTGAGAGGTAGGAACTGAAGTCTACTGGCCGTGATCTTGAACAACCAATCCCTCAACGAGATTGACTACATCAGCATCTAAAGGTCGTCACAATTCACTGTTTGTCAACAACTTTGAACAAACGTGGCAATCTTTGCACACTCAAACTAGCATTTCATTGACTTATAACTTTGGCGGCTCCAAAATTGAAGTGATGATCACTATCTCTTCTGCAGCTTGATGTCTCCAACGCTTTTCTTTAATGAAAGAGTGTTGCATGAGGAAACTACGAAGCTTGACTGCGCACACTCGGGTTGTGAGAAATGCAAACAAACTTGCTGCACATGCAAAATTCCAACGGTATCAACCCTCTAAACCGGCTTTGGAAGACAATCGGGCATACGAGGCATGCAACCATATGGATTTGAGTAACTATGCCTGTCAACCCTCTAAAAGCACTTGATACAAATTGGTCTCAACTTTTCTGATAAAAATGCTAATTAAGACCAATTTGGTCTTAAATTTAGTCTACGTGAACTGCACTCTGAAAAACTCGCCTGTTGACTGTGAACACGGCTATATTCTGACAATTTTTCTGGAAAACTAAAAATAGCCTGTTGAGGCTAAAAATAACCTATCAAAGGGCAATTTTCACGGAAAAATTTGAGATATGGGTTTTGTCCAGAAAAAGATTCTAAGACAACCCAGAATGTCAGATTTGCGAAAATTTGACTTCTACTCGACCATGCAAGGAATTTTCAGTTGAGAAAATTAGAGCCTCGAGAACTGATGCTCTGGAATAAATTTTCCTGAAAATTTTTGGCACATGGGTTTTCTCGAGGAAGCTATTCTGAATCAACCCAGATGATTTGTTTTGCCAAAAGTCGCCAATTCTTCAAACATGCGAAAGAATTTAAGACGAGAAATAGAAGAATTTAAGATAGAAGAAAGAAGTTTTTAGTGCTCTGCTTCTGCTAAAATTGCCATCTTGTCTGAAGTCTGCTGATAATTCTGACTTGTACCTGGAAAGAAAGTGTTTTGATGTCTTCGCCAATGATTGTTGATGAATAATTTTCCTTTGGTTTGCTAAAATTCGCCTTTGCTTTGAAAATACGAATTTGCCTTGAAGATACGTATTTGCCTTGAAGAAATACGAATTTTACTTTGAAGATATGAACTTCTCTTAAGAAAAATGAATTTCTCTTTAGCGTTGTGAATAATAAATGAAGATGGTGCCATGTTTAAATAAGAAGAAATCCGCATCATCTTGTGAACTGCAAGATTTAAAACCCTGATTGAAATAGAAGTCTTTCAATTGGTCCCCCTTCAGTTGAACTGCCACTGACTTGAAGTTCGAAAATAAATAATAATAAAATATTCATTATCATGCAATTTGCAAAAGGTGCCAATTTTAGAAATTCGCCAATTAATGCCAATATGCAAAAATAAATATTAAATATTATTACACTTTAGTTGACAAACTGAATGAAGCTTTGAGATTCACCGGCTATCTTCACTGATTCCGAAGAGTCATTACTTGACCTCATAGGCGTCCATTTGCTCAAGATATGACACTTTTTATTAACTTCCTACTTTGTAGCTGAGTACAAAGTTACAACTGACCATCTTCGTCGCTGATTTCTGGGTGACCGGCTGATGCTGAGATTGAACTGGTAAATTCATCGCGAAGCCTGCTGAGCAAAGAAGAAATGTCTGCTGGGAGTCATCACTGCAAAATCCATCATTAAACACCCTGAAAAATTAGGTGCCCTTGATTAAATTCATTTACAGGTACCAGACTTAACCATTTTCCTAAACTGCCATCCGATACTTCAAACGGCTACTGACGGCGAACGGTGAACCCTGCTGACAGGAAACCAAGTTCACTGCACGACTGGAGACATTCTGCATCCAACGAATATACGCACAACATCTGGAAATTATATTAAGGGCCTCAAAAGTAAAAGCACCCCTGGCCTTCAGTTGCACTGGCAGCGTTTTGACGAAAGTTGAACTTTCATCCAAGTACCCTACTTTGTCCTCCGATACTGAGAGCTGGGATGATCTGATTCGAGCCACGTTTGTTTTAACGGACAGCCAGAAGAATTGACAAGAGAAGTCTCTAGAGGTGACGAAGCAAGAAAACTGCTTCTAAGACCTCAAATAGAAGGGAGCCCATCCCAAGATGGAATAAATGACCAACACTTAGCCATTTTGCGAGTTATCTTCACTTTTCAACACTTCGCCAAAGACCTTGCACGTACGAGCGACTGCCAAATCCTGAAGGTTGATGGTTGGGCTCGTTGGATAGATAAAGCAATTACGCTTGAATCCCGTGAAGACTTCGAAAGCGAACGACCTCATCTGACAGGGCTAAAGGCTAGGCACCTCTGGCCTGTAGAAATACAATGAAAACCTTATGTTGGTCCGCCCGTGAAATTATGTGCTTGGTAGAACCTCTGCTACGATCACCCGAAATGTCGAATCGACAGGCAACTTGGTGCGTTGCGGAGCTGGACTAGTGTAGTACTGATGTTAGGAAGACCTCGTCTGCAAATTTGACCATTTCAAGGGCGATTTTAACCAGTGCCCCTGAGCTATAGTTGCACTGGAAATGCAATGAAGAAGCTCAAAAGATATGAAAACTCTATTATAAGCTCATCTTCAGATGTTGGCTGCCGGAGCTCTGGGACTCGGACAACTGCATTTGATAGTTCATTGGACGAGCAGACTAGTCGTGAAGAAAATGACTGCATCCATCATTAGAAAAACCAAAAACCAAACCTCCATCTAGAAGGGCGCCCTCAAGCTACAGGCGCGCTTTTGCTGGAAAAGGACAAGTTTCTATCATGTGAAACTTTGGAATCTTCAACTTCTGTCATCAGTTGCCAGAGTTATGGGTCTCGGATAGCTTCGCTGGATAGCTCATCGGATAGCCAGACCAATTTTGAAGAGTTTGACTGTATTTATGAGCATTTTCAACAAGATCTTGACCTCCTTCTAGAAGGGCGCCCCCAGGCTACAGTTGCGCTTTCTTGTTTTTCCTCTGAGAAATCCTCATAATTTAATCACTAAAAACTCCGTCTTGACCACTGAAATGACCATGTGCAATGTGAAATGCTGTCGTGAAACGCTCCTCCATCATGAAATGCTCCGTTCCGAGTCTCTGATTTAGGTTCTGATCAATGAAACTGCCTTTGACTGACAAAATATGGACAAAAACTCCATGCTTGATATTGCCCAAAAAACTGTATTTTACATCATTTTATCAAGACTTAGACCATTTAAACAAAATGCCTTGATGAAGCAAAAATTTTGGTTTTAGGTACAACAGTTCTCTTTTCCTTTGGAACATGAACATAGACAGGACTTCCAAAGATCCTCAAGTGACTGACTTCAGGCTTCTTCCCTCTAAAGGCTTCTTCTGGAGTCATATTCTCCAAGATCTTATGAGGACTTCTATTCTGAACATACACAGCTGTCCTGGAAGCTTCTGCGCATAGGAAGGTTTGCAAATCTTGATCATGGATCATGGCCTTTGTTGCTTCCACAATCGTTCTGTTCTTTCTTTCTGCAACACCGTTTTGTTGAGGATTATAGGGAACACAGAACTCCCTCTTAATCCCTGCATCAATACAAAAATTCCGAAAACTACCAGAGGTGTATTCTCCACCATTGTCAGATCTGAGGACCTTAATTCTTTTACCAGAAATATTTTCTACTAAGGCTTTAAACTCTTTAAACCTATCCAACACTTCCTCAGACTCTTTAGATTTCAAAAAATAAATCCAAGTCTTCCTAGAGTGATCATCAATGAAAAGAACATAATACAAGAAACCACTCGAAGAAGGAACAAACATAGGACCACATAAATCAGAATGAATAAGCTCTAAAATACACTTAGATCTATTTTCTCTACTATGAAAGGGGGCTTTTATATTCTTACCTAATGCGCAGCCCTTGCAAGTACCTTCGTGCTCTTGAGTGAACTTAGGAAGGCCCGTCACCATCTTCATGATAGGTAAAGCTCGAAAGTGTAGATGAGCCAATCTCCGATGCCAAAGATCGCATAGACTTGAAGAGTCATGAACCAAAGCTTGAAATGAACGTGTGCAAACCTTGTAAAGGTTTTCATGTCTAACTCCAATTACTTGAGCATCCTTGAAGCTAGAGTTCTCCATCCATACCAGAACTTTGCCTTTGGAGAAGGCAACTTGATATCCTTTATCTTCCAAAGCTGATATAGAAATAAGATTGCGCTTGATTCTAGGAACATAAAGAACATTACCCAATTGAAGTGATATGCTGGAATCCAAATGAAGTGTAGAGGTCCCAGTTCCTTTCACGGAGTAGCTAGCATCATCTCCAATGATGACTTGTTCAGAAGACTCCTTTTCCACCAAACTTGATAAGTGCTCCATAAAGCTGGTGATGTGTCGTGAAGCACCACTGTCAATTATCCAAGTGCTGGTGTCGGAAGGTACACTGCTTGATAATGCTGAATAGAACAAATATTCACTTGAATCCTTTTGAGGAGAGGCATCATCAACATCCGTAACGGTGACCTGTTGCTTATGTCTAGTTGGACAATACTTGGCGAAGTGCCCAAACTTATCACACCTAAAACATTGAATCTTGGACATATCCCTCTTCTTCTTAGATGGAGGTGCATCATCATTTCCCTTGTCCCAATTCCTCTTGAAGAATCCTTTCCTTCCATCTTTTCCTTAATTCTTTGAAGTATGGGAGGCGAGAACATGAATATCTTCATTCTTTGAACTTTGACCAACGCCTCTTGCCATCAACCTTGATTCCTCTTGAATGCAATCAGATCTTAGGCGATCAAACTTAGGCAATTTTGACCTTGCACTGATTCCCTGAATGTATGATTCCCAAGACAAAGGCAGCCCATTGAGAGCAAGCATAGTCAGATCCTTGTCATCAACCATATGCCCAATTGTAGAGAGCTGATCTCTCAAATCTGCAATCCTCATAAAGTATGCAATCACTGATTCACCTTTCGTCATCTTCACATGATGAAGTTGTTGCTTCAGTGCAAGTGCCCGACTGGTATTGTTGATTTCGTACATCTCTTCCAAGGTCTTGAGCATATCTCTCGCTGTCTTCAACTTAGAGATGATAGGAACAATGTGATCCTTTACGGAATCAACCAATATCTTCATTGCTTTAATGTCTTTCTTCAGCCACTGCAACTTTTCTTCTTCCTCCTCAGGGGCAGAAGTGCTAGACTCCACGAGCTCACCCAAGTCATTTTCACTCAAGGTAAGCATGATCCTGAATCTCCATGATGTGAAGTTGGATGCACCTTCGAGTCTATCTTCAACCTTCAAACCATTCACCATCTTGATTAAGTGAACAATAGGGTAAGCTGATTAGCAATAATCTGATCACGATCCTCTCAAACCCGCTTTGATACCATGTAAATTTTAGTGAACAGATTATATGCACAGAAAAATAATTCAAAATCAGACACAATAACACAGCAGATACCCTGGGAAAACCCTCCTCTTGAGGGAGAAAATCCCAGCAACAAAGATCTCTCTGATATTTATAAACAGTGGCAACAATTCTCTTTACAATGAGGCCTAACACAAGGGCAATATTCAGCACCTGTACAAGATGCAAGAACAGATAACAACCTGTCACTTCTTAAGATTCAGATTCTGCTCTAGGAGAGTTTGCAATCTTCCCTTTGAATAAATCGCAATCTGTTCTTGAAGAATTCGCACTTAAAGAATTCACACTTAAAGAATACGGACTTACAGAATTCGCACTTACATAGCATAAACTTGGTGATCACAAATGATAAGATGAACTTCCATATATACATTGCTATGAGAGGTCGCACCTCTTCAAGAACAAAGTCGGCCTCAAGAATAAATTACAAGTTTAATGAATCAATTAACAAGTCGGCCAAGAGAGAAAATCGTGGAAAGTAAAGAATGAGGTCGGCCTCATAACATTCGCGACTCCTCATTAAATATATGCTAATATAAATTAAATAGCCGAAGAGCTATTATTTAATTTATGTTTTCTCCAATTGATCTGTGCTGGAAGGATCTCTTGAAGCTGCAATTATCATTAACAGATTCCACCTCACTATGATAGCAATCTCAGTCATAGGCTGGCAACCAATCTAGAGGAGAGTTGCAACATTCAAAGAGGCACTTCCAACAGCGTGACATCAAATAGGACAACAAACTGTCTTCCATCGTCCCACATCATCTACAACAATCCATTGGAAGGCAAGTCTTACCATCATTGTGATTTGAAATTAAGGACACCGATTTTGTATGAGCTTCTCACGAGAGGAGGTTGTTGCGTTTGAAGGAGATCAACAAGAAGTAGGCTCATCATATGGAAAATACTCACAACTAGAGCAACCCACAAGAAGCAAGCCAATACCTGTCGGTGATCCAGAATCTCCAGTAGTTAGAAGCTTCGATATGGTGTCCCTTGCAGCGACAGAAGCTTCGTCTAATATATGCTGTTAGTTTGTTAAATTTTGTTTTTAGAAGTCGATAGCTGGTGAATTTAATAGTCAATTTGTTTTATATATAGTAGTAAAGTCTAAGTGGTCAAAAGAGTCAAAAAGTAAATTTAATATAAAGCTTGTTTGTTTAGTTTGTGTCATTCGTGAATAAAATAGATTAATATTGTTGTAAAAAGTAATTGAATATTACTTGTTACTTGTAAATGTAATCTATTATATTGTCAAAGAGTCAAATATTTGTCATCATTTGAATTGTCATTTTTATTGTCTTTGTCTTGTCTAGTTTAAGTCATTTATCAAAATCACACTTTTTGGGTCCATAGTGTTTGAGTCGATTGTCACTATTGTCAATTTCATGTCATCAAAAAGAGTTAAAATGTTATAAAAATGTAAAATAAAATTGCTTCACTTTTCAAAAATGGACGCATTTTCGCTTGTATTCGACGTCCATATTGAGGGGGGGCATTCTATAATTAAGCCTCAATGAAAAGTTTGCTAAGTAGCAAACCAATTGGAGGTTGGAGGCATCGGAGGCTCGAGGACAATCAACGTCCTCTCGACAGTCATCAATGATAGGGCCGCACGCTTGATATGGTGACAAGTGTACAATATGCAGTGTATTTCAGTTTTCAGATTTTTGGTGTGGTGTGTGGATATTAGAAAAATGATTGTATTGGAGAGCAAATGATTGCAGAGATCCTCTGAGTGTTGTGCTTCGTTGGAAGATGGTCGACTGGTGAATACGATCACTGGCAATAATGGCCATGTGCAACAAGATCCAGATAGTTGTGTGAATAAATATGATTTCACATTGTGGAGGGAATAATAACCAATGTTCCATTCCCATTTGGCGCCAAACCAACTAAAGTCAAGGACAACTTCTAGTGGTAGTGGCAGTTGTCTATGTTGTTCAAGATCAAGTGGCAGCGATCGATAACAGTGACTACAATTAAGAACATTGTGTTCTCATGGAATGTAAGGTGAAACCTTTTCTAGTATGGGTTTTCCAAATTTGTGATATGTATGTTGATTCCTATATAACTTCCCTAATGTACAAGCATAGTGGCGAACATAAGCACCAAAGTAAGTCAGTTCATGGATCTTGAAAGGGTTTGTGGGAGGATCCAAAAAACGACATGAGATGAACATATGAGTGGGTTCCTGTCCATGTCCAGGTTTGTGGTAAACCTGTGTGAACCATGAAAGGTTGATGGGAGGTGCCTTTTGTTTTAAATCAAGATCATGACCCACAAGAGTTGGGCTTACTACAGATGTAGGGTGTGAGTTCTTTCCATACTCACACTAAGGGGGGGAATGTTAGGAATTAGTGTTCACATGGGATAGTGTGAGTTAAAGTGAGTTAATTACATAACTCATGTAATTATTATGGGTGTTGATATATGTAAGAAAAAAGTGTAATAATATAAAGTTGTTAAGAAGCAACTTAATATTATTAATAGTCATAGGGTTTGTTATTTTATTTGAGGTTTGTATGTTGAGTTGTTGAAACAACTCAATATATTTAGGGATATTGTTTTAGGAGTTTCCTATATTGTAGGAGATTGAACTACTATATATATGTTATGTATTTGAATGAAAATAGGGAAGCACGTATTATTCTTGTGCAATATCATTGTAGCTTCTATTTCTTGTGCCCATATTTCCAATATTGTCAACATTATTTCTTTTGTAGAGGAAAATGGATGCCAAGAAGTTGTTGTTTATCATTTTCTTCGTGAATGCGCTTTGGTTGAACTAGAGCTTGTTTTTTGATTCCCTTGGAAATGCATTGGAATGGACCATAATCGCATAGAGGTGAAAAATTCTAGTAGGTGATAGTTGTGTTGAATTTGGAAGGCTACCTAGATTACTTACCTCTCTACTCCTAAGAATGCTTTATCTTAGTCACAAGAAACTCACGAAAAGAATTCAACTTTATTTTCCGTTTAAAAGGTGCAAATTTGGAGGTGCTAGCATTTTAATTTCTCTTTGAAGACAACACACACTCTTCAATTGTGGGGGGAAGCTCCTTGAGATCTAAACTATCCTAGACACAAAGCTATAGATAAATATAAAGTTATAAACACTATACAATAGTCTCTTTAGGGGGTTTGCATAAATGAAATAATTGACCATTCTTCTATCTTTTTGCCTTGGGTATGAGCACAAGACTAGTAACAAGCCTTTGTCTCAAAAGTGGGATTTTTAGATATTAAGAACGGAAAAAATGCACAAACACAACAAATTTCTTATTGGCTAAAATAAAGACCAATAATTTGATGCAACAAGATTTCAAATTAATAACAAATTATATCAACAACACATGATTTCAAGAATCAAAAAGCTAGTTTGTATGCAAAGTAACATGGTAGATGAATGCCATCGATACTAAACTTGACTGTATATAATCCACTTTTGATTTAGTTAACGAAATTACAAATACACAAAGGAAGCACATGGAATGATATTTCAGCGACTTAATCGTAGTGTTATCATTATTCATGTCTTGTGCTCTGTTGTACCCCAAAATTAAAATTTTTGTTACACTTATACATTTTGAAGAAATGAGTAAAAGTCTTGTCCAATTTGTCAAAAAGGTCAAAATTTGGGTGTGTGTGTCTTGCATGAGGGGTAAAATCTTGAAGTTCTCAAAATCTGACGATCTAGGTCTGCTCAGAGCAACTTAATCTACAAAACCCAGATCTCAGTTTTTCATCCCTACTTTTTAGGGAAACTGCTATTTTTGGGAATTTTCTGAAAATAGTAACTTTTTCTGGGTCTTTCTGGGTTTCTTTCGAAACGGATAGTGGCAAAATTTTCTAAAAATAGAAAGTTTGTCCGCCAGGGTCCAAATTGATTTTGATTGGTTCAAAATACGTCCATATCAGGTTGGTGCAGTCAGAATCTCAAAAAGGTCAGTTTTTCCCTAGTGGGTCTATTCTGCTTTTCAAAAGCATATCAGGAGCTCCAAAGTCATCAATGGAGGTCAGTTGGCTGCCAGGCATCAGATTCAATGATCAAACATCAAACAAAATATCAAATGTTGAAGAGCATGCATGTTGAATGAAGAAGGAAGGTGAAATTTGCCTAAAATTGACTAAATCTGCTTGACATGGGCGCCCTAAGAGAGAATAGGTGCCCAACTTTTTAGGGCATCAAATGATGAAATTAAGGTTTGAGCTCCCATACAAAATTGTTCAAAATCCTTCCAGCTTTGCAGCGAGTCCGACAGTGCAGTCAACGGATCATCCAGTCACCCGAAATTCGAAATAAATCAAAGTAGTTTCAAACAGGAGACAGAGTGAAAATCATGAAAATGTCAGAAAATTTTCTAACTCTGGGAACTTTTAGTGCCCCTGGTGTCTAGGGGCGCCCAGCTTTTTGAGGGGCCTAACTCAGCAATAAGGGTTTGCAAATATGCTCAATCTCTCCAGAATTCATACAGCTTCGCAACGGGTGTCTTCATCAGAGCATCTGACTTGTTGTTCTCCGACAAATCCAGATCGAGGTGAAGATATAGAATGAAGGTTTAAACTTGAAGATAAAATCTAATGAAAAATATTCTAAGTTTGATGAAGGTGGGCGCCCCTAGAAGAGAAAGGTACTGATGATTTAAAAGGCCCAAATGGACGATTTTGCCAGTATAGCCCCCAAGGTGATTTCTTCAGAATTAATCATGCTTTCCAATGAGATCACCGGCATGTCAATCGGAGATGGCAGTCACCAGATCCAGCAGGCGGAATAGAGGGTTTGACAAGAGTCAAAATCAAAAGTAGAGAAGAAAATACAGAAAAATGGCTAACTCTGGTGAAGTTCAGTGCCCCAGGTGCCCAGGGGCGCCCAAACTTTTGGTGCCTCAAATTCAACTTTTTTACAAAGTGACTCCCAGAAGACCCCTCTCAAAATCTCCTCAGCTCCGCAATGAGCCTAGCCATCAGTCAATCCGACGCCTAGATCTTCAAATCTGACAGGATCATCTGTAGAAGAGGAATTGATGAAGAAACATAAAAGTTTCTAAGTCTGATGAAGGTGGGCGCCCCTGGCGAAGAAGGGCGCCCAAGGTTTTGAAGTATGAAATGTTAAAATTTGCTGATAAGGCCTCTAAGATCACTTCATTGGATTCAGTCAAGCTATCCAGCAAGCCTATTAGTCAGTCAATCGGATTCACGTAGCTCCTTGATGTCCCCATCCTAGTCAGCGCAGCTGGTTACGTGGTTAGCCTATTATTTCGATCCTCGTAGGTTGACAGATGTGTGCAGAGGATCAATTGAGGCAGTTACCCAGTGTTCTGGAGCTTGATTGTTGCAGTTGTTTCAGGTTGGGCCTTCGCAGAATCCTTCAGAGTGGTTTTTCGGAGACTTTCTATTTTTAGAAAGTCAGTCAGGCGGAAGCTGCTATTTTGGGCAGGGCACCTGGTTCAGCTGTTAGCTCAGAGTCAACCCAGTTCATCAGTTTGACAGTCAGAAGGAGAAATAACAAAGTATTTAATGATTTATTGAATAATTAATAATTTTGACTTTATATTAAAGTCACTTTATTAATTTATTTAAATATTTAAATAAAGGCGTATTATACTTTATAATAAAGTGGAAAAATTAATATAATGAATAATTGATTATTCATTAATGATGGCGCCAATTACTTGATGTTTTTCTCCTAAGTCAAAAAGGGGCGTATTTAATCATTTAATTAAATGATTATTAAAAAGAGTCTTTGGGTCGAATTTTTACAAGGAGCTATATATTCACAGGAAAAGACAAATCGAACTCTTATGATTTGATTATTCAATTTGTCTTCTATTTGCTCTGAGCATTGAAGTTTGCAAAACCTAGGGTTTCAGCAGACGAATGATTTTGGAGAACGATACCTCTTCAGAATCTGGCATACTGAGACTGTGCAATACCAGTTGAAGATTGTCTTCTTGGTGACTTCACACAGAGGTTACAGTTTGAGCTTATTGATCGATTCAGGCAAACTTTTATAGAGATTTATCATCAGAGGGTTGAGGCGACTTAACAGAGATCACACTGCAGAGATCTGGCATCTTATTTATTGAGGCCGTACTTTATTTAATGTTGTTGCTGGGCCGTACATTTCTGTACCAGCAAGGCCGTACCATCTTTCTCAGGAAACCACGCCTCTAGTTATCAGTCTCTATCACTTGGATCTGGTGCGCCTAGGGTTTACAGAGCTCTAGCATCGTTTTCTGAGCTTGAGGATTCATTCTTTGTTTCAGCCGTACATTTCTTCTTGCTTTCTGGCGCTTGCAAGTCTACAGGTTCTTTTCAAAATAAAATATTGTTTTCCGCTCTCTGTAATTGATTTCATTTGTCATCTGAGTTTTGGAAATGAATATATGAATACGCCTTCATCTGGAGATCAATATTGATGCGTAGTTATTATTTATTTATTTTTTACAAATTTTTAAAGCTTTCTAGAGCAAAATTGCAATTTCTTGTTTTTATGCAAAAACCCTTCAAAACCCAAAAAACTACAAAACTCTCAAAAAACAGCATTTCAGTTAAGGTTTCGGGGTTGAGAATCACCTGGATTTTACACCCGGAATCAAGATTTCATCAGAAGATCAAAGGGAAAGGAAGAAATTGAAAATCATGAAAAAATGGCTAACACTGTGAAAGTTCGGAGCCCCTGGAGGAAATAGGCTCCCATGAATTTGAAGGTCAAAACGAAGTTTTCCGTCAGAGGCTCCTCGAGAACAATCTTCTCAGAATCAGTCAGGCTACGCGATGAATCATCCAGCTCATTCATCGGATCAATTTGAAAGCCAGAGATCAAGGTCAAACCAGGGGTCAAAATGGAAGAAAAGTTGAAAATTCTCAAAAAAGTGGTTAACTCTGGAGAAAATGGGTGCCCCTAGCCAAGAAGGGCGCCCAACTTGTCATAACTTAGTCAATTTTCCAAAATTTCAAAATTGCAAGTTGAATTGAATGTCTAAGTTCGATGCATGAGAAGGTTTTAGGGTTTGCATGGATTAAAAAAAAAGAAAGCAAAGCTATTTAAAGCCCTAAATCTATTTAAGACATTTCTTCCATTCAGTTTTCATCATTTTTGCAGGTGTAATGTCCCCTTCCAGTTGACATCTCTCAGAGCTTATGATTAGCCTATTATGCGACCCTCGTAGGCTGATAGGATGGATAGAGGGTCTTGTTGGAGCTTGGCTTGGCTTCGGATCGTCAGAATTTACCAGTTGGCTTTCGTTCGGGGTCATTCGGACATCATTTGCCTGACTTGCTATTTTTAGTAAGGTCATTCAGCGAAGCACCCCTGCTATTTTTAGTAGTATGGTTTGGTCATGTGCAAAATCAATCGCTTATTGTCCAGCTTCAGACGGTTCGTTAATCGGACATAAATTGAGGAAGATATTAATATTTTAATTGTCAAATTAAATATTAATTAATGAAGCTTATATTATAAAGTTATAATATTATTTAATATTATAACTTAAGTGATTTTCTCAAGGGGTCGACCAACATTGAAGGGGGCCACTTTTCAATTATATTTTATAATTAAAAGTGTGTTCGAAACTATTGAAAAATTAAAAGAAAAGTTCGAACTTAATTTAAATGATGCCTTTTGAGAAAAGTCGACTTTTTGAGGGATATAAGGGTTTTCATGGAAAAGAGAGCTCATTATGTTGAAAATCGAATTTTTGCTAATACCTTCTTCTGAGAACAAAGCCAAGGGTTCCAGTTTTCACCGTGCATTGGAGAACGAGCCATCTTCAGTGTCTGCAGTTCAGAGGCTGTGAAATACCAGCTGATTTATTGCTTGTCAGAGAGATAACTTCATCCAGAGGTTGTCACAGAGCTTCACAGTTGATTCATCTTCAGGGTTTTTGGACGGGAATCCATTCGGAAGGGTTCTATTTCCTTAGGCGCCTATTTCGTAAACTCCAGACAAATCACATAAAGCCGTACAGATTTCTTGCTGCTGCTGGGGCCGTACTTTTTGCTGCTGCTACAAGGCCTTACCTGCAAGTACAGGCTGTACTTTTCATGCCAGGTGAATCGCCTTCCTTTTTGGTAGTTTAACTTCACCAACAGGGGCGCAGTATCTACTGGATCCATTTGCAGTCATTAGACAGAGGGAGAAGATGATATCTTTGATGGCCGTACCATTCATCATTTCATCCAGGCGGCTGCAAATCAGGTTTTGATCTGATATTTTTATCTTATCTTGTCTGCATGTCAGAGATCTATCATTGTAATAGCTGTGGAAAAATAATACAATCAATAGCTATGGTTTTCGGAGTCTCTTTATGTTAGTTTGGTCCTTATTGTATTTGTTAGAAATTTTATATCATTTTCTTTCAAAATCGCATTTTCAATTGTTCATGCAAAAACACCAAAAAAACCAAAAACGCTCAAAACCAGCAAAAACAGACAGATTCAGAGTTTAGTGAGAACAGGGGTTTCTACAGTGGTATCAGAGCTAAATCTTGCCATCCTGAGGGTTTAGCATTCTTATGCAGCCACAAGAGGTTGGGCCTCACAGATATTATACTCGCAGGAGAGCTTTGATTGACAGGCAACAGGGTTTGAATAGGCAGCCGGGTACCATGGCTGACAGAACAGATATTCCTCAAAACCCTAGGGACCAGGATGATGCAGAGGTTCTACACACTCTTAGAGATTTACGAGCAGGTCAACGACAGTCCAACGATGTACTACAGCAGTTGACAGTGGCAATCCAGAGATTAGGTATGCCGAGGAGATCGTCACCACATCGTGACGAGAACAGGAGTGATGCAGGATCACAGAGAGCACCTAGGACTGTTTCACGGACGGCAGACATGCCAACTAGGCCTACATTTGTGAGACAGGACCCCGATGAGGCTGTTGTAGGTGAGGAGCATGAGGATTTGTTCGCTGATACACTTATGGCAGCGGACGATGAGTGGGAGTTAGTACCACCTGAGGTCAGGGAGAGGATTACCTTTGACAGATTCATCACACAGAGGAGAGAGCATCACAAGGGCCGACAGGATTGGAGGCCTAGACATAATAATAATAATAGCGATCTGAAGCATGCCACAAACAGACTTACTTTGGCTATGTTTGACGGTAGTGGCAAGGTCACAGCATAGGCCTGGATCAGTAAACTTGATACTTTTCTGACATTGCGTCCTATGGCTGAGGAGGATGCTATTAGGTATGCTACATTGCATCTTGAGGGAGTAGCTTATGACTGGTGGCATCACGGGATGGTGACACTCCAGCACGATCGTATCACCACATACCAGGAGTTCGTTGACAGGTTGGTGGAACGATTTGACAGGAAGGATCCAGAATCTTATTTCAGAGATTTGGCTCAGTTATGACAAAGTGGCAGTTTGGAGTCTTACATAGGTGACTTCTAGTGACTGTCAGTTATGGTTCCTAATATATCAGAGAGGCGCCTTGTAGTGCTTTTCATGGAGGGACTGTTGGAACCATTGAGAGGTTAGATCAAAGCATTTGATCCGCCTTCGCTGCAGGAAGCTATGAAGAAGGCACGCAGCATGGAATTTGCAGCACCATCCAGTAAATTCAACTCCAGAAACACTTCTTCATTCAGGGACAATAAGGGATTCAACAAAAATAGAGAGAAATCAGATTTTAAGAGTGATTCAAAGGGAAAATCAGCAGCACCCTTGGATTGTGAGGCTCTTAATGATTTACACAGGAAGAAGCTTTGCTTCTACTGCAAAGGTCCCTACGATGCCAACCATGATTGTCCTTTGCGGCCTAAGGGCAAGGCCAATCGAGTGATGTGGGCTTATTACGAGGATTCAGAATCTGAGAGTTCCGAACAGCAGGAGAGTTCTGAGGTGTCAGAATCAGAGGCTTCAGAGCCTAAGGCAGAGGCAGAGTCAGAGCTCCAGATTTAGGAGGCATGATTGTCTAGCATTCAGCAGGAGGGTTCATTTAGACTTCATGGAGTTTTGGCAGGACAAAGGGTCATCACCCTTCTTGACACAGGAGCCACCCACAATTTTATTGATGCTAGATTTGTGGAGAAATGCGGACTCATAACTGAGGAGTTCGAAGGCACTAGGGTTAAGGTGGCCGATGGTTACACTCTCAGGTGTGATCGTATGATTAGGGATCTCCCCTTGCGCTTGAATAACTACGAATTCAAGGCTGATGATTACATGGTGAACATGGGAGATATCGATTTAGTTTTGGGCATGAAGTGGCTTCATTCCCTTGAGGAAGTCACTCTTCGTCTCAAAGACATGGAGATTCGGTTTGATGTGGATGGGAAGACACATATCCTGAAGGCCATTCGGGACAATAACGTCAAGACTATTTCCTTCCGTCGGATGGAGAGACTCATGAGACATGACATGGTAGAGTGGGCTGCCAAGTACACATTGACACCTATTCAGGAGGGACAGCATAAGACCGAGTATCATCCGGACATTCAACAGTTGAGAGTCAAGCATGAGAAGGTTTTCAGTGATATTCCACCAGGGAGACCTCCAGACAGGGGTATTGAGCACATTATAGAGCTTGAGGAGGGCGCTAAGCCCGTCATGATTACTCCTTACGGCTTACAGGCATCCGAAGAGGTTGAAGGATGAGATAGAGAAGACTATCAAGGAGCTGCTTGCTTTGGGTCATATTCGACCTAGTAAATCGCCATTCGCTTCTTCAGTTGTTTTAGTGAAGAAGAAAGATGGTACCCTTCGCATGTGCATAGATTACAGAGCCCTGAATAAGAGGACCATCAAAAACAGGTACCCCATACGTCGTATAGATGAGCTTATTGATGAGCTCCATGGTGCATGTTATTTCACGAAGATAGACCTGAGATCAGGATATCAGGGATATCACAGTCAGTTAATTTGGCGAGGATGTTGAAGGCGCATTCCATTGTCATTGTGGACACTTTGAGTTTGTGGTGATGCCATTTGGGCTAACCAATGCGCCAGCGACTTTTCAGTCCACCATGAATAGGGTCTTCCATTCACTATTGAGGAGATATGTACTTGTCTTCTTCGACGATATTCTGATTTACAGCAGGACTTGGCAGGAGCATTTGGCTCATCTGGAGACAGTACTCAACATTTTAGAGAGGGAGTCCTTGTACGCCAAGGAGTCCAAATGTGATTTGGGGATGATCGAGTTGCTCTACTTAGGTCATATCATCAGCGTAGAGGGAGTGCCGATGGATCTTGAGAAGATCCGTGCTATTATAGATTGGCCTACTCCGGCGAACCTTACACAGCTGCGAGGATTTCTTGGTTTGTGTGGTTTTTACCGCAGATTTGTGAATGGTTATTCCATGCATACACAGCACCTATGGCGGATTTTTGAAAAGGTGCATTACATTTTGGACTCGAGGCAGGGGAGTGTTTTGTGAGGTTCAAGGAGCTGATGATTACGTGTCTAGTGTTGGCACTGCCAGATTTTACGAAGCCTTTTGAGCTTCAATGTGATGCATCTGGTGAGGGCATTAGAGTGGTGCTTATGCAGGACAAGCACCCGATCGTTGCTCGAGGCGAGGAGCTCGAGGAAGGTCTAGAGAACTGGAATGACATGATAAGGAGATGCTGGCCATAATACATGCCTTGGCCAAATTTAGACAATATCTTGTGGGCAGTAAGTTTTTCATTAACACTGACCACAACAGTTTGAGGCATTTCCTGGGGCAGCGAGACTTAAACGATCGTCAGCAGAAGTGGGTGAGTAAGTTACAGGCATATGACTTTGATATCACCTACATCAAAGGTACCCAGAATGTAGTGGCTGACGCTCTCTCACGCAGGCCTTATCTGAGCTCTATGGTTCACATTGCAGAGGATTGGAGGCATTTGATTGTAGCAGAGTATGCCAAGGATACTTGGGCATCCAGTATTGTTGAGGGATCGATGGTAGACACCAGGTACACGCTTGTGAATGACTTGATCATTTACAAGAATAGGATTTTATTGATCCCAGGATCAGAGATGAAGAACACTATCATGCGAGCCTTTCATGATGTACCTACAGCAGGGCATCCCGGGTACTTCAAAACGTACAGACAGATTCGGGAGAGATTTACATGGAAGGGTCTTAAGGCAGATGTTCTTCAGTATGTGCATGAGTGCCCTGTTTGTCAGCAGAACAAGTAGGAGAACACGTATCCGGCAGGATTATTGCAGCCACTTCCGATTCCTGATAGGAAGTGGGAATGCCTATCGATGGATTTTATTACGGGCTTGCCTAAAGCCCAAGGACGGGATTGTATATATGTAGTTGTGGATCGGTACGGCCCAGTATGCCCACTTCTTTCCGATCACCACCACTTACGGCTACATAGGTAGCGAGGTCTTCTTCATTGAGGTTTCGGACTACATGGGTTGCCACCGAGGCATAGTGGCGGCTTGAGGGATAGTGGTTCTGAGTCGCCACGGCGGGGAGGTGTTCGGACTTTGTGGGACCCGAGCTTATCGAGCTTTTGAGGACTTCACCATGGGTGATGGTCAGACGAGAATAGTGAACAAATGGGTGGAAGGTTACCTCGGGAATTACATTGCGAGACGCAAAGTGGGTCAAGTGGTTTATTTTATTAAATTATTGTTACAATACTACCTTTCACATGACCATTGAATGTCTCCTTCATGGCGTTATGCGGTTATGAAGCCTAGCCTCTGGATTTGCTGTTGGTGGCCGATGGAGTGCGATCTTTGGAGATTTATTGCGAGGAGAGTCGAGGACACTATGAGGGGCTCTCCAAGAAAACGTGGAAATTACAGAGATCAGCCGAGCGTCTACATGGTCGAGGAAGAGACAGAGATCGCTGAGGTGGGAGACATGGTTTATCTTATGTTGCAGCCCTACCGTCAGTCTACTCTCAGGAAGAGTGGTTCGGAGAAGCTTAAGCCACGGTATTATGGTCCTTTCAGGATTCTGAGGCGTGTTGGAGAGGTGGCTTATGAGGTAGAGCTTCCAGCGGATAGTAAGGTTCACAATGTTTTTCATGTGTCACGTCTCAAAAAGGCATTGGGACACCGTGTGGTACCTTCAGCAGTTTTACCTCCCTTAGATGACGAGGGAAAGTTAATATTAGTACGCAATTATCACGGAATACAAGAAGGCGGTTAGTAGGAGGGACTATCGAGAATATTTGGTGAAATGGAGAGATTTGCGGTGGAGGATGCTATGTAGGAGAAGGCGAGGATGTTGCGGCATCAGGGGTGAGATTGCTTGAGGACAAACAATTCGAAGGAGAATTTATGTCCCCTTCGGTTGACATCTCTCGGAAGCTTATGATTAACCTGTTACTTCGTCGTAGAGGCGATAGGATGGATAGGGTCTTGTTAGACTTAACCTGGCAGCGGATCGTCGAATTTACCGATTGGCTTTTCGTTAAGTGGTCATTGAGACATCATTTGCGACTTGCTATTTTTAGTAAGGTCATTAGTAGGAGCACCTGCTATTTTAGTAGTATGGTTTAGTCATGTGCAAAATCAATGCGGCTTATTCTCCGGCTTGACGGTTTGTTATCGGACATAAATTGAGGAAGATATTAATATTTTAATTGTCAAATTAAATATTAATTAATGAAGCTTATATTATAAAGTTATAATATTATTTAATATTATAACTTAAGTGATTTTCTCAAGGGGTCGACCAACATTGAAGGGGGCCACTTTTCAATTATATTTTATAATTAAAAGTGTGTTCGGAACTATTGAAAAATTAAAAGAAAAGTTCAAACTTAATTTAAATGATGCCTTTTTGAGAAAAGTCGACTTTTTGAGGGATATAAGGGTTTTCATGGAAAAGAGAGCTCATTATGTTGAAAATCGAATTTTTGCTAATACCTTCTTCTGAGAACAAAGCCAAGGGTTCCAATTTTCACCGTGCATTGGAGAACGAGCCATCTTCAGTTTCTGCAGTTCAGAGGCTGTGAAATACCAGCTGATTTATTGCTTGTCAGAGAGATAACTTCATCCATAGGTTGTCACAGAGTTTCACAGTTGATTCATCTTCAGGGTTTTTGGACGAGAATACATTCGGAAGGGTTCTATTTCCTTAGGTGCCTATTTCATAAACTCCAGACAAATCACATAAAGCCATACAGATTTCTTGCTGCTGCTGGGGCCGTACTTTTTGCTGCTGCTATAGGGCCGTACCTGCAAGTACAGGCCGTACTTTTCATGCCAGGTGAATCGCCTTCCTTTTTGGCAGTGTAACTTCACCAACAGGGGCGCAGTATCTACTGGATCCATTTGCAGTCATCAGACAGAGGGAGAAGATGATATCTTTGATGGCCGTACCATTCATCATTTCATCCAGGCGGCTGCAAATCAGGTTTTGATCTGATATTTTTATCTTATCTTGTTTGCATGTCAGAGATCTATCATTGTAATAGCTGTGGAAAAATAATACAATCAATAGCTATGGTTTTCGGAGTCTCTTTATGTTAGTTTGGTCCTTATTGTATTTGTTAGAAATTTTATATCATTTTCTTTCAAAATCGCATTTTCAATTGTTCATGCAAAAACACCAAAAAAACCAAAAACGCTCAAAACCAGGAAAAACAGACAGATTCAGAGTTTAGTGAGACCAGGGGTTTCTACAGCAGGTGGCGTCCAAAGAAGAGAAGTGGAGCAGTAACTTTGAGTTTTATTTCAAGATTCAAGAGCTCAAGGTTGCTGATTTTCATAAATAATTTTTCAGATCAGCAACATAAGACCTTGCTTTTTCATGCTTTTTTATCCAGAAGATCAAATTTTTGAAGAAGGTCAAAGATTTTTAATTTTCAGCCATCTGGGTTTCTTCATCTCATTCTTTTGAAGAAGTTTTGATGAAATTTATCAAGTTGCAGCAGCTTCTTTTTCCTTGCATGTCAGTGAAATCTGCAGAGTTTGCAAATTTTGATCATCTGGGTCCTCTTGAAACAGTCTTCTGAAGAAAACCCATATCACAGCTTTTTCAAGAAAATTTCAAATTCTAGGGTTGGCTTCTTTTTCAATCAGCCATCAGTGTTTTTAAAATCTGATCAACTGGGTCCATTTCTAATTGTATTATGAACAAAACCTAGGTGCCAACTTTTTCAGTGAAAAATTGAAGAAATTAGGGTTTGCTTCTTTTTCAGTCTAAATTCAAAATTAAAAAAACAGACGATTTGGGTTGTATTGCAACGAAATTCTAAGCAAAACCCATATCTTAGAAAAATTTCCAAAAATCTGTCCGTTTGAGACCGAAAAACCAGCGTTCTAAAAATAGAAAGTTGCTCAAAGCTTGTCTGAACATAGGCGAGTTTACAGTCATTCTTCAAGGTTTTCAATATGGAGTACATTCCCCTCGAGTTTGAGACCAAATCAGCACTATGTCAAAATTTCATCATCTCAGTTGAAGAACGAGAGGTGTGATATGAGGAAAAGGAAAGGTATCGGAAAAGAGTTGTGCAATACTCTTCTGTTGAAAATCAAGAGAGGTGTCAGAAACATAAAGTTGCAGAGCCGCCAAGTTATCAATTAGTGAGTCATCTTTTTGGGCAGCAATGTTTTTCAAGAACAAAACTCATAAAGCAGCCAAAGAAGTAATAGATTCTCTAAGTTGGATCATAGAAGGCGAAGAGATCTTGGAGGATCGGAATATTACCTTAGACAGTATCAATACACCTGACCAGGACCCAGTATCCTGCTTTTTAGTAGATATGATTGAGATTTAAAGTGGCTTTCATCTAGAAGCTTTCTTTCCACTTTCTTTCTATTCTTGGAACGATTCTTATCCATTCTTGAAGAAGAGAAAGAAGATAAATGTAATAGTTGGCGTTTCCTGCTTTTCCCGTTTTCTTAGGTGTTAGATGTTATCTTCTTTCTAGATTTAGAAATAAAGCTTGCTTGCTGAGCAAGCCCTAGATTGTGAAAGCAAGGAGATTTTAGGGTTACCTACTCCTCTACTTGCCTATAAATAAGAGCCTTTGCTCATTAGTTTTCTTTAACGGTTATTGTGATAGCAAATTGTTGAGTCTCTTTTAGCCAGCAAGCTGTTATTTAGTGTCAGTTCACTTGTGTTTATGATAGCGAATTGTTGAGTCTCTTTTAGCCAACAAGTAGTTGTTGTAATTGCCTTCCCTTTTGTGTAAGAACAAGTTTGCAAGCCTCTTTAGCTGCAATTTCTTGTTTCGTGCATGTGTTAGGATAATCTTTGTTCCAGAAGTTTGAGAAATAAAATCATGAGCCTCCTTTGCCTTGGTATAATGTCTCAGATTTCTGTTATTTGTGTTATGCTTTTATGATCTTAATTTCAGCTTACATTGAAGTGTGTAGATGTTTGTTGGAAAAGAGTTTATTGAAGCACTTTGTCAGAGAATCAACCTTGTTCATTTCTAGTTTCTCTTGCTCTGCGTATTACTTGAGAAGTTAGAAATGTCTTTAGCTTAAGTTAGTCATAGTTGGAATTCTTAATTAGAAAATCTCAGTTGCGGCGTTTGTGTTTTATAAACCTTGTGCTCTAGCTGAACCAAAAAGATAGGCAAATTAATTTTAATTTACTTTCTTTCACATCATCAGCAAGAGGGAGCTTCCCCTCCTAATTTGAAGAGCAGTTTATCTGTGCATAGCTGTCCGTTTCAAATCCGCATTCCAGAGGTGCGAATTTAAACGCCAACATGCTCAAAGCACTTATTTATAAAATCCAAGATAAACAATTCTTGGGATTTAGGATAACCATTATTTTATCCCAAAATTCAAAGTTTTAAAGCATAAATGCTTAAAGCCACTAAAAAGGAGGAAATAAAGTACTTGAAAGAAAAATCTAATCCTAAAAAATAATAAAATTAAAACTAAATAACCTGAAATAGACCTGAACTCTCTGTCTAGAAATAGAAACATTGGAAACAACAATTGTTATGAATAGCTATGTCCAAAATAGCAAATTTTAAAATGAGTCTCCACTGTGATTTTGAAGTAGCTCCTCGCTTTGAAATGGGGTGGATCCTTTGAAGACTTCCATAACCCTAATTACTTTGAGACCTCACCAACCTAAGAACCATTTTACTAGTATTTTGTTCAGAGTAAAAATGGTACTGAATCCTTTGAATGAGGGTACGATCAAACCCTAGCACGAGAACTTGATGACATTGGGAATATACCTGTGGAAACTATCCTCAAAATATGCTATGCATAGGGTTGAAAAATGACTAGTACTTACCTTGAAATCCTTGGATTTGACCCTTGAATCTGCATTCAAGCTAGGAAATTTGTGTCTGCAACATCAAATTCAAATCTCCTTCCATGGTTGCTGAAAAACTGATTAAAGGCCCTTTGTATTGACCATGGATATGGAGCAAACCCTTTCAAAACCTTAGGTGACCTGAAAAATGAAGTATTTCCAGAAAAAATGATTGGAACTATTGTCTTTTGCTGCTGCAAGGGGGCTGGAAACTTTACTTATTAGGCAAATATATGTCAAAATCTGTCCTAGATTCCTCTTCTAATCATGTTTGCCACTTAAATGATGTACAGTCCACGCATGTCACTTGAAATCAATCTCAATATGCAATCAGGTGTGTAATTTGCTCACTTATGCCATTAAACGGCATGAATGCACCTCCTCCATGTACATTTGTTACTAAAGGTACTTTCTAGGTGCTTTCAAATGTCATTGCCAACACTGAAATATTAGGGGATGGATTGAGGACGTTTTCAAGGTCTCCCTACATCTCAAAATGTCTTGGGTATGGGGACATCCGAAAAAGCCCAATGCATCTACATTGAAACTAGGTTATATATCCATTTGTTGCCTTCAAAAGCTTTTGTTGCTGCTAAATATCTCCTTCAATATCATTTGTGAAAGATTTGGATATCCCCTAACGGAAGGTACATTAATCACATCGCATTAGAACAAAAACTAAATTTGGAGTTCATCATACTGCTCTTTACCTCCCGATCCTTGCTCTTTATCTCCCAATCCTAGCAAAAACTATCTTCTGCACGAGTGAAACATCATCCTTTGAAAGAGTCTTTTTTTATTTATTTTTGCATTGCAGAGATGATTTTACCATCTAGACCATTAGGAAGATAAATCCAAGAGTGATAATCCAGTGACACTGACTACAGGTAAAACTGATCTGAAATAAAAAAAGCTTTCAACACTGACATCTTTGAAGTGAATTGAAGGGATCTTCTATGTTAGATCTTCTAATGAGCAATTGGTTATATGCTTATCTATTGTTTTAACTTTGAGGGATTTTAGCTTTGAGGGACATTGTTTCATGTCTTTCGCACCTCTCGCTGTATATTTCTTGAGAGATACTACTTAATGGAATTTTAAAATTTTCTATATTCCGTAGAGCTTTAATATCCTTAAAAGTCCATTACTTGATTTTATCCAATGAACGTGGAATGACATGTCTTTTGTTGCATGCTTACAGGAGCATTTTCAAAAACAAGGCAGTGAACGGATCATGGATTCAACTGCTGCGACCCCTAAGCAGGTTTGGTTCTACAAATCATGTTACAATACTTCTGCAGAATGGTTTTTAACTAAAAGATTTATGGCTTCAAGGTACTTAGAATTATTATGTGACGCAATAAGTTTCAGAAAGATTAAAATATCAGCGCAGATCGTTGGTGGCTATTTCTGATTTGGTTAACTGCTGGAAAGGTGTATATAATAGCTGGGATGGGCTAATTGTTAGCGATCAGGGAATTGTGAAGTAATTTTCTGCTTTTATTTTTTAATATTTTGGATATTATTTTGGGCCTTCTCTATTTTGTTCATGTTTTAAAGTACTTTTGAATGATTCATGCAATGTGTAAAACCGTTTTTGATGAACTTAATATCTGCGCATATTGAAGGGTGAAGAGATTCATTATTATATTGGAGAATGATTGAATTTAATGTAATAGAAAATAATTTTACTATGCTGGATCTTTTATTTGAAAGAGTTTTCTCAAATGAATATACTATATATTGTCTACACTGTTATTATTTCAGATCATATCTACACTACTGTTGTACAAATTAATTGAGTTCTTTTTCTTCATATTAACACGATTGGTTGGAGTGGTTTGGTACATGGTTTGTGAGAAGTAGAAGTGTGTTATTCCATGCAGTTCTTGTTTATTTGTTTTGTATATGGTATATATTTTGTTTGGTCACTTGTTAATGCACCAGATGCAATATGTTTCTTGTGTTATGGTGTTAGTACCCTGGTGTCAATACTTATTAAAAAAATACAACTAAGATTGACTGTACACTTCATAGTTTAGGATGTATTTGTTACAAGTGAAAGAAATAGTAAGGATGGAAATCTATTACAAACAAATAATTCTGCAAAAGACTGACATACAGTCCAAGAGCACAAAATGGTTTCTTTTGAATATTCAAGCTTTTAGCCTGATCAAATTTTAGTTTTCTTAGTCCATACTTATGTAGCATCAATCCTGCATTTTTATGGATAATTGTTTTCTAAAGCATCTTTGTTGAATTGTTTCAGATAGCATATCTTCAAAAACTCGGGTGTTCGATCACTCCAACATCTCGTCTACATGCATCTCGTTTGATCGAACAATATAAATCGCTTTAAAAACTCGAGGTAAATATTGCAGCAGGCTAGAAGCCTAGGATTTAAGAATTTATTTTTTCCTATATGTTTCAAATATAAATATTTTTTGGGACCATCTAAAACGTTTGTGTGCTTGTAGTCCAGAACCTCAGAAACAGAGTTGGAACAAAAAGTGTTTTTCCTCCTTAGTATTTTACTGCAATGTACTGTTCTTAAATGTTTTACTAAATCAAATTTTTTCATATGCTGTAAAATTTGTACAAATAAGGACCTTCACGGCTTCTTGAAAGTGTTCGAATGTTTTGATAGAGAAGTTATTGTTACCAATTGAATCACCTATTTGCTTGAAAGCAATTAATTATTAATAGAACATTGTTATAAACTAGCGATCACACCTTCGTGTGCAATGGGTACGCCAAAGAGATTGCACGTGGAGGAAAAACAAATTTAAACTAAAAATTCTTATGACAAATCAAAAAGCAGTAGAGGAATTTTTTTGTTAGGTCTCTAATGTTTTCGATCGATCAAGTTGGTATTAGTCTTCATTGGAAACTTCGCAACCAAATATATTTCCACTTTCCTAACGTTAACACATTGCTAGTGTTAAGTCTAGAAACACCTGCTAGTTGGACATGGCATTCTGCAGGACGGTTCAGGTGCCTGATCTTTGCTTCCACATTTTTCATACATGCCTACGAACAAATGGCAAGACAATCTTATTAGAGAACTATACTCTAGGTACGCCATTCTTCCTCTTCGCCGCTTTCTTTCTCTCTAACGATACGCCCATAGATTTTATCTCCCAGTTGAACCCAGATGGCATTTTGCATTCTTTTAGGAATTAATTTTAATCTACAAAATGGGCATGTTAATTAATTAGGGACTGAGATGTTCCGAAATGAGGGTTCACTTTGTTTCGATTGTGGTCTATGGCTCAGTTCACACCAACTGAATGACCCATGTGATTTTCTTTTGTTCAAACCAACGATTTGGTGAGTTTAAACGAGGTCATCATCCTCAAGTTTCCATATTTACTAATGCTGAGGCTTCCTCTGATTTCTCCAGAACATGCATTTTTTCATGCAGCTTCTCACAGACAACTCTTTGTTTTGTGAGAATGTACTGCAATGGTGGTCTTAATGTAACATTTTGTTTCCTTTAATATTAGCTTTCTTTCTGTGAACAAAGATGATGGGTCTGGTGTTTTTCATATCCTTCCTCTCCATGTTCAACTTTGTATCACTTGCTTCTCTGTTTCACTATCTTTTAAGGAAATCAAGTTTTTTGGCATGGGCATGCATCTTTTGTGGAAATTAGAGACATAATGCATCCTGACAACGAATACCTATCCTGCAGGTGTCTACCAGCACACCAATTGAGTGGCCACTGGCCATTGTCACACTCACCATTGTGGCATGTCTTGACAACAATACCTTTATTATCCATGACAAATAACAATGTGTACTTGATATTCATCAATTTTGTGGGTAAACATGGTAGATTTTAAATAGAAAAGAGTGAGATTATAGTATCCCTGTTCATCTCTTTATTAACTATTTTGTGAATGCATTTTCGCCACTGGTTATTTGTTTTATGTTATGCCTAGACTACTCCCTATCAATACATTTTTAGCCGAGTGCTACAGAGTGTAAGAATAAATAATATGATCTGTCAATTTGTGGATACATACGGGAAGTGGGCTGTGACTTTGATTACGATGATTATCACAAGTACATAAACGTTATAACTTATATCTACTTGTTTGTGATGATGCATTTTCAAATTATTACTCATAATCAATCATTTTTGCAGTTTTGTTCATGGAAGATTGTGTACATTATTAAGCAAGCCTCAACGAAGCACCTTGCGGTTGCAAGTGCGTCGGTGGACATTTGTACAGAGTGTTGGGCACACCAAAAAAAGCATCATAGCTACTAGTTCTTTGTAATTTGAGGCATAGCATGTTTGCTTCCACTCTGATTAGCCAGAGACTCCATCCTAAGGGCTTTCCATGACAAGAGTATGAAATATTTGGTGAGTTTACTCTCTCATAGACTCTGCAGTATTATGCTTTATTTTTTAAATAGTTTGGAGCATGGTTTGATCGTATTCAGCACAGGAAGGCTGACAGAATGCAGGACAAATGCCCGGCCGTGATTCTTTACAAATTATCAGAAAAATCTTCATTTTGATGTCTAGCTACCTCATGCTGAAAATATATTGCTTTGTAAATGGCATATTGGCCTGGTTTCTCCCAGATTTAAATGAGAAATGACTATAATGAAATTACGCTGTGGTCTAACTAATATTATTATATAAAAATAAGATATTTTTATTCAAAAATAAATACTTTTCTCCGTAAAAAGTAGATTGCAGTTTTAGTTTTGCTAACAACAGTGAAATATTTATTAAAATAAAAATAGATTAATAGAGAAGGAAGATGGACCCCTCCTCTTGGGGTCCTAAAAATCAACTCGGATGGCTCTTCTCGTGGTAATCGGGGTCATGCTGGCATTGGGGGTGTGGGTCGGGATAGTTCTGGAGATGTTTAATTTATCTTCTTTGTGTCTAAGGGTCTTCATACGAATAATCTTATGGAGGCTCATGCCATTTTATTGGCTGTGGATCGGGGCAGTCATTTAGGATGGCGAAGGATCATATGTGAGTCCGACTCCCAGGGTGTGGTGAACTTACTGAACAAGCAGTATTTGGATGATGTGAGCTGGCAACTGACTTTGATTGTTGAACAAATTCTCACTCTGTGCTTCTTTGGAGTATATTACTTTCACTCATATTCCTCGAGAATGGAATGGTGTTGTTGCTTGGCTAAATGGGCTTCTGATCATACTCATGATTGAAATTTAGTGGATCGGGGTCAACTACCCCAGATTTGTCTCATCATTTGGATCACTTGGTTGATCTTGATAGGGCCATTTAAGGCCCTTGCTTTGTAACGTTTCCTTGTTTTAATAAAATTTTAACCCCCTTGATGTTAAAAATAGATTAATAATAAATATTTTAATTATTTGTTAATTATAAAAAATGTAGTATAATATTTAAATGGTGATATCATTTCTTGAGTCATTATTATTATAATATTGATAATAAATGTGACGTAGTGTTGGGTAGTCCATAAATTATTTGTGGAATATCAAAATTCAAGTAATAGTTTGAAATAATAGATTTTTGCAAGTCATGTATTTTAATCACAATAACAAGTATTATTTTTGTAGGATTGTAATACACGTATTTGTTGTGTACTTATGGATGAGTCATGACAGCAATTGAAAGATAGACTAATAATAGTTTGAAATGAACAAATTAATACAAGTTGAATGTATCATGGTTTTACTAGGTTTATGAATATTATAGTTGTTAGGGTGATTTGACCTCGAATTTGATTCATATTAGATGCTGATTTTTTCAAGAACCTTTGTAATTTGATTGATTCAACATATATTTAAATTATTTATATTAAAAATAATTTTAAAAAATAAATATAATTTTTCAAATAGAATAATTATTAAATTTTTTAAAAATAAAATAGCTATAATAAATACTATCTTAGTTTTAGATTTTTTAAAAATAAATATGGATTCTTTCTTTTTTCTTATTTAAATATGATGGATAAAAATATTACACCATAAAATCCTACCAAATGCAAAGTAACAAAGAGGAAACAAGTTTTTATTTAACTTTTTAATTTTTTTATAAACAATTTATTTACTTGTTTAAATATTAAAATTATTAATAAAATAATAATAGATTATGTGGAGAATATTAGTAAAAATATAGTAAAAGTAGAAATGTGAAGTTATTAACATTATTAATACTAGCACTTGCACCTATAGAAGGTTCAAGGATTACTCCGATAGAAAACTATATGTATGTTTATATGTTAAGCACGTGTTTGTGCATGGGTGTGTATGGATGACATGTGATGTAAATTCTAATTGTATGTTGTTGGATTAAACAATTAATAATAAGTGCTAAATAATGGAATGAAATTAATTTTAGACAAGTCTAGATTTTTTCTTGAAGAAATTAAGTATTATGTAATTGTGAAATATTTGATACAATTTAAAACATAAAGCAATGCAAATGAAAAAAGAGAGTTGCCATCAAATTGACAAGAAAACATTGCAAATGGAAATAGAATGTTCTCATCCAATTGGAAAATCAATATTTATTTGGCTTTTACGTGATAAGTGAGATTTTGGAGGCCTTTACAATTAAATTGCAATTGGTTTATCATTAAATGACAACTAAAACTTTTTACACTTTATGTAGCCTATGAACTAATTATCATATAAGAATAAGATATATTGAATTAATTTGTAATAAAATCTTATAATAGATTTGAAGATTTTTAAAAATACTATTATCATGTGAAAATAATATTTATATGATAATATTATAAAAAATAAATTAATTGGTAGGTATTATATTATATTTCTAAGGTTTTTTTTTTTTTAACTATCGTTGAGAAATAAAGAAAAATAATTATAATATAAAATTAAAAAAATCAGTCAATTAATAATTATATTAATTATTATAATATATTTAATAATTATATTATTATGGAACCATGGACACTAGAATAGTTATTTTTTATTTAAATTTTATTATTAAAAAAATGATATTAACATTTTTTCTAATTTAAAAAACATATTATGATATTATAACAAATAAATTTTAATCAATAATAATTAATTTTTTTATTAAATTAATATTATGTTATAATAATTTGAAAATATTATAAAATGATAATAAAGAGATCATTATTATAATTATAAAATATTGATTGAGTCCATAATATTAGTAAAGCTTAAAAATATTAGAAAATATTAATATAATTTTAATATTAAATTATGAGAAATTATTAATGATAAATAATATAAAATTAGAACTAAAATAAAAATATGATGTTAAGTTAAAATTTAAAGTATAAAATTAGAATTGTAATATTATATTATAAGAATATTAAAATTTTAATAATTAACAATCAATTATAAATAAGGTATTGAAAGTGTTTAATATAATGCAAAGGAAATTAAATATTAGAAATAGAAAATTAACTAGAAATATTATTTTTTAAAAATATTTGTATTATAATATTAAAAGAAATAAATTAATGTGTATTATATTATGTTTGTAAGCTTCATTTTTTATATATAGTCATTTAGAAATAAATAAAAATAATTGTAATATAAATTTAAATGACATGATAAATTATAAATATTATTTTATTGTAATTGATTATGATAGCAATAGTTGGTGGAAAAAATGCAACACGCCCTCTCGTACCACATGTTTGGGGGAGACTAGACCTCTGACCTCTTGCATACAATGGGAGGCCTGAGACTAGACCTTGTGACCTCTTGCCTATAATGGCATGCTTTAGCTTATTGAACTAGGCCTCTCGCTCTAACAAAAAATAATTTAAAATTATACATCACTATAATTATTTTATTAAGAAAGGACTAGTTCTATAAGACATAAAATAAAAATGAACTTTTCTTATTAGACCATCCCTCTTAACACAAAAATATAATTTTTTGTAAGAGAAAATAATATAACTATGCCATTTTCTATAGAAACTCAAATATAAGAGAGAAAATTTATATGAAAAAAGACAAGAAACTATTATATTAGATGTCAATAAACTTTAAGAGAATAATGTGTAAGTTTTGTAGACATACTATTTTTTAAAGTGAGTGCTCTCTCTCCAAAAATGTATTATGTTTGAGTGTTCTTAGAATTTGAAATTGTTACATTCAAAATAAAAATACAAATTATTTTGATATTATTCATACACAAAGTAAAATGAAGAAAAGAAGAGACATTGAGC
Source organism: Sequoia sempervirens (assembly GCA_007258455.2). Classification (NCBI taxonomy): domain Eukaryota; kingdom Viridiplantae; phylum Streptophyta; class Pinopsida; order Cupressales; family Cupressaceae; genus Sequoia; species Sequoia sempervirens. Next base: position 188,418,078 of record VDFB02000008.1, on the reverse strand, counting down.
CATGTAGTAGTACTAAAATAGTAGATATTTTGAATTTTGTCTACTTAGTATATTTTATGGAAGTAGATTATCATCACATATATTTATGTCATTTTACCTATATCAACACTTATCTAGTGCATTATCATTGTGCTCCTTACATGTTTCATTAAGCCAAAGACTTATAATGGTATTTTGTTAATGGAAGGAGTGGTACCTCCATCATTCTTAACTATTAATAGAAATGAGAAGTCAATATTTAGGGTTTAATTTAATTAAAAATGTGGATTCTCGGCAAATATTTTAGATACCTTTTATTTCTACTAATATTTATAAAAAATAATAATTAATATCTACATAAAATAAGATAGTAAGACTTTTTTTTTGCTTTGTAAATGTAGTCGAAGTTGTGAAAGATTATGTTGATCATCAAAATGATTACATAAAAGAATTACAGATCATGTTTTCTCACCAAAGTCTTATGTAGGTTTTCACCCAAAATATAATATATATGTAGTGAATATATCATTACAAAGGTTGATACTATAGCCAAGCACATATATTTTGAAAGAGGAGCACCATGAAGACCTGCATGCAAGAGACGACACCATCAACTAATGCCTTGCAATTTCCTTGAATGTAAAGCCAAGAGATGGGGATGAGAGATCAAAACCCAAAAAACAAACAAAGACCCACTCTATCTATTCCACCTTTCAATAGAATTCATTAGAATTCACCACCTACATGATTTTTTCAAGCCACAAAAAATCCTTATGGTCTATGCCCACCACTTGTCTTAGAAAGTCTCTGCCAAGGGTTGCCCATTGATGATGTTGTGCTAGCTTGCTCATATCCATGTTCAAAGGGAACGATTGCCTATTGACTACCATACCTAGTTGCAACAATTTGGGAATGTCTAGTGGCCAAGGAATGCGAACTCCAAGCATCATCGAGACCACAATATTGATATCATCTAATAAGACCTTCTTAAAGACCTCATAGAGAAGCAACAATGTTTGCACCTTTGTCTCTCCCAAGTATAGAAGAGGGGCTAAGAAACAAGACAAGATGTCTATATTTACTCTGTATTTGTCCACTAATAATAAAAAATCTCAGTTAAGTACCATTCAAATGGCTTCTATTAAGATTCAGGTAGATTGGAGCAATAAACATTAAAAATTATATGCAGATTAAATAACCCAGAAATAACAATGAAGAATAACACAAAAGAGATCAACACAAAAATTTAACGTGGCTCACCCAATATGGGCTACATCCACATCAACTCAGCCACCCAATGATTTTATTATCCAGTGCAAAGCAGATTACAATCTCACAAATTCCATACTACAACATACATCCCAGCTCCTTATAAAAAGCTTTTTGGAAGCTTCTAGAATTAGGGTTTTACAAAGTCATTTTTTACTTAGCAGGAAAACTTTGGCATGTTAATGGAAAAAAATTTTGAGGGTTGCACCCCTGAACCCTTGCTATCAGGGGCTGCCACCCTCGAATCTTGGTGAGGATACACTATGAGTGTACTGTATTTGCATGATTAGTCACCACATACCAACAATCTCCCAGTTGGAGACTGATCTTGGATGACATAGCTGCCCTTGCAACTCCCACTGGATTACAGGTCTAGCTAGTTTCTTATATCCACCATTATCAGTCGTGAAGGCCAACAGAAACTGATGAGGAAATCAATTTCTTTTGTGTAACTGCCTTTGTGAACATATCTGTAGGATTTTCACTTGTGTGAATTTTCTCCAGCTTCAACTGCCCATCCTTAAAAACTAACCAGATAAAGTGGTATCTAAGCTATATATGCTTAGTTTTTGAATGTAGAGTTGAATTCATAGCAAGATGAATGGCACTCTGGCTATCAGTGTACAAAGGTCTATCTTCTTGTCGTTGTCCCAATTCCTCCATAAAATGTTGTAATTAAATCATCTCCTTGCTAGTTTTAGTAGTAGCAACATACCCAGCTTCAGTTGTTGAAAGCACAACAACCTTTTGTAGTTTGGAAATCCCACTGATTGTAGTACCTCCTATAGTAAAAACATACCCTCTAGTACTCCTCTTGCTATCAATATCACCCGCCAGATCAGAGTCAACATATCCTTTTAGAGTAGAATTTGTTCTTCCAAAACATAGTTTCTTTGATGTAGTACCTCTCAAATATCGAAGAATCCATTTTATCACATTCCAATGTTCCATTCCTAGATTGCTCATATACCTGCTCACAACTCCCATTGCATGTGTAATATCTGGCCTTGTGCATACCGTTGCATACATCAACCTACCAATTGCTAATGCATATGGTATCTTAAACATTTTGTCTTCCTCCTCTTGTGTCTTTGGAGACATCTCCTTAGTCAACTTAAAATGACTAGGCAAAGGTTTACTAACTACTTTTGCATTCTGCATGTTAAACCTTTTCAACACCTTCTCTACATACTCACTTTGAGAAATTTTTTTTGTTTGTCCTATCCCATGTGATCCTCATACCAAGGATTTGTTTTACTACACCCAAATCCTTCATAGGAAATGAATTTGCTAATTTCTGCTTAACTTCATTAATATGGTGCATATTAGACCCGACAACAAGCATGTCATCAACATAAAACAACATGATAATATAAATGCCATTACCCAATTTCTTAAAATAAACACAATAATCAGAATGACATCTTTTGTAACCTTGTTCATCCGTAAAGCTATGAAATTTCAAATACCATTGTCGAGGTACGTGCTTTAGGCCATACACACTTTTCTTTAACCTGCACACTAATTCCTCCTTACCCTTGACCTCATATCCCTGTGGTTGCTACATGTATATTTCCTCTTCCAAATCCCCATGGAGAAATATTGTTTTCACATCTATCGTTTCAAGATGCAAGTCTTCCGCAACCACAAGACTTAGAATAGTTCTAATAGAAGTCATCTTTATAATTGGAGAAAATATGTCATCAAGATCTATACCTTTCTTCTATGCAAATTTTTTTACCATGAGTCTAGCCTTATATTTTTTCTTGCCTCCATCTTCTTCCTTGAACCTGTAAACCCATTTATTTGGAAATGCTCTTTTACTTGCAGGCAATTGGACTAAGTCTGAAGTTTGATTCTGTAACAAGGAATCCATTTCCTCTTTCATGCCTATCTCCCACTACTTTTTGGTATCTACCTGCATTGCTTCTTCATAGCCTTTAGGTTCACTAGAATCAATTAATAATATAAAATATAATGATGGAGAAAATATTTGTGGAGGTTTAGCTATCCTTGTAGAACATCTAACACTTGTAGGAATATGTGGGATAACTTCTTGTTGCTGAGCATCAGGTACCAATAGCATTTTATTTTCTGAATCTCATCCAACACCGCATATTCATTTTTGGCCTTCATGCTTCTTTTGCTATAGTTGATCCCTATATATGACCTTCTCATTGAATATAACATCTTTGCTCCTAATGATTTTATGATTTTCATAATCCCATAACCGATAACCAAATTCATCTACTCCATATCCAATGAAGGTACTTTTTTTAGACTGATCCTTAATCTTGGTTTTGTTTTCAATATCAACATGGAAAAAAACTTCACAACCAAAGGTTTTTAGAAATGAATAGTTTACCTTTTTACCCTTCCATGCCTCCTTTGGAATGCCACCATCCAAAGTATTTCAAGGTCCCTTGTTTAATAAATAAACAATGGTATGTACATCATATGCCCAAAAGTATAAGGGTAGTCCAACATGCAATCTCATGCTCCTTGCACGCTCCATAATGGTCCTATTCATCCTCTTAGACACAACATTTTCTTGTGGGGTTTCAGGAACCATTTTTTGCCTACGGATTGCAATGTATGAAGAATAATTTTCAAATTATTTGCTGCAATACTCACCTCCATTATCATATTTGAGACACTTCAACTTTTTTCCTATCTCATTCTCAACCATAGTTTTCCACTTTTTAAAAGTTTCAAATACTTTTGATTTTTGTTTTAGGAAATACAACCATGTTTTCCTAGTTGCATCATCAATAAAAGTAACATAATAACAAGAACCACCAAGAGAAGATACCTGAGTTGGTCCCCATACATTTAAATGCACAAGCTCTAATTTCCCACTCTTCTTCTCTTTCCCAACCTTGAGAAATTGAACTCTTTTATGTTATCCATAAACATAATTTTCACAGAACTCCAAGCCAATTTGCTTTAGACGTAGTAGCAACTTTTTGGAGTGAAGGATCTTCATCCCTTTCTCACTCATGTGCCCAAGTATATGGTACCACAAATTTGTTTTTGTCCCTACAACAAGTACTCTAACTATCTTAGTAGCAACTATTTTTGTATCAACTAAGGTAGAATAAGTATTACCAATACACAAATATACTGTGCCTATATTTTCACCTTTAACTACTACTAATGCACCTTTAGTGACCTTTCAAAATTTGTCTATAAAGGTAACTATGCAGCCTTTACTACCTAGTTGTCCTGCAAAGATTAAATTGCTTCTCAAATTTGAAACATGTCTTACCTCCTATAGCAACCATTCATTTCCATTCTGTAACTTGATTTTTATTTTTCCTTTTCCAACAATCGACAGGGTTCATCATCACCCAAATATACCTGTTCAAAACCACACCTTGAACATAATCTACAAAATATTTCCTATGGGGTGTGGCATGAAATGAAGCCCCTAAATCTATTTCCTAGGAATCGTTAACATGATCTAAACATAGAATTAAAGAATCTTGCAATTTATTACTTGCAACACTAGCTTCCTTACTGTCATCATGTTGTCTATCTCTTTGTTTTCCTTTTTGAGACCAACAATCCATCTTCAAGTGTCTTGGCTTTCCATAGTGCCATTGATCCATTTTTCCTCTAGATTTAGATCTTCCTTTCTTTGACTTCCCTTGTGACTTCCCACAATTTGTTAGGATTTTTCCTCTCTCCTTTGTTCTTCCCCTTTTCTCTATAGTCAAAGCCTTACCTGATATTGAAGTCTCACTTGTGCTTGTTTGTTGCATTTCCTCATTGAGGATAACACCAACATCATCAAATTTCTATGTATTTGAACTAGAGACAGAGTTACATCCATTACCAAGCTATTGCAGCTTTTTGACAAAGAACATAAACCAAAGAGAGCCCTCACCTCTTCATCAAAATTCACTTTACAAAAGTTAATTGACTAGTAATCATATTAAACTCATTTAAATGATCTACCATAGATTTACCTTCAATCATTTTTAGATTAAACAAATGCTTCATGAGAAATACCTCATTAGAGGTTGAGGGTTTTTCATATAATTTATCCAAAAATTTTATCATATCCAATGTTGTCTGTGCATCTATTATACTAAATGCCATAGTTGATGCTAGACAACCAAATGGTTCCCAGTGCCTTTTTATCTAGAATATCCCATTCTTCATTGGACATAGTAGCCTCTTTCTTTTTTTTTTCCTTGCAATGGCCTCCATAGATCCTTTTGATACAAATAATCTTCCATCTGTATCTTCCATAATTGATAACCTTGGTCGTTGAATTTCTCAACCTTGAATTTTCCTTCTTCCATTGCTCCCACTCAAATCTAGAGGTTTCCTTTCAATCAACCGAAATACGCACGGATCTGATACCAATTGTTAGGATTCAAGAAGATTGGAGCAATAAACATTAACAATTATATGTAGATTAAATAACCCATAAATAACAATGAAGAGTAACACAAAAGATATCAACATAGAAATTTAACGTGGTTCACCCAATATGGGCTACATCCACAAAAACTCAAACACCCAATGGTTTTATTATCTAGCGCAAAGTAGCTTAGAATCTCACAAATGCTATATCACAACATACATCCCAACCACTTATAATAATATTTTTGGAAGCTTCTAGAATTAGGGTTTTACAAAGTTGTTTTTCACTTAGCGGGAAAACCTTGACATGTTAATGATTTTTTTGAGGGCTACACCCCTGAACCCTGATGAGGATACACTATGAGTGTACAATATTTGCATGATCAGTCACTACATACCAACATTATCCCACTTGGAGACTGATCAACCTGCACACCAAACAATCTCCCACTTGGGGACTGATCTTAGACGACACCGCTACACTTGCAGCTCTTGCTTGATTATAGGTCTAGCTAGTTTTTTATATCCACCATTGTCAGTTGTGAAGGAAAACATAAATTGATGAGGGAATCAATTTATCCTGTGTAACTTCCTTTGTGAGCATATCTACAAGATTCTCACTTGTGTGAATTTTCTCCAGCTTCAACTGTCCATCCTCCAAAACTGACTGGATGATGTGGTATTTGAGCTGTATATGCTTAGTTTTTGAATGCAAAGCTAGATTATTAGCAAGATGAATGGCACTTTGGCTATTAGTGTACAAAATTCTATCTTCTTGTCATTGTCCCAACTCCTCCAAAAAATGTTGTAACCAAATCACCTCCTTGCTAGCTTCCGTAGCATCAACTACTCAACTTCAATGGTTGAAAGTGCAACAACCTTTTGCAGTTTGGAAATCCAACTAACTACAATACCTCCTACAGTAAAAACATACCATGTAGTACTCCTCCTACTATCAATATCACCCACCAGATTGGAGTCAACATATCCTTTTAGAGCATAATTTTTTCCTCCAAAACATAGTTTCTTTGATATAGAACCTCTCAAATATTAGAGAATCTATTTTACCGCATTCTAATGTTCCATTCCCAGATTGCTCATATACTTGATCACAACTCCCACTACATGTGAAATATCTGGCCTTGTGCATACCATGGCACACATGAAGCTACCAACTGTTGAAGCATATGGTATCTTAGATATTTTTTCTTCCTCTTGTGTCTTTGGACACATCTCCTTAGTCAACTTAAAATGACTAGGAAAAGGTGTACTGACTACTTTTTTATTCTACATGTTAAACCTTTTCAACACCTTCTCTACATACTCACTTTGAGAAAAAAATAATTTTCTGTTTGTCCTATCTCATGTGATCCTCATACCAAGGATTTTTTTTTTGCACCCAAATCCTTCATAGCAAATGAATTTGCTAATTTTTCTTAAGTTCATTAATATGGTGCATGTTAGACCCGACAACAAGCATGCCATCAACATAAAGCAACAAGATAATATAGCTGCCATTACCCAATTTCTTAAAATAAACACAATAATCAGAATGACATCTTTTGTAACCTTGTTTAGCCATAAAACTATCAAATTTCAAATACCATTGCCAAGGTGCTTGCTTTAGGCCATAAAAACTCTTCTTTAACCTGCACACTAATTCCTCCTTACCCTTCACCTCATATCCTTATGGTTGTTGCATGTATATTTCATATTCGAAATCCCCATGGAGAAATGTTGTTTTCGCATCTAGCTATTAAAGATGCAAGTCTTCCACAACCACAAGACTTAGAATAGTTCTAATGGAAGTCATCTTTAGAACTGGAGAAAATATTTCATCAAAATTATACCATTTTTCTATGCAAAACCTTTTACCATGATTTTGGCCTTATATCTTTTCTTGCCTCCATCTTCCAAATCAGCTGAAAAAAGGTGGTCTTGTTAAAAGAGGACCCACTCACCATTAAGGGCGAATGGGTCTTGGCTCAACTTACCAAGACCAAATTTTTCCCAATGAAATAATTTTATATTTAATTTATTCTTATCGAGAAAGATCATCAGGAGGTGTCAAAATGAAGGCCTACAAAGGAGGGTTAATAACTCCACTTAGCCTTAATGAATTAAGACCACCTAGATAAATGTGAAAGTGCTTTAAAACACTTTATAAAACTTAAACAAGGTACACATTATGTTTATTTTATTTAGAAAGGGGCCCATAAGGCTTAATTAAGTAAATAAGTCCTAGAAAAATGTGAAAGTGTGCTACAACACTTCACAACACCTTTGCAAAGGAAAAATTAAGGCATGCTTTTTCTAAATAAAGGTTTTAAAATAGTGTGAATGTTTACAAGACATTACAACACTAGTCCAAGACACCATTTGTTCAATTTTAATATCAATTATTAGATCAAGCAAGGAAAAGGTTGCTTTTTCCGTTACTACATTTTTCCCCCACTTTAGTGAGGGGATGAACCCATGTCAAACTCACACTAAAGTAGACATCCAAGACACCTAAGTATGCATCAATATCAAAGATACATGATCATACCTTGTCAAAGGCCAATAAGAGAAAAACAAAGGATCAAACATAACTGATTCAACGCAATGCAAGATGGTGGTTGTTTGTCCATAATATACGCTACTCACTTTGGGGCCACGAAACTTCTGGTCATCCATGGGGTGAGTTTGTCCCAAAATATGTATTCTCACTCTAGGGTAGTGGAAACTCTACCTATCCACTAGGTGAGTTATCCCCATGAGGTGAAAAATGTAAGAATCAAATTAGCCTCTCATACCATACAAAAGTCATCCTCCTGAAAACTTTTATAAGGCACCACAATGTAAATGTTTTTTGTAAATTCTTTTGAATGTTATGTAAAAATTTTGTTAAAGGGGATTTTTCTTTGTTCGTGTAACAGTCTTTCTCTTAGGGAGCATTATGCATAATGCCTCCAGGAGAGGACATGCCAATGTTTCATATTACCGTCCATGGGATACCTCATTCGATTTATGCCACAATAGAATATCGTACAATCTTAAACATCATAAAACCCAATGAAATCACCAAGATGTGGACACATCACAAGAAAAAAGGAAAATGACACCATGAAATTTTCCAAAAGATGTCATTGATGTATGCCCCCACTTTAAAGTGGTCGCTACACCATCATTGTGAGCAATTTATTTAAAGTAGCCAATGTTTTTAACCTACAACATGAGATATTTCCTCAGAAAACCCTATGCCAAGTCATATGTTTCTGAAGCAAGTTGCATCATGCAATAGGAAGGAAGGGTTGCCCAAACAAACACACAAGGGATCTATAGATTTAGGGTTTGTATATCTATGCAACAATGTTGTCATAGAGCATGTAACTGTCATCATTCCCCAAATACACATAGAATTGGAAGAATGACACAAAGAGAGAAAAAACAAAGAAAAAGTATTTTGGGTCAACATGGACGAAACATAAATGTCTCCTTGCATCATCCCCAAAAGGAAAACACAAGACAAATTAAAAAGATAAAGAAAAATCTTTTGGATGAACATGGAAGAGACATAGATGTGTTGACACATTGTGTCATCCCAAAAAGGAAAATACAAGAAAAAATAAAAAATGATTACGACATAGAGAAGAATGAAGGTACATATAGAAGAATGCACAAAAAGAGAGAAGAACATCAAACAAAACATCATGAGGGATCACATTACGCACATGCAATCACATAAAGAAAAATGAAAAAGAAAAAGACTAGTAAGGCACAGGTGAGTCAACCTAAAGCAGGTCATCCACCTCCCAATCTCGACTGGTATAAATGGAAGGAAGACAACTAGACAAAGGGACAAGAGCAAGTGCTGAACTAGGACACACACCAAGTTCAACACTATTTTTAGGAGATTTTTTATCTAAGCTCATGGAAGAAGAAAATAATTTATTCAACTCATCATGCATTTATTCATCAATATTTGCAATGCCAATGTCAGCATCAAAGTCAATCACAGTAGGATGTCGAATAACAATGTCCATACAATGTTCTTGCTTATGTTTCGATGTGGGCTGAGAGTCACAATGCATTGCTTTAGGTAGGTTCAGATTTTGATTTTCTATGTTATTGTTGTTTTCTCGAGTTTGCAATCTATAGCAATAGCAAGACGTCTATGTCTACTCTCCCTATCACTTTGATTTATTTTTAGTTTATTGGCAATTTTCTTTTGTGTAAGAGCAGGTTTGCCAATCATAGGTTCCTTCTCTTCCTTAAGAGGACTAGAAGAAATGATAGGAGTTTGTTCAACTACTTTCTCTTTGACTTTGTAAACTTGTTTGAATCTAGGAGGGAGAATGTGATTGCTTGTGTTATCTCATGGTCTCTTGTGGGAAATTGTAGGAGGTTGTTCTATAGATTGTTCTTGTATGTTCGGGATTGTTTTTGGTTCAATCATTGTCTCATCAAGGATGGTTGGTTTGGTCATGGGTTGAGGCATATTTCAAAGGGATAGTTATGATTTTTTCTTTGCCTTGAATTTTTGATATGATAAGAAAAAAAAATCAAAATAAATCTTCATGAGGCTTGATAGGTTCCATAGGCTTGGGCCAGAAGTAATCTAGCAAAAAATTCCCTTTTTCCAAGGAAGGATGGAATCCGTTATGATGCATAATGAAGATGTTATTACCAAATGGAAAATTTAGACATTTATACACAATCGAAGGGATGACATTCATGGAGAGAATCCATGGATAGCCTAGCTTCACATGAAATTGGTCTGATTGTGGAATGATGGAGAATGAGACTGTTAATGTTTTTGGTCCCACTTTTAAAGGGAGATCTATTGAGCCTATCGTAGGGCAAGCAAATCCATTGTGTGTCTTGATCCATTTTTTCATATTGTCATATGTGTCTTGATATAGCTCATTCCCATATAAGAATTCTTCTGTGATCACATTCTCTTCACAGACATGATCAATCAATATCCTATTAGTGGGCTTATTGTTGTTTCAACCCGCTATATAAAGAGGAGCATCAAGTGTGCATTTAGATATGTTAATTTTTGAGAAACCAATGTCAAGAGGTGATGAGGTAAAAGTAACTGCATCAATATAATGGCCTCAATATACAAATATAAACCTTCCAGCCCAAATTACTCTGCCAATTGATTACCTTTAGGAAAAATAATTGCTTTCTTTTCTATGAATAATCGTACAAACTTATTTCTTGGAGTTGATTAAATTAAACTAACTTATGCTGATTTAATGGGTTAGTCTTGAGTATTTTGCAGGTCAACTCCACCATCATTCACCATTCCAATCAGAAGGAAATGAATGAAGGTCTCATACTTTTGAAAACTAGCGAGCGGGTGTCGAAATTCTAGGAGCACACCTTTTGGACAAGTCTTTATAATTCTGTTATTTTTTAGTTTCAAAGACTTTATGGCTCATGAGAAGCCTCTTTAATATTGTATATCATGGGATTTTAAGTCCCTTTTACTATGGGAAATTTGTTGAAAGAGTTGATCGACTGAAAAATAGGATTTTTGTTAGTTGTTTTTCATATAAGTATGTAACTATTACAAATAATGAAAAGAGAAGATTATCGTTATGCTGTCAATTTGTCTTTTGAGTAAAAACTACCATATGAATGAGTTTTCTCACCACTCTTTGAATTACTGTGTAATATGGATGCATCTGTGGAATGAAGTAACAAAGATATTTTTCTAGTGTATGTGATCTGAAGTAGCAATAGATACACCCACAAGCTGGCCACTCGAGGGTTAGAGATAGATAGATAAGTATTTGTTTCCTTTTTTTCATTTTCCTTTGATAGAATAGAAGTTGCATTTGTATTTTATTTTCATTAGTATATTATACTGTTAGTGTTAAGCCTACAAGTTGTAACTGATTCTGTAGCTTTTGAGCTTAATATTTGAGTGTCTAGAGCACCTTTCTTTAGTTGATTTTGATTAATGGTTTTATGATTAGCAGTTGGCTTGTGATTCTTTGCATTAGATAAATGTTTCCTAATTTCTTTACATGATTTACTTCTTTAGAAATTTACGCATTCTTTAGGTTAATCGTTTCCATGCTTTCTAGTTTAATTGTGATGCTTTTTAGATTCTTAGTTTTCTGTCTTCTGATTTGAGTTATTTTCCTACTTTCTAGATAGATGATTTATTACTTTCTAGATTAGAGGCCAGTTAGATTAGAATTTTTATTCAGTAGAATAGTGCCTAAGAGAGAAGTTGAGATGTCCTCTATTGCATACAACCTTTGGAAATTTCCCGGTTGATATATTGATGTGTTTATTCACTAAAGTGTTAGAACCTAATGACAACCTATCACTTTTTGGTGCCATTGTTGGTGACCCTTTTTCCTAGTGTTAGTAGGAGATATCTTCAATACCTCTATTAGGGATAGGAATAGTTCTTTGGCTTCTTTTTTGCATGGTCAGGAAATGAGGCCCCCACGGAAGATTCATACCAAAAACTCCCTCAATCGACATACCAACAAGAAGTAGGGAGGAAGGAAACTCAGACAAAGAACTTACTGTGGAATTGACCAAATAGGGTCAACCTGAGACTGCCCCACGTACTCTGAAAAGAGAATGAATAGTGGTCAAGTAGTATATTCTTTCATAGACCTTTGAACCTCGTGCCACTAAGAAATTTTTGGAAGGGGATCACATCCCCTCCAACACCATGGGTGACCGAAGAAACATTGCCAACAACCACAACATTGATAACCCTCCACCACACACATTCACTTATCCTATCAATTGTTATTGATGCAGATGATGAGACGATAATGAAAAATATCTCACCAGCCTTCTTACCAACTTTTCGAGGTTTTTCTACTGAGGATCCTGATCAGTTCCTACTTGAATTCAAATTCTTTTGTCAAATCTATGATTACAAGAATGATAATAAAAAATTGAAGCTTTTCCCTTCCACTCTGAAAGACTTAGCTATGCACTAGTTTATGGGGCTAGCTTCTCAGTTGATAACCTCCTGGGATGAAATGGAGACCGTCTTTTAGGAGAAATATCATAGTTATTGTAGGGTGAGTGATAGGAAAGAATAACTATTCAAAATAAGGCAGAATGAGGATGAAATTTTAGAGGATTACCTAGATAGGTTTATCTTCTTGTCCAAACGTTGTGGTGGGGAAATTATAAGCCCCAATATTTTAAAGAACTTATTCCTAAAAGGTCTCAATGATGAAGCTCAAAGGATCTTAGAATTAATGGAAAAAGGAGATGTGTCCCAACTGAGACTGGAAGAATTAATTTAATTGTGTCAAAACTTCTCTCGTACTCATGGAGGGATTAGGAAGTTCACCCCCTTACGTGGTTTTAATGACATAAATAAACTTCGTGAGGAATTGGACAACTTCAAGACCAAAATTATTGTCCAACTAAACACCACCTTAGATGGCATCTAGGCTAAAACCAAAAATCCTAAGACTTTGTCTATTTATTGCCCTAGGTGTCAAAACAAACATTTGCTAAGAGAGTGTCCCTTGGATAAAATTTACAAGATTGACATTTGTCAGGTATGTGAGAAGAATCACCCCACCGATCAATGTGAACTATTAAATTCCATCAAAAATTTCAAGAAAAGAACAACTCTAGTTGAGGAAGAAGTGAATGTTGTCAACCAGAGAATGGGGGGTAATTTCTCCTATGGCCAAAATTCCAATCCTAATTGGTGACCCCAATCAAATTGGAACAATGATCAATGGGTAGTGCCCTAGCCTTAGGCACCACCACCAGTACCCTCTAACCAAGGAACCCATCCTTGGGGACCACTAGACTAGAAAAACCAGTCTTGGGGTAACCCTCAGTGGCCCAACTAGTCTCAACAGCAATGGTACCCTCAAAATTCAATTCCTCAATGGAATCAACCCCAACATTAGTTCTATTCTGGTCCTAGGAGGATGCCTAACCACTAGAATCTCTTACCACTTCCCTAGAACACTCAATAGATTAAACAAGTTAACCAACTGCCACTTCCGGTGTAGCCAGTCCCTAATCCAAAGAACAATTATCTGAATACTCTGGTGTATTCTGTTGAATAGGACAATGCCACCAGACTCAATGCAATACACTATGGAAACCTATAGGTGAGGTCTGGTAAAACACTTTCACAACCAACTATCGAAGAAATCATAGATGAACTTGCCCAGAAGTATACTAAGGAAATAACAATAACACTCGCACCTATAGAACAAACCCTAGACACTACGCAACATGAAATCGACCTGCCATCTTCAGTAGGAACTGCTGACATACCTCAGGAGGAGGAGGGTCAGTCTCTAACTGAATCTTTGAAAAATCCCATGACTAAAGATAAAACCAAAGCCCCTTTTTTAGAGTGATTGAAACCAATCTCTATGAAAGATGCTTCAGAAACAACGTCACCTACGGAAACTGCACTGATATAGGAAATTAAACAAATGCAGATTGAAGTTCCCTTGTTACAAGTAGTTAAATATATCCTTGAGTTAAACCAATTGATTAAACAGTTGTACATCAAAACCCCAGGGAGGAAGCCAAAACAAATCAACAATGTTCATATCAATGGGTACCTAGCTGATTTGTTAGCTGGAACAGTTACTACTCTAAAATATGATGACCCAGGAAGTCCACTTATAATAGTAATAGTTAACAAGGTAGCAATAACCAACGCTTTAGTGGACCTTGGAGCAGCCATTAACGTAATGACTATTGATGTGATGGACACAACTACAGTCCTGTTGATAGGTCTTAATGGAACAATAATGTATAAACAAAAAATTACTATTATGTTTCTCCTGAAAGAGAACGACAACACATGGATATCTTAGCTCCCAAGGTCTTTTTAGTTGGTTCTCAACTGTGCTGATGTTGCTCAATGGTCAATGTAACAGTAATATTCAAGGGGCCTATTGGTGTTGAGCTTCTGGATTGTTCTGAGATCAAACATAAACTTAAACCTAATCTAACTAGGGTTTTTTAAAGAAACAAAAAAAGATGGATCAAAGCTTTGGAATAGAAAAGAATGATGATTCACCCAAATTAACTAGACTTGTTGCCTTTCAAATAATTCCTAACTAAAACTACAGAAAAAAATAAACTTGTGATTAACACACAGTTTCATTCATTCACAGTGTTGATTTCAACAGCAGATTGCAAATCACTATTTAAACAAAACATAAGATAAAACTTCATTCCTTGAAAGCTTTTCAAATCAAATGATTAACTCAAGATAAATACCATTCTGAAGTATAATATGAAGTAGATTTGAATCTGGTTGCTTCTACTATTATTGAAACAGATAAGCAACATTTACAAATCTGGCACAATCAGTAGTGTACATAAAACCTATATTTTCAGACTGCTTCCATCTATACTATGAAATCTTGAAAAATACATTACTTCCTATGCTGAATCTAACTCCTAACTAAGAAGACAAAAGAAGCCCCCTTTACCAAGAAATAGGATGTAGTTTTTCGTCCCCTCTATATTTTCTAAAAATTCCTATTCTTGAAAAATCTATATCTAGACCTGTTTACTCTATTTTTTCTTCTTCCCTTCTATTAAATTTTTCTAACTTTTTTAACTTTCTAACCTTCTAACCTCCTTTACAAAGAATCAAAATGCCATATATACAAAATGTATCCAAAAAGAATGCATTGCCCCCTGTTTTAGGGTTTACAAAATATCTGTTGGTTGTAGGAGGGTTGGTCCTTAGATCTTTTGAATAAAGTTAATTGTGCATTCAATGTGAATCCCCGCTGTCCATGTTGGTGAAGGATTGTTATGGGGGTGATCTTAGATCTTTTGTAGCTACAACATTAACTTCTGCTCCCCATGTCCTTTTTTGAAGTCCCTTGAAGGGTTGCCTTGAATGCTCTAAAGCATTGTCATTAATGTGGATGCACCTCTGTTAGTAGACACCACAACTGTCCCTAAGACTCATGGTTCTTTCTTTCATTCGACCTTCTTCCTACTCTAGACATTTTTGTATGTTGACCATCTTCTGGACGCAGCATTAGGCTTGCTGTTAGATCTCCACACCACTGTTCATTGAGCTGCTCCATCGGCAAGAGAAACATTCATTGGCAATAAGTCATAGTGGGTTCCATTAGTCATACCGATATCCTTTTCCATCGCTAAGACCTCACTTGTCGGAAAGACATCACGCCGAGCTCTAATCTTTCATTTGGAGTCTCCCCGATCTTGAACTTATGAACAAATTTCGGCATGACTTTCGTCTGTTAGAAGGACTTCGTGCCGAAGCCTATATCTCTTGGCAAGCTCGGACCTTCTTCCAAGGAGAGTTTATTCTTGTCGGGGAGACATCCCTCGGTCGTCAAGATTTTTCACCGAGTTCCAATCTTTTGCCGATGCCATTTCATCTCAGGAAGAGTCCACCCTGTCAGTGAGACATCATATCGAGCTCCTCTTTTCTCCCCAAGCTCATTCTATTTCGACGAGACTCTTTGTAGTCACCTAGACCTTACACTGAAACTATGTCACTTTCACCGAGACACCACTGGGTTGGCGAGACCCCATCGGGTCGGTAGGATGTCATGGCGAGCAGCTTTCTTTCGCCAATGCCACTTCCTTTCCTATTAGGGAGACCACCACTTGTCAGCGAGACCTTTTTCCGAAGACACTCTAGTTTTTTGAGACTCTTTGCAGTCAACTAGACATCATACTGAAGGAAAAACATTGCGCCAATGACAACCCTCTTCGGTGGGACTTTCTCCAGTTAGCAAGACGTTATGCCGATATTATCTCATGTCTGCAAGACTTTCTTATTTCACTGAGACATCATACCAAAATCTCCTCCTTCACCAAGCTTCATGAGTCAACAAGACCTTTCACTAAGCACAAATCTTTCGGTGACGCTAACCCTGTGTGCAATCGATCGGCAAGACATCTGAAAACCTAAGGTGATTAAATTGTCTAGCCGACCAGAACACTTCAAAATGAATAAAACTACTTCTTGTCAGCAAGATATTTGGAAGGTCTTGCCGACTCTCTTCATTGAGGAATTTCAGGCCAAATGTGATTGAGGTATGCCCTCCAACTAAGCTCCTTGAGAAATATCATCATGTGCATAATTCAATCTTGCAAAAAAAATGCCTCCATTAGTCTTCAAAGCATGAAAAGTACATTACTTACAGATGAATAGCAAAAAGAAACCCAACTCTGGTAGAGGCGGAACCAAATACAAACTAGAAACGACACCCTCCTTCAAAATTGGCAGGAGTAGGGCCAAAAAGAAATTAGAACTAGGACAAAACAAATCAACAATGCGAAAACGGGACTGGAACCAAATAAAGAAACAAACCAAGTGGATCCGGGACTGGAACCAAATGAAGAAATGAACCAGGCCGAACCAGGACTAGATGCAAATGAAGAAACGAACTAGGTGGAATCAGGACTAGAACCAAACGAAGAAACAAACTAGGCAGAACTGGGATTGGAACTAAATCTGACCCCCTGAAACTTTTGAAAGTTTTAGGTCTAGATTCCGTTCCAGTCCCACCTCCGACAACATTTGAAAAAGACGACAAAGACAGACGAAGGAAGAAAAATGGAAAGAGGGAAAACACCCCACAAAAAAAAAAAAGGAATAAAAAGCAACAGAACCAGAGACGTGGAATCGGGATCGGAACGGAACTTGAACCTGAAACTTTTGAAAGTTTCAAGGTTTAGTTCCAGTTCTAGTTCCAGGTCCGCCAGAATAAAAGACAGACTTAGGAGGAAAACAAAGGAGTTGTTAGGATCGAAATTGGGAACGAAACAAGACCAGACCCTGGACCTAATTTCCAAGCTCAATTTTGGTCCCAATTCTACGCCTGATAGAATAAAGAAAAATGCCCAAGGTAGAATAGAAAGGCAAAAAAAAAAAAAGAACCAGGGGGACCCATTTTGTTCCAAAATAAAATGGGGGGTTATGCAAGGCATAACAAATGGTGAATCAGCTAGGAAAATGGTTTAACCATTTTCAAGAAACTGAAGGATTCAGCTACTCAGAACTCTTGGTTTATGAACATCACAACTCCAGTTGGGTCATTTTTAGCAACCAAGGTTGAGCTAGAATCTCAAATTTAAATCAACAATGGCTACCCCTGAATCTATGTGTGTGCTTGATTGTGCATCACTCTTTTATAAAGTTCTCTTCATATTTTGAACATCAATGTGAAAGATTTAAGCTACATGAGTTGATTCCCTTTAGTTGTCATGCAATGACATCCTAGGAAATTCTCTGCTACCAGTCAGGCATCCATAGCCCCGACGAAGATATCTCTAATTTTCTCACATCATTGCTCTACTACTAGTCAGGTGTCCATAGCCCTGGTAGAGATACTGGAATCACCCATTCATATTGAGTCCTCTTTTCTCTTTAAATAGTTCTCTCCTTTTTTTTATAGAGTTCCAAATATTTCATTCAGTTTTTTCTCAATATGTCAGATGTTTAACATCTATTTTCGGTTGAAAACTACCATGGACCTCATAACAACGCTTGGGAGATCAGATTTTTCACTCAAATATTAAAACACTATCATCCTAGGACAAATATACCATTACAAAGGAAGATGATCTTGACGATTTGTGATAGATTTAGAGGAGCTAATGAAGGTCATTTACTTTGCACCTTGTTTTCAAGACTTTCCACAAATCTTATTGGCAATGGGCATAAAGCAAAAGTTTAGGAAAAAATCACCCAATCAGAAAACCTGAAAATATCTAAACCAATTCTCTCCTAATAACCAAAGTATGCTTCAGATAACAACCCACCATTTCAAAATGGAAAGAACAGAGAAGCCCCCAAAGAAAAAAATAAGACAAAAACCAAACAGCAAAGGAAACGAAAGAATAGGAAGAACAAACAAACAAACCAAAAAACTATTTACAAACAAAAAAGAAAATTATTTACAAACAGGAAGCAAACAAATTATTTACATAAAGAACAATGAACTATTTACATGCAAAATAGAAAAACCAGAGGACACGGGAAAAAGAAAACAAAAGAACAAAAGAAAATTGACTAAACCAAAAAAACAACACTAACCAATCCAAATCCTGAACTAACTCCAAGGCTAAGCCCTATAAACACAAAACTGTAAAAATTTGTACATTGACTTGATTGATTTTTCATTGTGTAGCAATCTTAACCTACTAGGCATGGTTCTAAACCTAGAAAATTTATCTTTATACTTAGAAAAATGAAGCTTATGTGCAATAAGTTCGTTTTGAGGGTATAAAGCTTGAAATATTATCAGTCGTGGGTTCTTAGTTTTTTCATGATTTACCCACAAACACGTTTTACTATCCCCAACACCATAATCAAACTAAAAATCATTGAAACATAGAGGATATTGAAAGGACACCACTTGATTTAGAAGATTTCTAGTTACTAATGTAGACTTGTGTTGTATGAACTCCTTCTCCCGAGGTCTTAGCTCATGGAACACCACTGAAGTAAGGTTCATCTTGGGCATCGAATATTCACTAACCAACATCTCCATATTCATTTTGGGTATAAAGTCAAATTTTTTTTGGATTTCTTGAGATGAAGTCTTACTTTCAACACTCTCTTGGAACATGTCACCCTCAAGGGTTTGAGAATCTATGTCCAACTTATCACCACTAATGTCAGGGATATTGGCACATGGTGAACATGGATTTCCTTCAAACTCATTTGAATGCACAGAGGCAAAGTCAGGAAAGCACTTTTTCAATTCATATTCCTGCACATCATCAACAAGCACATGCCATTTAGCATGAAATTTATCTGTATTAAGACCAAATTCATTTGTAGATACTAAGAAAGGAATTTTGTTAAACAAAACATTTGAGTAAACACAATCAAAATCAAGAAAATACTCCCTTGTCTCATTCTCTTCGTCATATTGAAGAGATTCAACCTCTAAGATAACCTCTTGGTCGCTTTCCTGGCATTCCTCTGCTTCATCCAAATGTACCCTGTCATGAATTTCTTCAAGGAACACTTGATCGATCTACACATCTACTCGAACTTCTTCCCTTAAAATTTCATTTTTGCATTTAAGTCCTTGTCTTTAACCACAAGATTCATTGGCAATCTCATCTTGAAGTGTGTTATCTATTTCAATCCGTTCACTACATAAATCAACAGAGTCATCTTCTTGTGTTAACCCATCAAAGTGTGTTTCTTCCTCATTCACTATCATGAAATAATATATGGATGCCTTGATGAATCCGTTTGCCACTTCTATCAAGCCCTCACTAGGTGGAGGAGTCTCATCAGTTGTTGAATCCATCTCAATGCAAGGATCAAGGTCATCAACAGATAGGGAAGAATTAAACCACTTCATACAGTTACCTTCATCATTTTGGATGGACTGATTACCATTTTCATGTGTGCTAGTTGTTTCATCCTCCTCATTGAGGGGATATGTACTCCAAGGACCTTCCATAAGTATTCCTTCAATAGTGATCAGTTTCTTGAAATACAACTCCATCCTTCCTAGGAAGACATGGCAATCCATCTGAAAGTGTTGATTAGTTCGATGTATCCTACATCCACTTGGCCCAACAAGTTCTGATAGTTTCAAATCTCCTAGCTCTTCTAATTTCTCCCTTATTCAATTTTGCATACGAGGGATATCAATCCAACACAAACCATGTTCTTTTGTCCATTCCTCATCACCCTGATTCTCATCTTGATCATAAGAGTTGTTTAGATCATTGAAAGATATTGTTGATTTCTCATGACAACAGTCCCGTATTAATACCTCATTTCCTTCAAAGCCATCATTAGTACTAACATTCTCAACAAAGCTATATTCTATCTTGAGTTTTTCATTATGCTGTAAATTTACATCCATTTCATGCTTTTTACCAAACAAGTCATCAAAATTATATTCTGTCTCATCAAATGTTTCATCTACAAATTCATTGTGATGTAATGGACTATGCTTTGTAATATGACCGAAAAGAGATGATATGTTCACAACTTCATTGACAAGTGGAGTACTTAACTTTGTGATTGGATTTTTCTGAGAGAAGTTCTCCCAATGGCCTTGTGTGTGATTGACTTGATACAGGGTGTTGGGGAATGTGGTGGTTAGAACCTCAGGAAAGTCTTAGCCACTTGGTGAGAATGATTGTACCTAGGTAGGGATGGTGGGTGAAGTGGCATAAGGCTGCATGCAGTTTGCAAGCACAAGAGGATCATAACCCTGAGTTTGGCTATCTAAGTTTCTAGTGTCATGCCCAAATTGTGCCAATAAGAGAGCTTTGTTCAATGCATCATGCAAGGATGTAGCCTCACCACAACACCTAACTTTGGTTGCAAATGAGGGGTTTAAACCCCAATAATAATGTTCTATCAGTATATGATCATCCACAACCAAATCTAAAGATTGAACCCTTTGATACATAAACAAAAATCTGTTATTAAATTGATAAATTGATTCCAATGGTTTCCTTCTTGTGGTTACAAATTCAAACGATGGGTCTTGTGTTCGTGCATAAGGGTCAAACTGATCTGCAAAAAAAATTTCTAACTCTATCCATGAACAAATATAATTTGGTGGAAGATTAACATACCATTTCCTTGCTGTACCTTGAAGTGTTTTGACAAAAAGTTGACAGGTTGTATCTTCATGAAGAATCCGGTGAAGAGTCATCAAATCTTTGCAAATTCTAATATGATCTTTAGCAATTTGTCCACTATTAGCGAAAAATAATGGAAGCATATTATGCATATGATAAGAAATTTCATTGAGAATCCCAGGAATACATAAAGGGCTGCCCATCAGACCTGGGTTTTATGAGATTTGACCCACTCCAATCTTACAAAAATCCGAAATTACTCAAGGGGCCCTCCTAGTGCCAACACTGTTGACAGGTCATAATGGCACAACAACGTATAAATAGAAAATTACTATTCTGTTTCTCTTGAAAGAGAAAGACAACACATGGATATCTTAGCTCCCAAGGTCTTTGTAGTTGGTTCTCAACTGTGCTGATGTTGTTCAATGGTCAATGTAACAGTAATGTTCAAGGGGCCTATTAGTGTTGGGCTTCTCGATTGTTCTGAGATCAAACATAAACTTAACCTACTCTAACCAGGGTTTTTTAAAGAAACAAAAAAAGATAGATCAAAGCTTTGGAACAAAAAAGAATGATGATTCACCCAACTTAACTAGACTTGTTACCTTTCAAAGAATTCCTAACTAAAACTGCAGAAAAAAATTAACTTGTGATTAACACACAGTTTCATTCATTCATAGTGCTGATTTCAACAACAAATTGCAAATCACTATTTAAATAAAACATAAGATAAAACTTCATTCCTTGAAAGCTTTTCAAATCAAATGATTAACTCAAGATAAATACCATTCTGAAGCATAATATGAAGTAGATTTGAATCTGGTTGCTTCTACTATTATTGAAATAGATAAGCAACATTTACAAATCCAGCACAATCACCAGTGTATAGAAAACCTATATCTTCAGACTGCTTCCATCTATACTGAGAAATCTTTAAAAATACATTACTTCCTATGCTGAATCTAACTCCTAACTAAGAAGACAAAAGAAGCTCCCTTTACCAAGAAATAGGATGTAGTTTTTCGTCCCCTCTATATTTTCTAAACACTCCTATTCTTGAAAAATCTATATCTAGACCTGTTTACTCTATTTTTTCTTCTTCGCTTCTATTAAATTTTTCTAACTTTATTAACTTTCTAACCTTCTAACCTCCTTTACAAAGAATCAAAATGGCATATATACGAAATGTATCCAAAAAGAATGCGCTGGCCCCTATTATAGGGTTTACAAAATAGCTTCTGGTTGTAGGAGGGTCGGTCCTTAGATCTTTTGAATAAAGTTGATTGTGCATTCAATGTGAATCCTCGCTATCCATGTTGGTGAAGGATTGTTCTAGGGGTGATCTCAAATCTTTTGCAGCTACAACATTAACTTCTAGTCCCCGTGTCCATCTTCGAACTCCCTTGAAGGGTTACCTTGAATGCTCTAAAGCATTGTCATTAATGTGGATGCACCTCTGTTAGTAGACACCATAGCTATCCCTAAGACTCGCGGTTCTCTCTTTCGTTCGACCTTCTTCCTACTCTAGAACTTTCTGTACATTGACCATCTTCTGGATGTAGCATCAGGCTTGTTGTTAGATCTCCACACCACTGTTCATTGATCTGCTCCATTGACAAGACAAACATTGATCAACAATAAGTCATAGCGGGTTCCATTAGTCATACCGATATCCTTTTCCATCACCAAGACCTCACTTGTCGGAAGGACATCACGCCGAGCTCTAATCTTTCATTCGAAGTCTCCCCGATCTCGACCTTGTGAACAAATTTCAGCATGACTTTCGTCTATTGGCAAGAATTCATGCCGAAGCCTATATCTCTTGGCGAGATCTGACCTTCTTCCAAGGAGAGTTTATTCTTGTTGGGGAGACATCCCTCAGTCGCTAGGATTTTTCACCGAGTTCCAATCTTTCTCCAATGTCGTTTCATCTTGGCAAGAGTGCACCCTGTTGGTGAGACATCATGTCAAGCTCCTCTTTTCTCCCTGAGCTCATTTTGTTTCGGTGAGACTCTTTGTAGTTGCCCAGACCTTACACTGAAACTACGCTACTTTCATCGAGACACCATCGGTTCGGCCAGACCACCACTTGTCGGTGAGACCCCATCGGGTTGGCAATACCTCATGGCGAGCACCTTTCTTTCGCTGATGCCGCTTCCTTTCATGTCGAGGAGACCACAACTTGTCGGTGATACCTTTCACCAAAGACACTCTATTTCGCCAAGACTCTTCGTAGTAGGCCATACATCATATCGAAGGAAAAATAGTATGCCGATGATGGCCCTCTTCAGTGGGACTTTGTCTAGTTGGCAAGACATTATGCCAATATTATCTCATGTTGACGAGACTTTCTTATTTCACCGAGACATTATACCAAAATCTCCTCCTTCACTGAGATTCATGAGTCAGAAAGAGCTTTCACTGAGTGCAAATCTTTCGGTGATGCTAACCCTGTGTGCTATCGGTCGGCGAGACATCTGAAAACCTAAGGCGATTAAACATTTTGGCTGATCGGGACACTTCAAAATGAATAGAACTACTACTTGTCAGCAAGATATCTGGAAGGTCTTGTTGACTCTCTTCATTGAGGAATTTCAAGCCAAATGTGATTGAGGTATGCCCTCCAACTGAGCTCCTTGAGAAATATCATCATGTGCATAATTCAATCTTGCAAAATAAATTCCTCCATTAGTCTTCAAAGCATGAAAAGTACATTACTTATAGATGCATAGCAAAAAGAAACCCAACTCTGGTGGAGGTAGAACCAAATCCGAACGAGAAACGAAACCCTCCTTCAAAACCGACAGGGGAGGGGCCAAAAATAAATTGGAACTAGGACAAAACAAACCAACAATGCAGAAACGGGACCGAAACCAATTGAAGAAACGAACCAGGAAGAACCGCGATCGGAACCAAATCTGACCCCTTGAAACTTTTGAAAGTTTCAGGTCTGGATTCCATTCCGGTCCCGCCTCTGACAACATCCAAAAAATATGATGAAGACAAACGAAGGAAGAAAAAAGGAAAGGGGGAAAACACCGCACGACAAAAATAAAAGGAATAAAAAGCAACAGAACCAGAGACGCAGAATCGAGATTGGAATGGAACCCGAACCTGAAACTTTTTAAAGTTTAAGGGTTCGGTTCCAGTTCTGGTTCTGGGTCTGCCAGAATAAAAGATAGACTTAGGAGGAAAAAAAAGGAGCTCTCGGGATCAGAACGGGGAATGAAACAAGACCAAACCCTGGACCTAATTTCCAAGCTCAATTTTGGTTCTGGTTCTGGACCTGACAGAACAAAGAAAAATGCCCCCAAGGAAGAAAAGAAAGGGAAAAAAATAGAACCAGGGGGACCCATTTTGTTCCAAAATAAAATGGGGGGTGGTTATGCAAGGCATAACAAGTCCTATAGATGGAAAACCAATCCATAGCTATTCCCAAGGGCATCATTGAAAACGTTCTTGTTAAAGTAGATGGATGGGAATATCTAGTGGATTTCTAGATAATTGAATTCCTTACGCCCAATGATTGTTATAAAATAATTTTGGGGTAACCATGGCTGGCTACAATTTCAACCAAAATTGACTACAGGGAAGGAGGAATGACAATCTCCCATGGAACCAATAGAAAACAGTTGTTCTTGTATCCTCCTGCCAAGCCTGCTAAACATAGCAAAGTATGGGTTGATGAAAAAGAAAGTTCTACTAGACATGAAAACTTGGCTTGAATGGCCATGCTAGTCATTAAACAACATGGTGAAGAATTAGAGGATGAATTAGAGAATGACGTGGAAAGTATTGTAATTGACTCCAATAGTCAAGAGATGTCAGACGCAGAAGAAATCCTAGGACACCCAATCAACACAAATCAAGTAGAATTTGATGATGCTAAGTTTATTGGATTTCCTTTCCTTTTGATGAACTTAGTTCCAAAAGCTTTCCATTTCTTTACAAATGTTGCTAGGCTTCATAAAACTATACCGCACAACTGTCCACTTAACACATTGACAACACCCATTCACATTGTCACATCCAATTATCCTTGAGTCAAAACCATTATGTTGCTACCAGGAAAAACCTTGAACATCAATAGTTGGTTGATTGAGACAGAAGAACAAAGACTGTTTGATACCTTGGTGAATAGATCTAAAGCGTTCACCCAGGATTATAGAGATATGAGAGGAATACATCCTAGTGTGTGTACACACCATATCTATATTGAGGATGTTCAACCTATTCACCAACCACAATGAAGAATCAATCCCGCTCTTAAAGACATCATTAAAACTGAGATTGAGAAAATCTTGCAGGTAGGATTTATCTACCCAATTTTTGATAGCAAGTGGGTGTCACCCTTTGTTGTAGTTCCAAAGAAGAATGGGAAGTGGAGAGTGCTTGTAGATTATAGGGAGCTTTACAAAGCAACACAGAAATATTATTTTCCCATGCCATTTGTGGACCAATTGCTGGATAACTTGGCTGGGAGGAAATATTTTTCATTCTTGGACAGATTTAGTGGATACAACCAGATACAGGTAGCAGTGGAAGACTAGGATAAGATGACCTTTAATTTCCATTGGGGAACATTTGTGTATAGGGTTATTCCCTTTGGGCTATGTAATGCTCTTGCCACCTTTCAAAGGGCCATGCTAGCTATATTTGCTGAGTTGGAAAATGAGTGCATGGAAGTCTAGATGGATGATTTCACTGTATATGGTTCAACCCTCGATGAAGCTCTCACAGATCTAGACAAGGTGTTAAAGTGATGTGAGGATCATCGATGTCCTTCAGTCATGAGAAATTCTTAATCATGGTGGAACGAGGAATAGTGCTAGGACATCATATTTCAGCCAAAGGGATTAAGGTTGATCCCAAGAAAATTGAAGTCATACAACAACTCGAGATTCTAAAGACTCCAGACTGATGTCAGAAGTTTCTTAGGGCATGCTGGATACTACCAAAGAATCATAGAAAAATCTAGCAAAATCATAGCCCCAATTTTTTGTCTCCTTTAGAAAAATGTTGACTTCATTTGGACACCTGAGTGTCAGTCCTCATTTAAAATCATTAAAGAGAAACTCACCTTTGCCCCTATCCTTTGAGGACCTAACTGGAAACTACCATTTCACATTTATGTCGACACATCTAATGACACCATTAGAGCGGTTCTAGGGAAAGAAGATGAGAATGGAGGGAAATATGCTATATATTTCATTAGCAAAAATTTGACGCCAATAGAGAAGAATTACACCACAATAGAGAAGGAATTCTTGGCTGTAGTGCACATCATTAAGAAATTTAGACATTATGTCACTGGATACAAAGTTATAGTGCACACAGTCCATGTAACCATCAAATATCTCATGAATAAACTGATCGTAAATGCAAGGATAATTAGGTGGTTACTCCTCTAGGAGTTTATTGTGACAATTTTTGACAAACTCGAGAAGTCCAAAGTAGTCACAGACTTCTTATCCCAGATTAAACATGATGGCGACTGTGCTCCGGTATAGGATGAATTCCCAGATGAAAATCTATTTTCCATCTCCATTAAAGCTCCTTGGTTTGCTGATATTGCAAATTACTTAGCCACCAAAGAAGTATAGCCTCACTTCTCAGAAAAAAAAAAGAAATGCCTCGTCAGAGAGAGTGCCCCTTTTAAATGGATTAATGGAATCTTGGTTCGATGTGGACCCAATATGGTTTTGCGACGGTGTGCTAGGAAAGATGAGACCTATAGTATCCTTAGGGCCTGTCATGATGACCCTTCTAGAGGCAATTATTCTGCTAAAAGGACAACTCATAAGATCTTGGGAGTAGGATACTATTGGCCTTCAATGCATAAGGATTTCAAGAAGTACGTTCGTAGGTGTGATGAATGCCAAAGGATAGGAAGACCAACCACATCCAGTGAAATTCCCTTACAACCTTAGGTAGTCCTTCAACCATTTGAGAAATGGGGATTGGATTTTATTGGCCCTATAGATCCCCCTTCGCATGGGAAAGAGTATATTCTAGTCTATACCGACTACATGACTAAGTGGGAAGGAGTACAAGCACTATGTGTTGCTAAGGAAGAGCAGGTAACTGAATTTCTTTATAATAGAATCTTTCTTAGAGTCGGGGCCCCAAGAACAATTGTTACATACCAAGGCCCCCAATTTATGTCTAAATTTCTATTGAAATTCACAAATCACTTCCAAGTAAGTCACAAGAAGTCCTCACCCTACGACCCGCAAACAAACAGACAAGTTGAGGTCATGAATAGGGAACTAGAAAATATTTTGACAAAAATAGTTTCCTTGGGAAGGAAAGATTGGGCTAGGAAACTACTGGAAGCTGTCTAGGCCTACAACATGACTTGGAAGTCAACAACTAGCTATAGCCCCTATGAGTTAGTCTTTGGGAAGAAGCCCCTCTTTCCCATTGAATTCGAGCTCTAAACCCTTAGGATGGCCATGGAATTGGGCATGGATCTTAAATGAGCTCAAATTGAGAGAGTCTTACAACTTAGTGAGCTAGATGAGCTCTGTTTGGATTGCGTCCATCAAACTGAATTGATCCATCAACAGTGTAAGGTCTAGCATGAAAAACATATCAAAGAGAAATAATTCCATACCGGGGATTGGGAATTGTTGTTTGATTCCAAATCCAAGGACCATTAAGGGAAACTTAGGACACACTGGCTTGGATCATATGATATTTTTGAAGTGTTTGCTAATGGTTCAGTCCAGTTAAAACCAATTGATGGTGACACTCAAACTCTTTTGGTTAATGGGCATCGATTACACATTTACCATAAATCTATTAACAAAGAGGAGTTTACAAAAATGGTAGAAATGCAAGGAGAAATCAATTGCATTGACTCTGCTATGGTAAGGTCAATATAGTTGTCAAGAAAATAACACATAATATATATATATATATATATATATATATATATATATATATATATATATATATATATATATATATATATATATTCCTAAGAATTTCTTCAATTTTCTCATCAATTCCATCATTTGGACTTGGCTAAAGTTTTGTTTACATTTTGTAGGACTTCATCTTTTGGCGAAACCAATTTTGGCGCACCCTGCTGAGATGCTCATAACCCTCCAGAATTGTTGCTGCGATACTCCAGAATCCTTGCATCAGATTGGTTCCACTTCTTATCTTGATCCTATATTTTGATGCATCATACAATGGTGCTTTGGGGAGTCAAGGCGAAAGTGTCACAATATTCTTCCTTCTAGCTGCATCTTTTCAGTGATGCTCCAGAATTTTGTTGTTTCTCCTCTGACTGCATCTTTTCAACAATGCTCTAGAATTCTGTTGTTTCTCTTCCAGCTACATCTTTTCAGCAATGCTTGAGAATTCTGTTGTTTCTCTTCCAGCCGCATCTTTTCAATGATGCTCTAGAATGATGCTCGGATGCTCTGAAATTCTGTTCAAATGCTCTGAAAATTTTGGTTGCTGCTCCAGTTGCATATTTCGATGATGCTCCAAAAATTTTGGTCACTGCTTCGGCTACATCTTTCAGTGATGCTCTAGAATCCTCAATTTGGTTACTTTGTTTTGATGACATCTTTCTAAATAATTCAGGAACTCTCTTCTTCTCTACTTTAGTCGCATTACTCGATACTGTTATGATTTTTGTATAAAATTTTATTTTTCAAAGTTTCTCTTATTTTTCTTAAGTTCTGTGCATGCCCATTCTTTAATGTCGCTTCGAGATCCACTCCCTTATTATTACTCTGCCATATCAAATCAAATATTTCCATAATAAATAAGATTATTATGACACCATTTTTTTCATAATAATTTCTATCATTACTTCAACCATCGCATCCACACCATTAATATCCGTAACCACCTTCGCTAACCATATAACTATCCAATTACGTCAGCACAGGTAAGTAATGTTTGATCTAACGACAAAACCTAAGGTATGTGTGAATTTATTATAAGGGTTGGTATTTATTTTGAATAAAGGTTAATTAATTGGCATGATATGTTCCCCTTGTAATTTTGAAACTTGTGACCCTTTACACGATTGGTGAAAGTACGATAGCTATTGTAATTACCTATGGAAGGCTGTCATAACGATACAGTGAGGTGACAAGATAGCTGATAATTAATTCTTTTCCCATCGATTATATCAACACAGAAGTCTCGCTCCATTTGTAATTTAGAGAAGCAAGTATTTCAGAGTTCTGAAAAATTTCACCAAGAAGCAAAAGAGATGGGAGGCAATAAGAAAAAGTGTAAGCCAAATTCTGCAGTGCCATTGCTAGAATTAAGCAATATAGTAGCTTTATTTCAAAGGGTTGGATGGCTGGACTTCATAAAATAATTCAAAGGGCACAAAGAATAGCTGGTGAAAGAATTCATCGAGAATTTTGCAGATGGGAAGACTGTGGTACACATAAAGCCATTTTGGGTAAGTACAAAAGTCCTTACTCGTCTTTCTGGTCTTGAAAATAAAGGGATTCATTTGAATGAAAATACCCACATCCCTTATCAAAAGTTAATAAATTTGTTCCATAGGGAAGGGGAACCCCAAATTGTACTGACCATAAGAACCAGGGGAAAAATAAGGGAATTCATAGAATGTCTATTCCAAAAACCTAGAGGTCTACTATAGCCTGGATTATAAAATATTTCACTTTTGAGAGACAAATGACTATAGTAGTGGGATCCCCTTTCTTCCTGTTGACTCATTTACGCCACAACATTAAGGAACCTACCCTTAGGGTAAATTTACCAGGCTTTCTTTTCCATTCAGTCACCTCTATGATAGAAAAGTATAAAATTGGGACGGGGCCCCTTAAACATCATGGTTTGATACAACTAATATGTAAATATCATTTCCGCAATAAGCCAAAGAAGAAGTTGCAAAGGTTCCTATGAAAATTTGAAAATGAAGAACCGGGGAGGTCATTTGAGGAAGGGGAATCCACTAAAAAAAGGGAGAAATTTGTAGAAGAACCCTCCTCGGAGGCATTAGGAACCTCTAAGTCCCAATATACCTCCATGACTCCTAGTGATGATGCACCGGAATCCTTTCCAGATTAATTACAAACTCCAAGACAAGAAGAGGGGGTGGGAATTGCACATTCCAAAGAAGATGAGGAGACCCATCGAAAGAAAAAGAAACAAAGTAAAGTTGTTTCTCAAATAACCCCTCCTCTATGGAGGAGTAAATGGTTATCTTCATGGGTCAGTGAAATTGAACCCCAAGATATAGGCAGCACTTCAAAAAGGAAAAATGTTAGGATACTAGTAAAGGCGGTAGAAATTAACAGTCCACCTAATAATGAGGAAATTGAAGAAACATGAAAGCAAGAGGAGGAACTTCCCAAGGAAGAGGACAAAGAAACCCTATCACCTGAAGAGCAGGAAGGGGAGAAAGAAAAACCACCACACTCAGAATAGAATGAAGATGAACTTGTAGGAGGATTCTCGTCCTTCTTTGACAAGTTGGACAACATACCTGAATTTTTGGAAAGAGTGCCTCAGGAAACTCCTCATGCATCTTTCTCTATGGATACTAATGAAGGAGAAGAAATATCTCATATGGATGGAGAAATTCCTTGCTCCTTACATGAAGAAATTGAAGAAGGAAGTATTTCTGATATTGAGAATACAAAAGAAGTAGAAGAAGTGCTTCCTAAGAGCACTGAAACAAAAAATGCACCCCATATTGATGAAAAAGTGGAAGAAGTGCCTCATTCATCCCTTCCTGAAGACAAAAAAGAGGAAAATGTGCCTCATCTTGATGAAGAAATCCCTCATGTATCCTTCTCTATGGACACAGGGGATGAAGAATCTAGTCAGATAAGTGAGGAATTAGAAAAACAATAGAAAAAAATTGAAGGATTAAGGGCCAGGTTAAAGGATGACGAAGCACAAATAAATCAACAGAAAGAAGAAATGGAGGTGCACATTGCCATTGTCCATAAAAGGAATCAGGAAATTGCAAAATTAACTACACAAATGGAGGAAAAAGACAAGCTTATTGAGTAGCTGCAATTCCAAATCCAACAATCGAATTGACAGGGTAAGCAAAATCAAGATGCTCTGTGTGAAAAAGAAAAATGTATTCAAGATTTGAAAAATAATTTTATGCAATTATTTAGTGCTTTTGAAGAAGAAAAGAATTGACATAAAACTGAGTTGAATGCCTCTATGAGTAAAATTGTGGAGCTAGAACATGGTTTACAGGAAAGTGATACTCAACCAATTATGGAATCAAAAGGGACACAAATTGAACCTATTGTTATAGATTGATTCCAGGTATGTATTCCCCCAATGCTTATGAAATGTATAGAGAATTGTTACCTCTTGAAGGATGTGGAATTTGAAATTAATAGGTTAAAGAGGGAATTAGTCATGTTAAAAGAATCTTTCCATTAATCATATAGGGGTAAACAAGATTCTTGTGAAATTGGTGAGTTACTACTAGCCTCTAGAAGACCATCTAGGCTGTACTCCATGTTTCTTAATGAGCAAATTTTAAGATGGAAGTTGTAAAGAATTCACCAAAACCAACCTCATGACTTGGATGTCAAGGAATTTGTAAAAATATTTGTTGAGTCACTCCCTGAACAAAAAATTTGCTATTTGAATTCTTTGTTCACAATTTGATCCTAGAAAAGTATACAAATTTCTTTATTAATCTATTTGTAGGAGAAGCATAATTAAGATAATTTCTGTTCACTATGAGAAACCAAATTCACTGTCAAGACAGATCAAGAGAGTATGCTCAGGCAGAAAATATTGTAGGGTTGCAAATAAGATACCCTCATAGGAAGACTCTCTCTTTGAAGAAACAGTTTTTGGATGTCAAAAGTAAACAGGGAGCACATGTCAAATACGATAAAAACTTTAGGGTGGATCATGATTAATTTCAAGAATAGGGGCCACATTTAATAGGACCAACATGGCATGTATATGAAGAAAGGTACACCCCTCTTCCAATGCATCTCAAGAAGAGGGAAATAATTTCACCTCTCAATATCAAATGGTCCTACAAAAGAGCAACAACTTTGATCAAAATTATGGAGGACTTTAAGACCAATTGGATTGGTGTGAGGTACAAACCTCCCTTGCTTCTTTCCCCACCACCTTCGGTGTACACCAACCTAGACCAAAGTGAAGAAAAATTTCTAGATGGAAACAAAGGGTCACTTTTCATTGGGGATTCTTGAGGAATCCAAAGATATTAGACATAGAGGCAGATGATGTGTATGATCTCAGTGCTAAATATGAGGAAATGAATAGAAGGAATGATGGACAAGGGACACACCACAAAGTAGGAGGACCTGCTCATAATTAGGAAGGGGAGGAAATGATGAGGTGAAAGTAACCTCATCAATATAATGGCCTCAATATACAAATATAAACCTTCTAGCCCAAATTACTCTACCAATTGATTACCTTTAGGAAAATTAATTTCTTTCTTTTCTATGAATAATCATACAAACTTATTTCTTGGAGTTGATTAAATTAAACTAACTTATGCTGATTTAATGGGTTAGTCTTGAGTATTTTGCAGGCCAACTCCCACGCCGTTCACCATTCCAGTCAGAATGGAAATGAATGTAGGTCTCATACTTTTGAAAACTAGCGAGCATGTGCCAAAATTCTAGGAGCACACGTTTTGGCCGAGTCTTTATAATTTTGTTATTTTTTAGTTTCAAAGACTTTACAACTCATGTGAATCCTCTTTAATATTGTATATCATGGGATTTTAAGTCCCTTTTACTATGGAAAATCTGTTGAAAGACTTGATCGACAGAAAAATAGGATTTTTGTTAGCCTTTTTTCATATAAGTATCTAACTGTTACAAATAATGAAAAGAGAAGATTATTGCTATGCTGTCAATTTGTCTTTTCAGTGAAAAATACCATATGAATATGAGTTTTCTTGCCACTCTTTGAATTACTGTGTAATATGGATGAATCTATGGAATGAAGTAACAAAGAGATTTTTCTAGTGCATGTGATATGAGGTAGCAGTAGATACACCCACAAGCTAGACACTTGAGGGTTAGAGATAGATAGATAAGTATTTGTTTCCTATTCTACATTTTCCTTTGATAGAATAGAAGTTGCATTTGCATTTTATTTTCATTAGTATATGCTATACTATTAGAGTCAAGCTTGTAGGTTGTAATTGAGTCTATAGCTTCTGAGCTTAGAATTTGAGTGTCTAGAGCACCTTTCTTCAGTTGATTTTGATTAATGGTTTTATGATTAGTAGTTGGCTTGTGATTTTCTGTTTTAGATAAATGTTTCCTAATTTCTTTACATTCTTACTTCAGCAATTTATGCATTCTTTAGGTTAATCATTTCCATGCTTTCTAGTTTAATGGTGATGCTTTTTAGATTCTTAGTTTTCTGTCTTCTGATTTGAGTTATTTTCCTGCTTTCTAGATAGATGATTTATTGCTTTCTAGATTAGAGGCCCCTTATATTAGAATTTTTATTTAGTAGAATAGTGCCTAAGAGAGAAGTTGAGATGTCCTCTATTGCATATAGTCATTGGACACTGCCCAGTCAATATATTGATGTGTTTATTCACTAAAGTGTTAGGACCTAACCACAGCCTGCCAAGAGGTTTTCTATTCAAGCCCATATGAGGTTTAGCTTCGATAGATGCCATCAAATTTTCTGTGGGATGTTGTTCAATGTTTTTCATATTATCATCATTTGTGTCAACATTCATCACATCAATATTTGTTTCAGTAGCTTTGACAAATGAAATATTATGTTTAGGCATGGTATTTGTAAGGATTTGAAAATTTTGATTAGGAGGAGCTATAGACTTATTTCCTTGATATTCACACCTCTAATTAGTAAATGATTAGAATCAATAAGGTCTTGTACAAGATGTTTAAGATGCTTACATTATTCTGTACTATGTCCATTTGTTTGATGGTAATGGCAATAATCATTTTTCGAAAGCCTTTAGGCAGTGGCATAGTAGGGTCACATTCTCTAATAGGAGGTAACGTAAGCATGTTCTTGTCAATGAGCTGCAATATGATATTATGAAGGGCATCGAGTAAAGGAGTGAACTCTCTCTTCCTATCCCCAAAAGGAGTTGTTGTTTTTATAGCAGCCACTTGATTATTGTTTTGTTGACTTGTTTGAGGAGGGTTTAATTGTAAAAATCTCTTATTTTGTTTCTTGAATGATTGATAGTTGTTTTGAGTTGTGGATTCAGTCCTTTTAGGATGACTAGGGGAATTTTTCACATTACAACCACTAGTCGAATTTTGATGGTCATGAAGGGTTGTACATAGTTGTGTGAAGGATTGAAAACTTAACATTTCAAGTTTCTTTTGGATTTTATCTTGTATGTTGGAAATGAACATTCTTTTAAGGTCAACATCAGGAATATTAATGTTCACTTGCGAATAAAGTGTTTGATATCTTCCTATGAAATCAGTAAATTTTTCATCTTGCTTTTGCTTGCATGTCATTAGATCCACAAGGGTCATCTTGGGACCCATGTGAATATGGAAGTGGTTGTAAAAGGAATCAATCAGTTCATTGAATGAACCAATTGAATTTTTTGGTAGAGTTGAAAACCACTCTAGAGTAGTATCCTTCATGGATCTAGGGAATAACTTAGCCAACAGTTTGTCCTTAAAGATGCGATCGCTACACAAGGTGTTGAAGGTAGAAACATGGCTTATATGATCTCCTTTCCCACCATATTTATCAAAGAGATGGACATCTATACCTTGTGGCATTTGTGCTCTTAATATGTTGAGGGAGAACGAGGTGGACTTGATGTATTGAAAAGATTGAATATTATTGTTCTGTTGTAATGTTGCCACTTGTTGTTGAAGGGATGTCATGGTTTAAAAAAGTGAATTAATGAGAGGGTCATTTTGGTTATAATGTTGAGGGGAATAAGGTGGTGTAGTGTATGTATGTAGAGGGCTACTGATTTTAGCTTATTGAAGGTGGATTGTTGAGGTATTATTATGTTTGAAGTATTTCCTATGGGAATACCTATGGAAGTGTATACAGTGCCTATAGGTATGACTGTTGTGGTTGGTTGAATGGTAGTTGTTGGTTGAAATGTTGTTATAAGTTGGAAGGTTATTGTAGGTTGGAATGTTGTTGTAAGTTGTGTACTAGTGTATGTAGGGATGGGCATTGCTATTGTGGATTATAGAATTGGAATTCCACCTTGACTTTGAGTAGGTTCCAAAGCTTGAGTGGAAGTGGTAATGTTAAGGATGGTGTTGGGAATGTTAAGGACATTTGTGTGGGAGGTGAAGTCATGGTAAATGAAGTATGCAAACTATGAGCCATGGAGGGTTGATTCTCAACACTATTAGAAAGAGAGTTAGAGTACTGAAGATCCATGATAAGTGAGAGATTGTTAGATGACATGAGCCTCAAACTATATCTTATAATAGTATTGAGAATAGGAAACCAGTTGTAAAGCCCATGCAAGTTTTACAAACCTAGTGTGCAAACCCTATAATGGAAATGCAATATCCTAGAATGAAATGCAATTTTCAGATTTTGAGCAATGCAAATTATTGATTAAACAATGAAATAAGTTGAAAAATAAATGCTTTAATTGAATTTTGAACTTTTAACAATGCACTAAAATGAAACAATTTATGCTAAATACAAAGAAATTGATGAAACATCAGATTAGGAAATTGAAACAACAAGATGAATACACAAAAAAAAGAAGCTAGAAACTAAGATTTTAATATCCAAAAATTATAGATTTGTAGCTAATAGGGAGTCATTTTCTAGTAAGGGTGAATGGGTCCTAGTTAGGTCTTTTTGGGATCTTTATGTTGATTTCAGAGTCAATTTTAATGTCTTGTCAATTGCTAGAAGCTTTAGCTCATACCTAATCATGGAATTATTCACCAGTGAGGGTGAATGGGTCTTGGTAAGGTCTTTTAAATTTTTTTTTTAATGATTTGCAATTTCTCAGATTTATGTTTCAGTTCCAGGTTGTAGACAGTGAAATGCAACTTCAGATTTTCTAGGAATTCAATGCAAAAATGCAATAGAAAGGTGAAATGCGAGACCTAGTTTGAGATGCAATTTTGTTTTGATTTTCAAATGTAATTGAATGAGATCTAAATGAGATGCAAAGTGACTGATTTTTTTTTGTAATTTTTAGACTTAGAAAGATGCAATACAATGAAAATCTAAACCCTATATGAAATGCAATATTTTAATGCAAAATAAGAGACCCTAGTTCAATGAAAATATAAATGCAATGAATGCAAGATTTTAGCTTAATATGCAATGAAAAAATCCAAAATTTAGAAAATTGCAATGTTGAATAAGTCGGGTTCACCAAAAATGATATGGTGAAAAATAGGATCCACCAAAATGGGGTTGTGCAAGATGATGGATCACTAATTTTCCCAAGCCAAAATCACTTCCATTATGCAAAATAAGATGAAAATAATGATTATAAATAAAACCCAGCTATTATAGAAACTATGAGGAATGTTTTGAGAGAATAAAAAGTTGTGTACCTATCTAGAAAGTTGCTACTTTTGAGCTATAGAGGACTCATTCGCCTTCAGGGGTGAATGTGTCCTTTTAAGGTTTTAGAAAATTGATTTTAGGATCCTGTACTTTGATTTATGCACTCTTGAAACCCTTGTTATCAATTTTTGGAAGCCTATAATTAATTTTGTAGAGCTCTTTCCGCGATCTTGCACATTGAATGACAATTTTTCAACTTTGACAATTTTGACAACTTTAATAATCTTGATCTTCAACCTATAAATCTGTAATCACACACTCAAGGAAGAAAAACTTGTTGATTTTTTAGTGAATGGGGTTTTTCCTCAGTCAAACCCCTTGTAGGTAATTAAACCAAATGATGAAATAAGATAATGAGGCATGAACATGAAATGATGCAATTAGAACCTTGCCATGATGATATGATCTTTGAATTGCTGCAATAAACTCTTGAATTCTACCTTGAAATTCCTTATGAATGCTCTTGAAATTCTCTATTAGACTCCAATTTTTATAAGGATTCTCTTGTAAACTTTCTAGGAGAAACAATGTGAATTAACACCTTGTTTATTCTAAATTAGGAGATTAACCCCAAAATTCAAAGAATTAACGCTGACACCAGATCTGGAAAGAAAGACAATTAAATTCATGCAAGAATGAAATTCAAAAATTAAGGTCTCATTAAGGGAGGACCCATTCACCAACAAAGGTGAATGGGTCCTGGCTAATTTTCCAGGATTGAGCTTCAGGGAGCTGAACGAAGGCTAAAAACCCATTCCAAATCAACTGAAAAAGGGGTGTCCTGTTAAGAGAGGTCCCATTCACCATGGAGGGCGAGTGGGTCCTGGCTAATTTTTGTTTTAGGAAATACAACCATGTTTTCCTAGTTGCATCGTCAATAAAAGTAACATAATAGCAAGAGCAACTAAGAGAAGATACTTGAGTTGGTCCCCATACATCTGAATGCACAAGCTCTAATTTCTCACTCTTCTTCTCTTTCCCAACTTTGAGAAATCAAAATATTTTCTATTTTCCATAAACACAATTTTCGTAGAACTCCAAGTCAATCTGCTTTAGACTTGGTAGCAACTTTTTGGAGTGAAGGATCTTCATCAATTTTTCACTCATATGACCAAGTCTATGGTGCCACAATTTTGTTTCTATCCCTGCAACAAGTGCTCTTACAATCTTAGTGGCAACTATTTCTATCCTTGTAGTAAGTGCTTTAAGTGTCTTAGTAGCAACTATTGTTGTAGCAGCTACAATAGAATAAGTATTACCAGTACTCAAATACAATGCACCTACCTTTTCACCTTTAGATATAAATAATGCACCTTTAGTGACTTTCCATAATTTGTCTGTAAATGTAGTTATGCATCCTTCACTACTCAGTTGTCCTGTAGAGATTAAATTTCTTCTCAAATTTGAAACATTCCTCACCTCCTGTAGTAACCATTCATTTCCATTCTACAACTTGATTTTTATTTTTCCTTTTCCAACTATCTAGCAGGGTTCATCATCACCCAAATATACTTGTCCAAAATCACCTTGAACATAATCTACAAAATATTTCCTATGGGGTGTGGCATGAAACGAAGCCCCTGAATCTATTGCCTAGGAATCATTAACATATCTAACCATAGAATTAAAGCATCCTACAATTTAATAATTGCAACATTAGCTTCCTTACTATCATCATGTTTTTTGTCTCCTTGTTTGCATTTTCAAGACCAACAATCCTTTTTCAGGTGTCTTGGCTTTCCATAATGCTAGTAATCCATTTTTCCTCTAGATTTAAATCTACCTTTCTTCGACTCCCCTTGTGACTTCTCAAGATTTGTTTGGATTTTTCCTCTCTCCTTTGTTCTTCCCCTATTCTCTACAATCAAAGCATTATCTGATTTTGAAGTCTGACCTGTGCTTTTTTATCACATTTCCTCACTAAGGATAACACCAAAAATTGTTGGACTCAAGGAACATTGAGAGGTGGGGGGTGAATCAGTGTTCAACAAATTAAACTTTCAATTCAGATCTTAAACCATTTACATCACATAAATAGAAATAAAGATGCAAGCACATGAACAAGATGATCAAAACACCATAACACCAATATTTTTATGTGGAAATCCTGTTAGGGGAAAAACCATGGTGGAGATTAATCCATAATTTATACTCTGTTAAAAGTATGAATAACAGGGAATGCACTTGTATTCAGGCACACTGCCTAGAGCTCACTGCTCAGAATAAGGAAGGCTCACTGCCTTGAAAAATGTTTGTGATTACAAAAAAAATTGAACTAAGAAGATAGCATCTAAAAATGCCTAGATTCAGTTCCAATGAAGAGCATAAAATAGATTTTGAACCTTCTGTGTGATCCTGCAACTCTCTTTGCTCTGCTCTACCTTAATTCACAATAATCTTCTTCTGCTCAAGAAAAATTTACTCAACTGATCTTTTGATGTTTACTCATACATTTGTTCTGCTCTTTTTGCACATTCACACCTTCTCACCACTTCCTCCTCCTTTTAAAAAGGAATTACCGATCTCATATATATGTCCGCTAGCAAAGATTTTAATCACTTTAGTCGGCCTTAACAAAAACATGAAATATTCTCCAACAGCCGGCTCAGATCACAAGTTATATTTAATGCACACCCACAAATGTTGGCTAAGGAATATCTAGGAACCAAAACAATATTCTCAAACTGAGAAAAAATTAAACAACTACTCCTTATACATCTGAGACATGCTACATTCATTAAGTCAACCACAATGAGAAAACAAATAGAAAATCATTATACCAAATCTCCTAACTCATACACCAATTGCTGCAACACCAAAAAACTTACCAATAAGGCAACATACATGATTAAAAAACTTTCCCAGGGATCCACAACACAAAATGATGATCCAGTGAAGCATACAAATTGACTAATTGACCGGATACCCTGTTCTTCATGCTTTCTGCCTGTAACACACTGTCTTCTACATTTCCTATTGGTATAAGTAGATCCTAATCTACAGACTGAGATAATGACTTTAGTTGCCATAAATGACAACACTAGAAGCCATAAACAATCTCCCCAAGCCATATTCCAACAATTTCCCCCTTTGGAATTGATGGCAACACTTAGTGAAAAATGACTAAGTGTCGGAACCAAAACTCAAAATTTCAAAACATAACAAAAAACTGCTCCCCCATAGAATGTCAAGGAATTTTTCACTTCTCTCCTCCCCCTTTGACATCAATGACAAAACTTTACTACTTACTCTCCTTCTGCTAGAATTTACACTACACTATCTCACCCTTTATTGATGCAAAAATTGATCAAAAATTGAGAAATTTTAACTACTGCACAAATCAGAAAAATATTTTATACTTATCCTTTATCTCCGGAAGAAATTTCTTCCAAGAATCTACAACAATCCTAATAATTATTAACAAACCGTTGTTTTTTGATGTTTGGTTGATGATCTAGATGAGGGATTCTAGAATTGTAAACGCTTCTTCCAACTTTTCTCCTTTCTTCATAATCTCAATTTGTTGCTCCATTCTGCACTTAGTTAGATCCTTCAATTTCCAAAAAGTGTCCATAAGAGTGTTTATGGAAAATTGAACCTTTGCATGCTCAACTTGCAACTCATGAATCTTTTTCTTGACTGCTCCATCTTGGTCTTGAAACATATTGTAATCTTGACCAATTCTGATAAACTCACTCTCAATTTGCTCCAACTTTTCCTTGTATTTACCATCCACATGAGGCCACCAAAGATAATAATTGTAGACCTTATTTGTTGAGTCAATGCGTTTCCTTAATACATTCATTTTCTTTTTTAGTTTGGCGAGAGACAGCCTAAATTGCTCCTTCAGATGTAGCATTACTTCTTCCTCTTTCCTATCATGAGGCACAAAGGCCATAGCCTCCCTCATGTATTCAATCAATTCTTCTGGAAGTACATTATGCAAAATTTTCAATTTGATGTTGTTGTGCACAAAGTATCTTCCTAGTGTGTTCTCAATGAAGTCCTATTCATATGATGGTCCATTTAACCATATGCCAACAATATTTTGCATTTCATCTTCCTCCTAAACAATCTGCAGTATCTTTGCTTTAAATAAAGAAAATTCTTCATCGCTTTCTTCTATTATCATCACATCTAGTTCAACTAATTCTGGTTCATCTCTTGGAGTGTAATCATTAGAATCTTCATCTGGTATATCCACAATTACTTGCTATTTTCCTTTTCTTCAGTTCTCAGAGATTTGTGTGCTGGAGGAATGTCATCAACAAACTCTAGAGCCCTTTTTTGCTTCTTCTCCACCTTACCAGAGGACCCAACTTCAACTGCTCTTACCGGAAGAGAGATGCCAACTATTCCAAACTTTCCCAACAACTCTCTAAAGAAATTTTCATGAACTTACTCATAATTTTCCAAAGTATTGAAATGTTTAAAAATCTCCTTACAAATGGGTTCATTTTCTTTCCATACCACATTATCATTCTGAGGAAAGCAATTCAAAAAATACATCATAATGCATATAACTAGGGAACCAAACCTAAAGGGGTAATATGCATCATTCGTCAATTGCAAATTTTCCATCAATTGATCCTTCAACAATCCACACAAATCAAAGTCTTCATCTTCCATTATCATTTTGTGAGAATATATACTGCACCTGCCGAGGTTGATCCTTCCCTATTTCTAAAGAAAATTTTATATGAAATTACGTGTGCAATGTACCTTGTTATTGGATCTTTGATTGTTGAAATTAGTAGAGCTCTTTTATCTCCTTTTACTTTGGTTAGGGTTTTGACCACTTGATTTCAAATCAACTTCTTTTTCATAACATCTCTAATATTGCATAATCCTATTAGATTTCTAATCACCTCTTTTGAAATTTGATAGGGTTTATCCAGAGTAAGGATATCGTCATCCACTCCATTGAAGATAAACCAGACCACTTTATCGTCATCCACTCCATTAAAGATAAACCAGACCACTTCCACATTGATGAAATAAGGAAACTCATTCCAGATGTCCAAATTTTTATGTTTCGCACCTTCAAGCCACTTCAATTCATCGACTGGCAACAAATTTCTTACATCCCTGATCGTCCTACTACTATATTGATCCAAAGTCATTGCTCATTTGATTTGCTTCATTTTACTTTCTGTATTGAACAAGGTTTTCTACCGAGCACAAAATTTCAAAATTCTACAAGCAACTAAAATACTTGAAGAATTCATCGCCGAATTTTCTTTACTCCTTTGAGATTTCAATGTAGAGGATCTCCTTCTATTCTTCTTCAATGCAAGGTGACAAAAGAGGGTTCAAAATACCATTTTATGTCTTTGTGCACCTAACCTTTTTAGTAGCATTAAATACTTTTCCGTAGGAGTTCCGGTAACTTTGTTTTCTCAGACAACAAAAGAAAAATTTATCTACGGACATTCTACTTCTCATGTTCCTGCATAAGCGATCACTAATGCATTTGCAAACTTTTATCACAACTATTGAAAATTTTCTGCATTTCGGT
The DNA here is from genome assembly GCA_007258455.2 of Sequoia sempervirens. Classification (NCBI taxonomy): domain Eukaryota; kingdom Viridiplantae; phylum Streptophyta; class Pinopsida; order Cupressales; family Cupressaceae; genus Sequoia; species Sequoia sempervirens. The sequence goes on along the minus strand of VDFB02000008.1, from coordinate 188,375,807 downwards.
GCCATCTACCGATAGGGGGGCCAAAGGATTTTCCTTGAAAATCTCCCCCTAGGCCAATGGCCTGAGATCAATTTCTGGAGGAATTACCGAAGCCTGCTTCTGGTACGGGCTTATTTCCTTCATCAAATCCACTCTTCTTTACCCATGTTTTCTTCATCTAATCTCTTATCTCTTCCACAGTCACTTTTCCTTTTACTTTGCCATCTTTTTACAAAATTCTTCCTCTATATACTAGACCTCTTCTATCCATATTTTTGTTCCTATAGAATCTTCCAATGTGACCAAATCTATTGCAACTATAACACACTAGATTTATTTGTCTAGACCACTCATTCCACTGATTTCCTCTTGAACTACGTTGATTAGCAACATGCCCAAATCTTCCACAAGTATAGCATTTAACATTTCTTAAACTGATATACATACTTTTGCATTTAATAGAATTGTGACCAAACTTTTTGTAATTAAAAAACTGATTGGGAAATGATGGACTACTTGAATTTATTTTACTTCTACACTGAGAAGCCATATGACCAAATTTATTACAAGAAAAGAAGTTACCATTAAAATTCTGAGCATTGGTTGTCTTACCAGATACCTTCTTCCTTTGTTCATCTGATTTCTTTGTCTAGAATCCTTACGTTCAAATCCAGAGCTTTCTTCCTTCTCATATCCAAGACCTCACTTGTAATTTGCATCCTTTTGTCCTTTAGTCATCTCATCAAGCTTAGCAGAACTGATCCTAAACTTCTCCCTGTACTCATTTGTAGTAGTGAGTTCATCATTGAGAATAACTATCTGTCTTTCAAGTTTTTGTTCATTGTTTTTGGATTGTTGCAATTCAATCTCCAGCTGAATGAATCCATTATTTACTTTGTTGCATTCTTCAGATTTTTCTTTTAAGGATTGGGACTGATTCTCCTCATTTTTCTTCCTTTCTTCAATTTCCTTAGTCAACTTCATTTCCACAAATTCCATCTCAAGCTTAAGAGTAGCATTACTTCTAGCAAGTTTTTCACATTCTTTAGTTATCTCTTTTAGGGTTTGATTCAGGTGAACATCTTCCAAGTTTTTATTTTCTTTCTACTTTAGTTGATCACAAAGTTCTTTCCTCTTTTCTCTTGACTCATTGATTTTATCCATCAATGATTGATTGAATTTCTCAGCATCCACAAGATTTTCTTTTAATTCCATGACTTTTTCTTTAGATTGATCAAGATCATCAAGTGCCACCATAAGCTGCTGTTGAAGACCACTAGAGTCCATTGTATTTGAAGATCCACCTCAAGCTATTAAACTTCTACAAAGGAACTGTCCTCTGATACCAATTGTTGGACTCAAGGAACACTGAGAGGGGGGGTGAATCAGTGTTGAAAAAATTAAACTTTCAATTTAGATCTTAAACCATTTACAACACATAAGTTACAAAAATAAAGATGCAAGCACATGAACAAGATGATCAAAACACCATAACATCAATATTTTTATGTGGAAATCCTATTAGGGGAAAAACCATGGTGGAGATTAATCCACAATTTATACTCTGTTAAAAGTATGAATTAAAAGGATTACACTTGCATTCAGGCACACTGCCTGGAGCTCACTACCTTACAAAATTTTTGTAATTAAAACAAACATTGAATTGAGAAGATAATATCTACAAATCCTTGGATTCAGTTCTGATGAAGCACATAAAACAAATTCTAAATCTTGTGTCTGATCCTACAACTTGCTCTACTCTGCTCTACCTTAATTCACAATAATCTTCTTCTTCTCAAGAAAAATTTACTCAACTAATCTTCTAACGTTCACTCATACATCTATTCTTCTCTTTTATCACATTCACACCTTCTCACCATTTCCTCCTCTTTTTTAAAAATGAATTACCGATCTCATATATATGTTTGCTAGCAAATATTTTAATCACTTAAGCCGGCTTCAACAAGAACATAAAATATTCTCCAACAATCAGCTCAGATCACAAGTTATATTTAATGCACACCCACAAAGGTTGGCTAAGGCATAGATGGGACCCAAAACAATATTCTCAAACTTAGAAACAATTAAACAACTACTCCTTATACATTTGCGACATGCTACATTCATTGAGTCGGCCACAATGAGCAAATAAATAGAAAATCATTCTACCGAATCTCCTTACTCGTACACCGATTACTGTAACACCACAAAACTTACCAATAAGGTAACATACATGCTTAAAAAACTTTCCTAGGGATCCAAAACACAAAATGATGATCCGGTGAAGCATAAAAATTGACTAACTGACCATACACCCTGTTCTTCATGCTTTCTGCCAGTAACACAATGTCTTCTACATTTCCTGCCGGTATAAGTAGATCCTAATTTGGGGACCAAGATAATGACTTCAGTTGCCATCAATGACAACACTAGAAGCCATAAAAAATCTCCCCAAGACATATGCCAACAACAACATCATCAAATTTCAATTTATTTGAACTAGAGATAGATTTACTTACATCCATTACCAAGCTATTCCAACTTTCTAGCAAAGAACATGAAACCAAGAGATCCCTCACCTCTTCATAAAAATTCACTTTTATAGAAGTTAACTGATTAGTAATCGTATTAAACTCATTTAAATGATCTTTCACATATCCACCTTCAGTCATTTTTAGATTAAACAAACGCTTCATGAGAAATAACTTATTAGAGGTTGAAGGTATTTCATATAATTTAGCCAAATTTTCCATTAGATCCACTATTTTCTTTGCTTCTATTATATTGAACACCACGGATAGTTCCAAGCACAACCAAATGGTTCCCAATTCCTTTCTATCTAGAATATCCCATTCTTCATAAGACATAGTAGCCTCTTTCTTTGTTTTTTATTGCAATGACCATTGGGTATATCCTTTTGATACAAATAATATTCCATCTCCATCTTCCATAATTGATAATTCTTACTATTGAACTTCTCAACCTTGAATTTGACTTCTTCCATTGCTCCCACTCAAATCTAGAGTTTCCTATCAATCAACCAAAATACACATGGCTCTGATACCAGTTGTTAGAATTTAGGCACATTGGAGCAATAAAAATTAACAATTATATGCAAATTAAATAACCCAGAAATAACAATGAAGAATAACACAAAAGAGATCAACAAAAAAATTTAACGTGGTTCACCCAATATGGGCTTTATCCACAGAAACTCAGTCACCCAATGATTTTATTATCTAGTGCAAAGTAGATTTTAATCTAAAAAATTCCATACCGCAACATACATCCCAATCACTTATAACAAGCTTTTTGGAAGCTTTAAAATTTAGGGTTTTACAAAGTAATTTTTTCACTTAGCGAGAAAACCTTGATGTGTTAACATAAAATATTTTTTTAGGGGCTATGCCCCCTAAACCCCTACTATCTAGGAATGTTTCCCTTGAACCCCTGCTATTGGGCGTTGCTTCCCCCGAACCATCACTTAGGGCCCAAACCAGTCCCAAACCTTGGCGAGGATATGCTACAAGTGTACAGTATTTGCATGATCAGTCACCACATACCAAAAGCTTCCAGAGAAAGCTTACTAGTAATCTTGCAAATCATCTTCAACCTCTCATTAGTAATCTATCCAAGAAATGCAACTTTCCTCTTCTCGCCCTTAGCCAAATTGGGATCTCCCTCTAAAGTGTTGTGAGCGGCTTACTACATTTAGAAGATGAGGCACCACTCACATGAGTTGATTGGATGGAATAAGGAGTCATTAATGAAGTTTTTCCAGCTGAAATTTCTAAATGCCATACCAAATATGACCCCCATAGAGCCAATGCTTGAAAGGACCAATAATTTTAAAGTTGGAAACAATTTATTCAATTTATGGTGAAATTAATGCTTGAGAATTTTAAAATAACATCTCAGTACATGATGTCATATAAAAAACATAAGATTTTATCCAACTTGACCCCCATGGTGAAGTGATTATAATCATTAGTCACCTCATTTTCTAGCTTTTTTTCTTCCACATTACCCTCTCTATAATATTATTGATGATAAATAATTCAAAATTTAGAGTTTCTAAGTCCAATTGCCTTATCCAATAATGCCTTCAACTTCCAGTTTGGTGTGGACCCAAAAAAAAGAGCATTAACAACCAAAGATGAGTCACCTTCAATTTTAATTTTTTGATAGCTAATTCCTTCCAAATGATGAGACCATGTATAACCACAAGGAATTCTGTGTCATTATTTATAACTAGGGAGAGCGGTTTAGAGGAAATCCTAATCATTAAATCCTTCTAGTATTTAATTATACAACCCACACTGAAGATGATTGGGTTTCCTTTGGGTGCATCATCAAAGTTTAAATTATAACATCCTAAACCACAAATTTTGTAGGGGCTTCTCTCTCGCACTTCCAGAGTTTTTCACCTAAAAGGAAAAAGGTGTCCCACAAAAACTTGTGGGTTCACTCAAGAATAATGCTAGTATGATTGAAATATGTGCAAATGCAATGTCCTAAATGTAGAGAATTGATAAAAGATAATGAATATTAATGCAAAAACTAAGAAACACAAGTTATTTGAAAACACAATGATGTATGCAAAATGACCTAAGAATGCAAATAAACAATAACATAAATTAAAGATATTAGAGAGGTGCACCTAGAAACTATAATATGATGCAAAGAGGCTTTGGGATGCTATATATTTTGTTGTTGAAGCCAACTGGGATACTTACGCCAAGTTAGGCAACTTAGTCTTGTATTGGGGAGATTATGCCAGAATAGGTTTCTTCCAAATGGGTGTCTAGAAATGCAGAAATCACTTTTTAGGCCTGACAGTGGGACTAATTCGCCACTGATGGAAACTTAGTTCACCTAGGGATTTTGGGAAATTTGGGGTAGGAATTTGTAGCTATCAGTTTGCACTCCCCTTCCTAACAGGTATTCGGTTTTGAAACTACAAAAAATGAACTGAAATTGGTCACCAAGCTTCAATTAGAGATTTGTTGACTTGAATGAATTTGATGAGTTGGAAACACCTTTTAACACCTTTCTCTTTGAAAAATCTGCATACAAGACCTGCAAAAAACACATGCAAAGAGGGAAAAAGGGGTTAAGGGTTAGAGAATAGGGGTTTGCCTTGGTCAAACTCCAATTTAGTAATCAAACCCTATAAAATTAAATGAAATAGAAAGAAAATGATGAATGAAAAACATGAAATGTCACAACTCACCAAACCCTTGATGTAGGAATATGAAGATATGCAAATGGATGCTCCAATGGATCCTTGATTATGCCTTGAATGCTTGATAATTATGAATGAAAATAAGCTAATGTGTGGATGAATGCACTAAACTAATTGGGGGTGAAAATAAGAGGGAAAACCCTTATTTATACTTGATTTTACAATATTTCTCAAAAATAACACATCATAGGCCGACCTTAAGTTCAAGAGAATAAAATCCCGCCAAAAAATAAAAATAATTTTAATTTTTGTGCCCAGTGGGACTAAGTCATCCTAGGTGGCAACTTGGTCCCACCAGGGAAATTTTACTAGGTGTTAGGAATTGAAGTTTATTTAATGATGTTTAATGAGATTATTCTAAAAAATACACTTATGTAGGGTCAAAAAGTGCATTAAGGGGTCATTTAAACATAAGAAAGGGTTGAATTAGTGTTGAGAAACCTAGAAAAGCATGAGAGTTTGTTACAACTCTTTACAAGACTTTGAAATAAGACTTGGTAAGTGATAAAAAGAGGTTATTTAGGTGAATTATAATGAAAGGGTCTGAGAAAAGTGTGAAAGTGGGTTACAACACTTCAAAACACTTTTACAAGACATCCTAGAATTCTTAATGTTTCACAAGGGTCCAAGACCTAATGTGAATGTGTTGACCACATTACAACATTAAATCTAGGCAAAATCAAGCCAAAATCAAGCCAAAATCCATGAGAGAGACTCAAATGAACATAAAAATGTCCAACTAGACAGTTTTTGGTGACACACATCCATATTGAGGAGGAGAGCATACCACTTGATTCCTGGTCGAGTGAGTTGAAGGATGCATTCTTTGGATTAATCTGATCCAATCTATTACTTATCACTTCTAGAATTTCCATCTCAATCTTATTTTGAAGAGATGGAAGACTCATTTGCTTGTCTTGGAAAATTCTTCTATTTATTTCCTTACATATTTCCCATAAGAGAATAGAAGGATTGGTGATCCAAAGACTACTAAATGTTGTAGACCTTTATATGTTCAACTAATTTTGGAATAAGCATAGGATGTTTCTTGGTAGTGCACTCAACCACCCTAATTTGGCACAAAGCCATCACCAACATTGTTGGGAAAATGGAAAACCTACGAGCAAATGGTCCATCGATTCTTAATGTGCTTTGGAAAGAACAAACCTAGAAGGACCTTGCAACCCCAATCTTTTGAACTTCTTGAAATGGTGGACAAGGGAAACCCTAGGGTTTTATTCCTAGAATTTGGTCACTTTTTCAAAGCAAGTAATTCATTTACAATTGAGGTAGTGGGGTTTGATAGATTTGGACAAGATATATGACTGAATTACAACCTAAAATTTTAGTCAACCTGCACTTGACCAAATATGAAATGGACCTAAGGATGAAGTAAAATGATTCAACTATCCTAAAGATTCAAATTATTGTGTTGATCCAAATACAACAAACACAAAAACACATACAAATTCAAACTGTAGAAATGGACAAAGTAGGACATTATGCACATGTGATATGAATTTGAGGTAGATTTCTAAGGACCTAGTCACCCTAGGTGACTATGTCCTAGTAGGACGATCTCAAATCTAATTTCACAATCTTCTAATGCCATATCAAAGCTTTCATTTTTTGGTTGTCACAATGTTAGATCATTGTTGAATATTTCTATAAATGAGTTTTCATTTGTTGTCAAGATGTACCTAGTTTGATTGCAACAATGAATAATTGACCTTAATATTTCTCTCAATCTTCTTCAGATTTGAAACCTACACTTTTAAAGATAAAGAAGGGTTGTGCCATTTAGGGGCTTGCCTTAGTAAAACCTTGTGTTAGTGTTTCCACTTCCACAATTGCAATGTCAATGATAAATGGATAAATGATAAAAATGAATGATGTATCAACAAAGTGATGCAACTCACCACCCCTCAATGACTTCCTTGAAGGACTGAAGTCATACAAATCTCCTCAGGGCTTGACCATTGCTTGCTTGATTTGCTTGGATACCTACAAGGGTTAATCTTCACAAACAATATGATAAAAAAAACATGATTAAACTCACAACATGATTAAACTCACATAAAATTTGACATTATGCTTGGATCTTGAATTTCTGCAATAAATATCTAAAATTCTACTCTTGACTTGCTTGATAATGCTCTTGATCTCCAAATTTGTCGATAGTTTTTTAGATATCTTTCAAATGATGCAATAACTAGGTGAAATGAAGGGAAACAATGGAGAATCAATTCAATCAATGTGGAATGCAATGGTCTAGGATTTAAACACCCCTATCCTTAAATTTCATTAGAAAGAGAGATCACAAAATGATAGGTTTTCCTTTCAACCTTGATGTGAGTCGATCCTATTTTGGGATCTAGAGATATCAACTTTCTTATGACAGAAATGACTAATTTGAAATGTTTTGGAATGATTTAAAGTGCACTAAATAGATGAATTATATGACCTACTACCTAAAATGCAAAGTTCTATGATAAAAGAAATGAAAATAACAATTTATAGGCAGATTTGAGAAGGGAATACTTGTGTGCACCTATGATAAAAAGCAGGTTTCAGGGCCTATAGTAGGACTGGTTTTCCCTAGGGTGAATGGGTCCTAGTGCAAGGGTCCAAAAACAATTTTTTCAATCCTTTGATGTCGGATCTAAGCTTTTGATTCAGAAAGCCGAAAATAAAACTTGTAGGTGAGTTTCTGTAGCTTGACAATAATGATGACAACTTATGAAACTTTGCAAAATTATTCCTTTGATCAACTTTCAGCCCTTCTTCACCTCTAAATATGCACATACAAAGAGAGAAGCAAAAATATTTGTTTTGGGGTGAATGGGGTTTTTCCTTAGTCAAAACCCATGTTTGGTAATTAAACCTTGCGAATGAAATAATGACAAAATAAAGGAATTGATGAATGAACACTTTCTTGTTACAACTCACCAAATCCTTAATGGCTACCCTTATAGGATTGAAGTCAAACAAATCACTTTAAAGGCTTGGATCTTGCATGAATTGGCTTGATTGATTTATTGATTTGATGCTTGAATGTTTGAAACCTACATCATAATGTTAGCTCCAAAACATGATATGAACACACATGAACTTTGACATGATGATATGATCTTGATTGTTGCTATAGATGACTAATAAATATGCTCTTCAATGCTCTTGAAAATAATATTTTCTATAGGATTTATCTCATAAAGCGTGTTAGATTTGAATTGATAAAAATACCTTATATTTGTAGGTATTTATCTATTTTCCTAAAAATTAGATTCCAAAATTCAACACTTGAAACTTGAATTTGAATCATTAAAATGCCGCAAAAAACATATTAAAAATTAGTTCCTAGAACTTAAAGGGGACCCATTCACCCTTGGGAAAATGGGAATAGTGAGGCTTTGGAATGCATAGTTTTTTCAATTAGAGGCTTAATTAAGTTCAATTAATTAAGGGAATGCAAACATAGTGGGAAATTGTACAGGTATACAATTTTCTACACTACATTTATCCCCCACTTTAGTGAGTATGAGCTCACACACAAACTCACACTAAAGTAGAAAAATAAGTCAAGAGAGGTAAAATTGTACAACTGTTGGAAAGATAAGATGACAAGGATCAAGGAGGATGATCAAGCCTCCAAGATATAAGATCTCATGGAAAAACCAACAAAGGAACAACGAGACACATGCATGCAGTAGCGACACAAAATACATAATAATGTAATGTCAAAATTAATGAAAATAGAAAAAAGGAAAAGAAGAAAGGGGTGGATCAAGCTTTGACTATTTGTCCAATAGGTATGGATCACGCCTCAACTATTTGTCCAAGAAATTTTAACAAGTGAAAAATTGTTTTCCACTATGCGAACAAAATGCTAAAGAGGGCTAGTGAAAATCTATTGTTCACTAGGTGAGCCCCAAAGGATGAGAAACACACACTAGTTCTACAAGGTGTGTAATGATAAAAAAAGGTGACACATGGGTAAAGTCATCACAAAAATTTTGTACCCATAAGCCAGTGCCAAAATTATCAATGTCGAAAGGAAATAATGCTAATAAAATAATGCCAATGTATGCCCCCACTTTAAAGAAATTTCTAAACACCATGCTGTGAGAAATTAATTTAAAGTAGAAAAAGATAAATTCCAATTGAAGACGTAAGAGCTTATTTGGAAAGCCCAATGCCAATGCTATGTTTTCAAATAAAGTTTTATCATGAAGAGGGTTCCATGGATTTGGGGTTAGTGTATGTCTTTTCTACATTGATATAATAGAGATCAAAACTGTCATAATTCCCCACATACTCGTAGAAAACAATAAAATATTTTGGGTCAACATGGAAGAGACTTGGATGTCTCAATGCCTTACATCATCCCCAAAGGGAAAACACAAGATAAAAGAAAAGATAATGTTTATAACATATAGAAGAATGAAGATACAAATACAAGAATGTCATGACAAGTTTAGTTCCTTTCTATTCTTGCATCAACAGAGTAACAAGGGTCATCCAAAGAAATCTCACAAATGTAAAAACAAACCAAGAAAAATGACATGGGGGATCACAAAGGAGCAATGAAAAGTGCCATACTAAGACAATCAGTAGGTTCAACATGTGGTAATTCAGTCTTGTTAGGAGGATCATTACGGTTTCCCCCATCTAAGTTCATGGGAGAGGAAAATAATATATTCAGCTCATTATGCTATTCCTCATGAATCTTAGCAATATCATCATCATCATCATCATCCTAATTAATCACAATAGGAGGTCTAATGACAATGAACATTGTAGGTCCATATTTTTGTTGTGGTGAAGGTGGAGAATCATCATGCTTTGTTTGAGTTAGACTTTGATCTTGTTTTTCTAGTTTTTTATTTTCTTTTAATTGACAAGCAATAGCATGATGTATATACCTATGCTCTTTAGCATTTTGATTTCTTCTTGGATGATTTTCAAGTGATGATGGTGTAGGAGTGCTTCTATCTCTCTTTCTATCTGTCTTTCTGTCTATCTATTTCTCTATCTCTCTCCCCCTCCCTCTCTCTCTCTCTCTCCCCCTCCATCCCTCTATCTATCTATCTCACCTCTCTCTCCATCACTATCTCTCCCTCCCTCTCTAATTGTCTCTATCTCCCCTCTCCCTCTTTCTACATACCTCTCACTCAATCACTCTCTACCACTCTATCTCTATTCCTCTCTATCCCACCTCTCTCTCTCTCTCTCTCCTTAAACCCTTAAACGATCAACCCTCAACCCTTAAACCCTAAACCCTCAAGCCTTATACCCTAAACCCTCAAGCCTTATACCCTCAACCCTCAACCATCATCCCTCAACCCTTCAATCCTTAAACCATCAACCCTTAAACCTTTAAACCCTCTGATCTTAAACCCTCAACCCTTAAATACTTAATCACTCAAACCTCAACCCTAAACCCTAAACCCTCAACCATATACCCTCAACCCTATACCTTCAATTCTCAACCCTCTACCCTATACATTGGTTCCTCAACCCTAATCTCTCTCTCTCACACTCTCTCTCTCTCTCTCTCTCCTTCCACCCTCTTTTCTCCTTCTCTCTTACTTCTCCTTCCATCTCTCCCTCCCTCTCTACCGTAATACCTCAACCCTATACCCTCAACATTTAAACCCTTAAAACCTCAACCTTGAACCCTTAAACGCTAAATCCTTAAACCATCAACCCTTTACCCTCAAAAAAATACCCTAAAAACTCAACCCTAATCCATCAACCTTGAACCCTTAAACCCTAATCCTTCAACCCTTAAACCCTTAAACCCTCAACCCTAAACCTTCTACCCTATACATTAAACACTTAACCCTCAAATCTCAACCCTTTACCCTATACATTGGATCCTCAACACTAATCCCTCAACCCTATACCCTAAAACCTATACACTCAACCCTATACCCTAAAACCTAAACCCTAATCCCTCAACCCTAAACCCTTAAACCCTCAACCTTATCCCTCAACCCTTAAAATATTAAACCATCAACCCTTAAACCCTTAATCCCTTAACCCTCTACCATTACATTAAACCCTCAACCCTCAATTCCCAACCCTCTACCCTATACATTGGAACCTCAACCCTAATCCATCAACTCTATACCCTCAACCCCAATCCCACTCTATCTCTCTCTCTCTCTCTCTCTCTCTATCTCTCTAACCTCTCTCTCCCTCACTCTCTCTCCCTCCCTCTCTCCTACCCTCTCTAATTGTCTCTATCTCCCCTCTTCCTCTTTCTAGGTACCTCTCACTAAAACACTCCCTACCACTCCATCTCTATTTCTCTCTATCTCACTTCTCTCTTACCTTCCCCCCTCTCTCTCCTTAAACCCTTAAACCCTCAACCATAAACCATAAATCCTCAACCCTTAAACCCTAAACCCATATCCCTCAACCCTCAACCCTAATCCTTCAAACCCTAAACACTGAACCCTAAACCCTTAACTCCAATCCCTCAATCCTGTACCCTGAACCCTTAAACCCTTAAACCCTCAACTCTCAACCCTTAAACACTCAACCCTCAACCCTAAACCCTCAACCCTAATACCTTAATGCTATACCCTCAACCCTTAAACCCTAAAATCTCTACCCTCAGCCCAATAGCCTAAACCATCAACACTAATCCAACAACCCTTTACCCTCAACCATTAAACCCTCAACCCTTAATCCATCAACCCTAATCGTTCAACCCTAATCCCTCAACCCTCAACCCTTAATACCTAAATGCTAATCCATCAAGCCTCAACCCTTAAACCCTAATACTTGAACTCTTAACCCTTAAACCATAATCCCTCAACCCTTAAATCCTTAAACCCTCAACCCTCTACCCTATACATTAAACCCTCAACCCTCAATTCTCAACCCTCTACCCTATACATTAGATCCTCAACTCTATACCCTAAAACCTATACACTCAACTCTATACCCTCAACCCTCAACCATAATCCCTCATCCCTAAACCCTTAAATGCTCAACTCTAATCCCTAAACCCTTAAACCCTTAAACCCTCAACCCTTAACCCCTCAACCCTCTACCCTATACATTAAACCCTCAACCTTGTACCCTATACATTAAACCCTCTACCCTATACATTGAAACTTCTACCCTAATCCATTAACCCTATACCCTCAACCCTTAAACCCTTAATCCCTGAAACCCTCAACTCTCTACCCTCTACATTAAACACTTAACCCTAATCCCTCATCCCTATACCTTAAACATGTTGGTTATTTTTTATGAAAAAACTTAATCTTACAATTTACCTATTAACTTGCCAGAACTCAATTATTAGTAAAAGGATTGTCCAACACAGGGGAGATTTGATATATAACCTTTTCTCCCCTGCACTTTGGGATCTATGAAACTCGAGAGGGTAATCCCCAATGATGTGTTTATAAATACTGGTGTGTCTAGGTATTAAACAAAGAGTAAACAAATGATTCTACTTGAATGTTTAACAAAAACAATACCCTAAAGGTTTGGATAACCTTCACTACAGTGCCTAACTTAAACAAGAGAAAATGTAATCCCTTAAATTTCATACACACCCACAATAAGATTGATAAGTTGATTTAAATTTTGTGATCAACTATTGAATTGGTCACCATAATTGCAATATAATTACTTTACTCAAACTAGCACCATATTCTTGGAATAGAGTCAAACCTAATTACCACATAATTAGATAACAATTTTTAAACATGATAACACCCAAAGCCTTGAAAACATTGCATTACAATATTCTGACTTAACATCTCCATCATTCACTTCTTACTAAGATCCTTATACATGACTTATTTCAAACCTACTATTATATTAAAGCATTTACATCCATTCATTGAACTAATAAGAAAGAATAAAGCAATACATCTATTGGAAACCAATAGAGACAAATAAGATAACCATTGATTGGGTATTTGTAGGATCATGATGGGCCAAAAAGTGGCGATATGATGGGTATGTGTAGGGTATGTGGCTGACAACTTTTTTTTAACCGAAAATTGATGAAATGAAAAGGGTTTTTAAAGGAGATTCTTAGCTTTCCACCAATATAAATTATGCTTTACTTCAAATTTAATAAATAATTATTATTCATTTTCTATTTGAATTATGACTAAAGTCCTGATTAATAAGCTGATTGAAAAACATCTATAGCTTTCAAACAGTAGATCACATTTTTTGAATTTGAAACATGCATCACATTCTATGCTTCACATACTATAGGATTAAAAAATATGAATTTCATGAAGTTTTGGCCAAGTTAAGGTGGTTAGACATACGAGTTTTTATATTTTTAAAAGTTGTTATAAAAAATTCATAATTAATTATTTACTTGGAAAAAAATTACAAAAAAATATGCATCACATCGGGACATGAGTCCTCTACTTATATATAAAATATTATAAAAAAAATTCTCATTTTATTGTGATTAGGGTGGTTAGACAGACACCTACTTCTTATTTTTCCACAAATTTAAGTACTATTGCATTGAAATTTCAAATTTTCACCAAATACATTTAAAAAAAACTAGTAGTTTAGAAACTACATTGAATTTGCTACAGATTCTATTCTTACGTATTTTTGAAATAATATAGATAACTTATTCAAATTTTTATGTCAAGTTTCCTAACTCTGATTTTTTTGAATTTTTTGCCACTTACAGGCCTATATTTTCCATGATGATCTTGCACATACCCGATTATATCATTCATAGTTTGTATAATCTGTACATAGGAGAGTGAATTGTAGAGACTTTATACCATTCTGTTGTATATGTTATCACTATCATTATCAAATAACTATGTATATATCGATTGAATTCATCCCTAAAACATATTACCAAAAAGTTTTGTATTCTCTTTCATCTCTGTGTGTGGCCCCTTCCAAGAAAAAACTATCCATTAACCTCTCTCTCTATAATCAACCTTGAAATCCATTTTATAAGACAAGGGAGCGACAAGCATCAGGTTGAATTACACTTTTCATTTCACTTTCATTTCAATACATGAATTTCACTAGAATGTGAAAAAATTCCCCAAATAGTTACAAGCAATCATTTGTAGGACAAGGGAAAGAAAAAAGTAGAACCCCAAAAATCGTTAGTCAGAGAAGACCCACCAGCCTTCCAAAATCCATTGATGCCACAACACCAAAAACATGTAAGTTCACATGAACTAGGAAGTGTCACCATCAACACCAAAGGCACAAATAAACAAAAATCCATCAGCCAAAGGAAATGAGCTAGCACAAAGGACCAAAAATTGCACACCAGCTCAGAAGGGAAATGAGGTGCTACTTTTCCTTTTCATTAGCAAAGTAAGTAGACTCACTTGGTGTCCTTATTGAAAGTGGAGTAGCCGTTACCACCTCATCTTTAGAATCAATCAAATAAGTCATGGCCATGAGATACTAGTAGTAGCCTGAATCAATTTCATCTCTACTATCAGAAGAATCATCTAAGAATTCAATGGGAGAATGATGACGTCCCATATAAGCTCGATGATACTTATTATTTCTTGCATCTCTCCTCTTAGGCCTGTCGATTTTCTTCTCCTTACCCTTAACCAATTCCTTCGAGATAATTTGGCTTCATAGGTGATAAGCACGCTTGAGAACACCTCGTGCAAACTTCTTATCAACCCTTGTTTTCTTCTTCAGAGTCACAGGGACTTTAGGCATATCTTGTTCATTCCGGGGAAAGTCACCCTGAGACTCAAGAGGATTGAGTCTCTTGGACATTCAGACTAGGCTGAAAAACAAACTTACCTTACCCATTCTTGATAGAGCAACTTATCAAATTTCCTCAAGACAAAGATACTACCCTTTACGTAAAAATAGCTAGCTCAAATTTTGCAATTACTAAGAACACTTCACACACTTACTCCCATACTCTTAATTCTCAAAAAAACAAATGGTGAGAATAACAAGTAGGAAATATTCATTAAATAGAGCATTTGGAGAGTGTTTTCATTAATATTCCAAGAAAGCTTGTGTGAGAGTGTTGGCAATCAATTACTTTGATTTTGAACCTCAATCGTCAATCATACTTTGAGATAAATCAATGGATAATAAATTTGAATGATTAATTATGAGAAAATTAAACACATGCACTTGATGCTTCTCCTTAGTCAGAAAACTCAAGTGGATAGACATTCACTTAAATTGCACATTATTCACACACTTAGCATTTAACAAAACCTATCATGTCACATTTACCCGCTCGCCCATGGGAATTAATTTACTTGCAATTCGTCGCAGTAAGATTGCGGGGAGCGATCATGATTTAACCTCAAAATACCAACCCGTACTCTACCTTACTTCGATTTCACCTTCCCACGTCTACTAGCATCTGACATATTTGATGACCACAATCAAAAGTATTTCCCAAATCTCATATGTGTGCCCAAGAATTGATTCTAATTTGGTGCCATTTTTATCTTAGAATAGTATTGACCAATATTTTAGTAGCACTCTATCTCCACTAAAATCCATTGGGGCCTTTGAAATGTTTCGTATGGTAGTTACCCACTTGCCCATTGAGAAACAAGAGATGCAAGTGGGCCACTAATGGGATCGTGGGGAGTAGTTAGGATTGACCCATGTCACCCATCATCAACCATTGATCTATGTCCTTATAAAGCATATGCCTTCTCCAAATCCTAGTGGGTCCCTTCATGGAGTGAAAGGTGTCACCTTTCCCTCCAGCCCGTGATATTTTATAAGTATTATATAAAATCCGCTAGGGTGGCGGGGAGTGGTGGAGATTTGACCACTTCACCCAACAACCACTGTAGATCTCCTTTAGACACCATTTTTTGACCACAAGAAGATATCGGGCCTACCACATAAAAGTAACATGTGTCTAGCACCTACTAGCCTATGTGATTAATTCTCCTTAATGCATAGAACAAATAGGTGTACAAAGAATGACCCAGATGAAGACGCATGTCAAAACATATGTCATTGATCTTTCTCGAAGCTCCGCCTACTGACCTTGTAGAAGAAATGGTCCCACCATTTGGCATGACACATGGAAATCACCCACTAGCCCATTCAAATATTTTAATGAAGAAGAAAATAGAGCAGGCACACGGGGAATGGTCAAGATTCTCCTGCGTTGATTGAACGATCATCTCAAAATTAAAATATGCACATGTTGCAAGTGTTAACTTTAAAAGGGGGTCATTACTAGGTCAACAGGAATTTGACCCTTGAGCATGAAAACTTAAGAGTTAAGGCATTAAATATGAAATTTAATGCCCAACCATAGGAAAATTTTAAGTGCTGAAAAGGGAATTTGGTGATTGACAAACCTAAACCTAGGGGGCAGTGAAATAACGATTCTAATGGAATAAGTGGTGTCTTAGAAAAATGGAGACTGCGAGTAACAAATCAATGCAAAAATAGAATTCCCAAGGGTTTTTAGACTTGTATGTCAATTTTGAAGGGTTTTGGCAACACAAAACCTAAAACAATGATGAGGACCATAACCCTACACCTAAAACAAGGGTCTAAGCCAAATCCTGCAAGTTTAAAAATGGAACCAAAGAAATTTTTGGAGGGGTTCCATTAGTGGCTCCTATTGGGGACACATGCCTCTCATAGGAATGGTGAGATCCAAGAATCTCAGGTGAAGCAGGCCAAGCACATAAAATAAAACCAAGACCCGCTCAAACTAGGAAAGAAGACCAGACCAAAACAACCAACTTATGTATAGTTTTAACATAAGTTACAAAAACATAAACCAAGAGATTCAATCTCCATCATGTATGAAGCCTTCCTTTGAGGTGTAAGTTTTCAATATGCACCCTGCAATCTAACCAAGCTTCAACTTTACTTGATGGCCTCAGGCCACCAAAATTTGGGCTGATACTTGCCTCTATCAATTTTTTTTTTCCACTATCTGTATCATTGTAAAGCTGCAAATATTCTCATGGATTTCCCATCCTCTAATCATGCCTCTGTCATTGGACCTAGCCATTATGAACTTATTGTTGTTACTCTTATTCATGTTCAGTTGTAAATTGTGGTCAATCATTAACTAAAACACATGATTAATGGAGTATTCTATCTAAGTTAGCTTTCAACTATACTCCACCAA
This sequence comes from Sequoia sempervirens, assembly GCA_007258455.2. Taxonomy (NCBI): domain Eukaryota; kingdom Viridiplantae; phylum Streptophyta; class Pinopsida; order Cupressales; family Cupressaceae; genus Sequoia; species Sequoia sempervirens. The sequence goes on along the minus strand of VDFB02000008.1, from coordinate 188,358,453 downwards.
ATTCCCATGTAACTGGACAAGGAAATTGAAACATTCGTAATCTGCTTGATCACTATCATTATAAGGGAAAATATAATATTCATTTTGTGTGATGAACAAGAAACATTCATACAAAAGCCTGTGTTGAAGTTGGTGTTCACATTCATCAGAGCAACATAAACTATTCATGCTTCCAAATACTCCATTTCCTTGAGAAATTGATTCACAAGACTCTTCAGTACTTTTTTTTAAACCATATATTTTTGGACCCAATGGACTCTCTAACTCTTATAGGGGTTTTCACCTAAAAGGAGAGAGATTAGATCCAAAAATGCTAAGGGTTCATTCAAATTATGTTATGTTATGTATAATTTATGAGCTAAATGGAATGATCTAAGTGCAACCAAGCTATGAAATTAATCGAATTTGAATGCAAAACCTAAGAAACAAGTGATGTTTGAAAACACATTGTGTAATGCAACAATGAACTAGAAACAAATGCAAAGCTAAACAAAAATGAATGAAACTTAAAGTGTGCACTTGGAAATTTGAAGGAAAATGGAAATTTCTTTTGAAATGTTGCTGATGCTAATTTTCAAGCCTGGAGGGACTCATTTTCCATTTTGGGTGAATTAGTTCCAGTTCTGTGAAACTAAATTGGAGCCCGTTTCAGACAAAAGGGTATCTAGAAATACAAAAAACCAAAAAAATGACCTTGGGGAGGGACTCATTTCCCATCCATGGTGAATCAATCCACTTTTGAATTTTTGAATATTCAAAGGTTGATTATGGAGTTTTTGGTTTGCACTTCGGTTTCCTACAAGTGTCCCCTTATGAAACTATCATATTCGGGCCTAAAAATGACTTTTTGTTGATATTTTGACTTGAATGATGAAGAGATGACTTGAATGAATTTTAAATATAATCTTCAATGATTCTTAAGTCTCCAAGAGTCCTAAATTTGTATACAAACAAGACAAGAAAGAGAAATTATTGATTGTTAAGGCATGGGGGTTTGCCTTGGTCAAACCGTGTTTAGCTAATTAAACGAAAATGGTGAAATAATAGAATGAAACATGCAATAATGGAATAGATTACCTTTCCATGACTTCTAATGAAGAAACCCTAGCTTTCTTGACTTGGATGCGAAGATAGATGATAAATAAATGATAAGAGATGTGTGAATAAGATAATGGATGTAAAATGAAGATAAAAATACTTATTTATAGACAATTGTGCCTTAGGACCTGATAATACCTCATCACAAGCCGACATGTAGTGAAAATAAACTTTAAATTTCATTTTCTCCTACTCAAAGGTCAAAATGGGGGCTAGATAGGAATCATTCTCCACACATGGTGAATGGGTCCCACCTGGATGGGATTGATTCACCATGCATGGCTAATGGGTCCCACAGGAGCCATTCTGATAGCTAAGAGGCCAAGGAATAAGGAAATAAGGTTCAAAATGCAACTTTGTCGAGTGTTTGATCAATTTAAGCTTTGACATGCACAATATGGGTTAATAGAGGTCTATTATTGATGATTTGAATGTCAAATAGGGATTGGGACACATAATTCAATGTGAAAGTGTGATTAAATACACTTTACAACACTAAAATGAGGTCCACATAGGCTAGGAAGGCACAAGAACCAATGTGAACATGTGAAAAACATTACAACACTTGGTTAAATTTAAATTTAATTTACAAGCCTTCTAAATTATTGTGATGATGTAATTAAATATGTTTTATAATGTTGAATTAAGGAGAAATAGGTTCATTAGGTCTAGAAAAGCATGAAAGTCCTTTACAAGACTCTACAACACCTTCACAAGACATTGATAAACACATTTTATTCAGTGTAGAAGGGTCCAAGACCTATTGTGGATGCATGAAATGCCTCACAACACTTGAATCAAGGCCTCATTAAGTCAATTTATCATGAATTATTCCCATGTCAAGCAAAGGGTCCTTTTTTCTACAACACATTTAGCCCCCACTTTAGTGAGAGGATGAAATTACTTCAAACTCACACTAAAGTTTACATTCAAGAGAGATCCTCATGTAAAAATGCAGATGACAAAGAATGACAAAGATCAAGGAGGTTGTGCAAGCCCCCAGGATTGAAGATCCTAAGTCAAACCATAAAAATACAACCTCATGTATTGGCAAGAACTAAACGAAAGATAGATGGGGTGAAAAAGATGTACTCACTCTAGGCCCATAGAACTTTAGGTCGTGTACAGAGTGAGAAGGCCATAACATACTCACTTTGAAGCCACACAATTTCTAGTTGTTTGTGTGGTGAGAAATCCCAAAAAGAAGTAAGATACATATGCTATTTTGTATGCACTCACAAAGACAAAAGTGGATATGGGGAAAATTCATGCCGCTAGTTGGGCTTCCCGCTCAACCATGTCAAATTTATACCTCCTGATAACTTTAACAAGGCACCACAAAGAAAAAGGAAAAGGTGTTTATTTGAGCTTCATGAGACAAGAAAATCTTTGTACTCATGAACAAACAAGATGGCACCATAAGAATGCAAGTTGTGTTATGCAAGGTGGCCATACAAAATGCAACAATGTAAAATGTAAAGTGTAAGAATGTAATGTGAAAGATGTTTAGATGAGTCTTGTTTAGTTTATGTAAGGTCAGTCATTTAGGGAACATTGTGTCTAATGTCTCCAAGAGAGGACCAATCAAAGGATAGTATATTCAAAACTTAGGGGATGTATTGCATTGCATCAAACCACAAGGAGGAATGTAATATGCTAAGAAAGATTACACTTATGAAGGACATTACACCCAATGTCATCCAAAAAGTAATAAACATGTCATATAAATGACAAGGCTACACTAGGAACAAAGAATACAAATGAATTATGCTATTGTATGCCCCCCACTTTAAAGTAGTTGCGAGCATTCGTACTGTGAGCAATTACTTTAAATTAGAAGAAAAGAGAAGAAGACATGCGAGCTTACTTGGAAAGCCCTATGCCAAGTCATATGTTTCTGATAAGCTACATCATGAAGAAAGGGTAGTATGTCACATGTGAGTCAATCATAAGACATGTCATCCACATCCCAAGCTTGCTCTTATACGTTCATGAAAGGTCAACGACTAGGTCAAAAGAGACAATGAAAAGTGACATACAAGGACAAGGATATCATACCCCTTACCCCCCACTGAGTGCAAGACAAGGAGTATAGAATGGAAAAAAATGTTGTTTAGGTGGAGATTGGGATATTGCACACCCTCACTTAAAGGTAGGTGTGAAAATCCAATGACTACTAGAACTTGTGTCTAAAAAATGAATTGTTTGTATATGACTCTTTGGACCATGAGGGTGAGATTTTGGAAATATTATGGGAAGGAGGGGTAGAATTTAATGACCCCCAATTATCACAAAAGATTTTTTTTGTAGGTGAAGAGTTAGGACCAGCTTGTATAGGTTCAATTTTTGACCTAGGAGTGAAAGGATTAGGGGAGTTGGAAATGTTGTGATTAGTTGACACATAGCTTTGCTCATCTTCATCAATTGTGTATATCTTGTTGTATTCAAACTTCATAACACGGTGAAGGGTAGATGGGACTCCTTTCATAGCATGAATCCATGGTCTACATAGGATAAGATTGTATGGAAGGGGTTCTTGCATGATATGAATAGAGTTAGGCAATAGGATAGGTCCAACCTCAATAGGTAATGTGATCATCCCAAGTGATTTCCTATTAACATTGTCAAAGCTGCGAATATGAACATCATTAAGTTGAATGAGCTTTTTTTCCATGCCAAGTTTGTGTAGGAGATCCATGCTACAAAAATTAATCTCTGATCCATTATCGATGAGAGTATTCATAACTAGAGTTTCATTAATGATCACCTTTATGATTAAGGGATCATTTTTGTTTTGAATCTCAAGTGAGGGTAATTCATGTTTAGGGAATGTGATTTTTGATGGAGTGACTTGCAATGGATGAGGGGAGGATGTTACATGATTTGATTTGTTGTAGGATTGTATCTCTTCTATATTTCCAACATTTCATGAAAGAGAAGTTTCACTATCGGTGAGAGTTGAATGAGATCCAATACAGATATATTAGCAAGAGTCATTTTAAGATATTAAACATTACACAATTTTTTTGGGAAAGGTAATGGTGTAGGAGTGTTGTGTGGTCCCCTAGATATTTGAGTCACTAAATTACAATTTAGCAGCTGAAAAAAATGTTTTTGAAAGAGGAAAAAATGAGTTTTATAGGGACCCAAAACCAAAAAGTTTACAAAATAAAGAGAACGTCAGTAAAGACCACAAAAATAAAGGCTATAAAAAAACAACATTAAACAACCATAGCCATAAAAAAGGCCAGCGAAGGCCACATAACCAAAAAACTAGCCAAAAATCTAGCAACAGTTAAATTTGTGTCTTTAAAAGATCAGTAGTCTCTGCTTCCAGCTCATTCATATCCTGAACCCCCCTCTTTAAGATATGGACCATCTATGTAGTGGGAGGCTCTTTCCTTTTAAGGTTGGCCTGGGTCCTTTTAGAGATACCTTGGTCCTCAATCTTGCTTTCCCTTTTCGCTTCCAAGTCAACAACTAGTGAACCCTATTGGGTTTTTTCCAGCTTTTCGGACATAGTGTTGATAATAATGGCATTGTGCCTAGCCATTTTATGGTTTTGTTCCACAACAGTTTTCAAGCTATTTTTAATTTTAATCATTTCCTCCTCCAGAGACTTGTACTTTTCCTCATTGTCTCCTCCTTTCGTACTAGTGCTTATCTTATTCTGTTTCCCTTCTTCATTGCTGATAGCGACCAACTTCAACTCCAACTCCTCCGATTTGCTATATAGAGCCCTGTTTCTTTGATTGGGATCATTAATTTCTTGGTAGGCCCATTTCAAGACCTTGAATTTATCACTGATGCCATTTCTAGCAGAGGCCAAAATTTCACCAGATTGAACCCGGTCTAAAATGAGATTAACATCATCCGAGTTGGGGGAGCTAGTAAATCTAGTAACTTCAAATCTGAAAGAGGTAGGAGGGGAGGGCACAAAATTTCTACTAGCTTCTGGGTTCTTGACTTTGTCTTCCAAGGAGTCCACAAAGTAGGAGACTAGCTTGTTGGCAAGGGAGGCCTTAAGAACACGATTCTTTAATGGGGTAGAGTAGTCAGGGAAGGTCTTAGGGTTATCTTTAGCAAGCTAGGGTGTTTTAGAGTGGATTTTCTTACCAGACATCTTAGAGGACGGGTGGGTTTCAACAATTCTCTCTTGGTTTGGTTGAATCTCCAAACCCCCACTATTAGTATCATAGTCCTCAAACTCCATAGAGGCAACAGGGTTAGATAAAGCTGACATGCTTTGATAGTGTTCATAAATTAACCTAGTAAGACCATGATGAAGAATAGGGTATCTCCTGGGATTTTTCCTATGGTCTTCTAGGCTATTAGTCAACAAACATAATAGGTAGTGAGGCATAGAAATCCATACCTTATGGCAGAAGTGGTTAAGAATGAAAAAATGGTTCCCATACACTCTGGTAAATCTCCCGTCCAGTGTGATTTACTCCATTATTACATGAAGTAACTTTCTCCACAACACCTTGATAGTGTCAATTTTGAAATAACTATTAGAGATTTTAACCAGTTTCAATTTCTCCTTTTCCTTCTTCAGAAATTTGATGACCGCCTCGTCAGAAAACCTTCCGTCATGATAAAACTTCACTCCCTCGATGGACATACCAGTAATATCCCCTATAATTTGCTCATCTAGCTTCACCTTCCTACCAAAGAGAATGATTTCACCATTGTTCTAGTTCTTCTCAAAGTAGCCCATGGCCACAAAATTAGGCCCATGAAGTTTTTCCAGATATGGAACCTGACCACCTCTTACAATCTACTCCCAAACCTTGTCATTCATTGTGTGCACCTCATAGCTATTAGGCTCAACTCTTTTCTTGTCCCCCCCATTTTTTGTTTTCTCCTTATTGTTGACTCTACCAGTGTGGAGAACCTATTGCAGAATTATGTAGCTATTCCAATGCACCCACAAAGCATGCTTCTTTTCCTTCCCTTCCAAGTAACATGATGCAGCCCCATAAAATCTCTTGATTTTGATGTACCTGGACCCTTTCTCTTTAATCATTAAATATGGTTGCCTCTTTCCCATGTGTAACATCATAATCTAGTAAGGCCTTGACTTTAGTTCTCAAGTCCCTACAATTCTGCCACGTGTTCAATCCTTGCTTCCTAACCCCTTCATTCACAAAGAAATATTCCACGTTGTTAGCTTCCCTATAGACATGTGAAACTTTTAATTTTTCAATTTTTTCTAGAATATACTTAGCTTCATCCATCCAATTCTTTATCATCCAAGAGTGTGGGGTCCTCCCTAAAAGACAATCAATTATATTTTTAGAATCTCCTTCAAGCCATAAGTTTTTTATATTCAAATTATGAGCACACTTTAAAACTTGAAAGGCTCCTATAGCCTTCACCACATGGTTGGCTTGGTGACCTAGGGATATGGCCACAACCACCATAAAGTTACCATTAGGATCCCTTAGCATGCCTCCACTTCTTACCATACCCGAGTTGCCCTTCCTTGCTCCATAAAAGTTGGCTTTATGCCAACCGTTTGGTGGAAAGGTCCAACAAACACCCTCCCTACTTTTCTTAGTTGGCTTGGAAGCAGATGAAATATACACTTTAATGTTCCAATCTTTTGCTATCCTTAAATCATAGGGAGTGCACACCACAACTTCCAAGTTAAGATATTTTTGATGAATTGCATTAAAATTTTCCTTTATAAGCTTGAAAGTTTTCTCAAAGACATAATTCTTCGACATCTCCTTGTCCCTGAAAAAGTCTATTGTTACATTCTTTCCACACTCCCCAAGCCACAAAAGGGAATTAGAAAGCCCATAACATTCGAATGTAGGGATTTTGAGTAGGGGCTTTCCATTGTAAAAATAACCCTTCAATGGTCTGGGGAAAACCCAAGATATATTCTAGATAGCTATTAATTTTCCCTAGATTAAGGAAACAAATAGATAGTAGGGAAACAAGTAACTGGATGACTCTACCTCACTCTTGCAGAGGTAGGATCTATTGGGGATTTGAAATCCCTGTTTACAAAGATTGTCCACTGTGAGGACCTTATTTTGAAGCATTATCCAAAAGATATTGAATTTTGGAGTCAAGTGTTTAATCTAGGCTTTAGACCAGAAGGGTGGAGGGGCTTGAGAGAGGGACAACAAAGAGACAACCGAAGAGACAGAGTAGTTACCCGAAGGGTTATCCATCCAGAAAAGAGTGTCATCCAGCTGATTCTATCCCAAGCTAATAGCCTTTAAGGAGGATTGAAGCTGAGCCAATTCTTGACTGATCACGCATAAGTTCACCCAGTATCCTTCATACCAGTAATCTTTGACAAGTTCCCCAAAAGAATCTTTACATTTCTTTTCCCATCTATTAAATCTTTCAATTTTAATAAGGGATTGCTTAAAGAGCCATTTATCCTCCCAAAATCTAGCTTGATTACCACTTTTGATGTGCCATCCTATCCCTGATTCCAGCAAGTTGAACCATGTGGGAGGATAGGAGAGTCCAACAGATCTTTGAGGGACATTCAATCAACCATATATTTAGTTCTTAAAATGTCTTTCCATTCTCCGCCAGATGAGAAAGATCTCCATATTTGTTTGGCAAGAAGAGTCTTATTAAGAGTTCTTATTTTTCTAAGACCTAAACCCCCCAGGATTTTTAGTCTGCAAACCAAATCCCACCCTATAAGAGGCATTGTCTTTCCTTCCTCCACTCCAAACCAAAGGAATCTTTTCTGGATCTTTTCAATTTCCTCTGCATATTTAGTAAGGATTTTGAAGAGGCTTAGAGCATAAATTGGGAGGTTTTGAAGAGAATATTTAAGAAGTTGAAGTTTTCTAGCTTGGATCAAAAGAGCTCCTTTCCAACTTGCCAACTTATTTCTGAACCTGTAAACCAAAGAGCACCAAAAGGAATCTGGGGGTTTAAGGCATAACTGAAGTCCAAGATAAGAAGAAGGTAAGGATTCCACCCTACAATCAAGGATTCTAGCAATCTTGACTTGTCTATGCTTAGGGGTATTGAAGAAAAAGATAAAACTCTTTTGTCTATTGATCTTCTGCCCAGTCATATGCTCATACACAACCAATTTTTTTTTCAAAATATTAGCCTCATTGATATAAGATATTCCCATCATCATTGTATCATCAACAAGCTGTTGGTGAGAACAAATTAGATTCATAGAAGAAGGGCTGAGACCAATAAGAGACCTTTTTTTGACCAATCTCTTAAGATTCCTTCCTAGACTTTCAACCATTATAGTAAAAAGAATAGGTGAAATAGGGTCCCCCTGTCTTAGTCCCCTTGAATTTTGGAAGAATATAGAAGGAGATCCATTCAAAAAAATAGATGTGGAGACTGTGGTCACCAATTGATTCACCAGCTGAATGAATTTGCTATTGAAATGAAACCCCCTTAGAATTTTGAATAAGAACTCCCAGTCAACACGGTCATACGCTTTGGAAATGTCCAACTTAAGAAGAAACCCTTTAGTTTTAGATTCCACAAGTGAGTGAATATTCTCATGGACTGTTACTATTAAATCTAGGAATTCTTTGGTTTTATAATGTTGAATTAAGGAGAAATAGGTTCATTAGGTCTAGAAAAGCATGAAAGTCCTTTACAAGACTCTACAACACCTTCACAAGACATTGATAAACACATTTTATTCAGTGTAGAAGGGTCCAAGACCTATTGTGGATGCATGCAATTCCTCACAAAACTTGAATCAATGCCTCATTAATTAAATTTATCATGAATTATTCCCATTTCAAGCAAAGGGTCCTTTTTTGTACGACACCGTTTTCATTTAAATCAGGGTCATTTCCATAAAGAGCATTATCGATACCATCCCAAGCATCAAAAAGTATCTTTGTTTTAGGTTCATAATTTAATTCTCCCTTCCCATTATTGTTCAACTTGAAACAAAATGTTTCAAAGGATGGATCAACTAATTCAGAATTGATATGATCAGTAGTGAGGTATTCAATTGCACCATTAAGTGATAGGTTTGCTGACTCATATGTGCAGGACTGATTGTAACTTGAACATTGCTCATGTTCAACCAAGTAGATTTTTTCATTTCCTTCCTCAATAGGACTTTGGCTAAAAACAATCATGTCCATCTCTGCCATAAAATATGTACATCCCATCTCTTCTTCATATAATCATTCAGAAACAAGACCCTGTTGACTAGCATTACCAATCCCATCACTAAATTCAGGCTCCAAACTTTGAGTATAGACATTCTTGTCTTCAAATTCATCACCAATCATATTATCAGGATATTCCAATCCTGAAATAGTTGAATGACATTGCAAGAATCCATTACATGCAATTTGTTTATCTACTGGTGAGGACAAAATTTCATGAGCATTGACACAGTCATATACCTTAGGCAAGAAGGATGCCTTCAAGTTTTCCTCACAAAAAGGTTTGTATTCCTCATGAGAGTAACCAGAATTCTCATATTCACTACCCTAGTTATCAACCTTCAAAGGTACGTCAACAATATTTGCAAGTATGACAATATCATCATCCATACTATTATGGAAACATTCATTCTCAGAAACATCCCTACCCACTTCTCAAGTGAACCCTTGATCTTTATCAATAAAGTGAGCACCCTTGTCACTTTGAGACCTCATTCTCTGTTCATAGTCATATTTAGCCTCCTCAACAATACTGATCAAATCAATTATCTGATCAAAATCTTGAGGTTCCTATTCCTTGGGAAAAGCACTGAGCTCTAGCTCATAAATGTTATAGAATATGTCAATGCATATGGAATCTTCAGGTCATATCCTTTTAGGAATTTCTAACAAGGAATCTTAAAACCTTTCTAACAACTCATATGGTGATTCCTCCTTATGTTTCTTCATGTTGGACAACCTTTGAATTAATAGCTCTTGATCATCATTACTTAGATATTGTTGAAGTTGATTCTGAATCTCTTCATGATCAATATGTTGTGAGAATGGACAAAATGAGATATCAAAAATATCATTACATCAATCATCCTTTTCATCCTTATTTATTTCATCTTCATGATGTGCATCCAGAAAACAAACACTTGCAACCATAAATCCGTTCATCATTGAGTATTTCATAGTGTTTTCAATATCCATAGCAATGTGATATGCCTGCTGTAATGTTTTAGGTTCCTTATAATCTCTTATCAAATAACTTATCTTATTGTAAAAATCACCAAGATACACAATCAAAAAATTTGCATCATTAGGTCTCAAGTATTTGGGAATATATTTTATTGCTTTCAAAAATATGAGGTTAAAAGAAAGAACCAACTCTTCTTCATCTCTTTGGATTTCCATAACTCTTTTTCTTATCACACTTGGTCTAATCCTCTCACCAAATTGCTCCACAAATTCTTTCATGAAATCATTCCATGAAGCTATAGAACACACTAGTAACTAAGAGAACCAATCTTTGGCATTTTCTTTTAAAGATTGAGCAAAAGTATTCATGACAACATCCTCATGATCTATCTCAAAATTACCTATCAAATCTATGAATGCATTTAGGTGTTTAGAATCTAATTTAGAATTGTGCCCTATAAATTTAGGTAAATGTTTCCTAATATCATTAGGAATCTTGTTAGGAAAACCTTGAATACCACCAAAACTTAATGGCTTATATCTCTCAATAGAGAACTTCCTTTGAGGGCACGATAGGAGTTGCATACCTGACATGCTTTTACTTGATGTTCCAAAAGAAAATATAGGGGAATGATACATTCTCTTGTATTTGTATCTTTATTCAATCTTCAAATATCAACTTCATAGTTAATGATAAACTGCCTCATCATGATTATAAAAATGCATAGCTTAAATATACTCATGCTTTAAAGTTTTCTAAAAGGAAAATTTTAGAGATAAGCATACTTCTTCCACCCAATTTAGATACTAAAAAATTTCACCTTAGAAGTATGCAAAATAACTGCCACTATTCCCTTCCCTAGTGCTTAATTCACTTAATAGGGAACAAAGTATTTCTTCCACATCTCTAAAAATGGATTTAATACAAATTTATTTCTTCTTGCAAACCAAAACAGGGGAAAATACCTAGATATATTTTTAGATATTCTAAATTATGCTTTGTCAGGTTCTTTGCATAAAGCCACCACCTTCTTTGTAGAGGATAAAACTTCAACAATATGAGGTTTCTTTTACTAGTTGATTTCAGTGTAAGCTTCCTTTTTCTCAAACAATTTTCACTGGCATAGAGTACTTTAGAGTCGCCACCCACCTTTAGTGAGAACTTTAGTTTAGAACCTTCATGACTCTATCAAGGAAAAATGATCTCCTATAAGGGTTTTCTCAAGCAAGTTCCCAACAAAGTTTCCTTTTCTGTTGGTTATTTTTTATGAACTAAACTTAATCTTACAATTTTCCTATGAACTTTCTAGAACTCAATTATTAGTAAAATTAATGATTGGTCAACACATGGGAGATTTGATATATAACCTTTTCTCCCCTGCACTTTGGGCTCTGTGAAACCCAAGAGGGTAATCCCCAATTATGTGTTTAAAAATACCGGTGTGTCTAGGTATTAAACATAGAGTAAATAGATGATTCTCCTTGAATGTTTAACAAACAAAACAACCTAAAGGTTTGTCTAACCTTCATGGTAGTGCCTAACTTAAACAAGAGAAAATGTAATCCCTTAAATTTCATACACACCGACAATAAGATTGATAAGCAATTTGATTTAAATTTTGTGATCAACTATTGAATTGGTCACCACAATTGTAGCATAATTACTTTACTAAAACCAATGCCATATTCTTGGAATAGAGTCAAACCTAGTACCCACATAATTAGATAACAAAATTTAAACATGATAACAACAAAAGCCTTGAAAACACTGCATTACAGTATTCCCACTTAACATCTCCATCATTTACTTCTTACTAGCATCCTCATACATGAATTATTTCAAACCTACTATTATATTCAAGCATTTACATCCATTCATTGAACTAATAAGCAAGAATACAAAAATACATCTATTGGAAACCAACAAAGACAAATACAATAACCATTGATTATATCATTCATAGTTCAATGTATAATCTGTACATAGGAGAGTGAAATGCAGAGAATTTATACCATTTCATTGTATATGTTATCACTATCATTATCAAAGAACTATGTATATATCGACTGACTTCATCCCTAAAACATATTACTAGAAAGTTCAATATTCTCTTTCATCTTTGTGTGTGGCCCCTTCCAAGAAAAACTATTGATTGACCTCTCTCTCTATAATAAGCCTTGAAATCCATTTTATAAGACAATGGAACAACAAGCATCAAGCTGAATTACACATTTCATTTCACTTTCATTTCAAAATGAATTTCACTAGAATGTGAAAAAATTCCCCAAATAGTTACAAGCATTCATTTGTAGGACAGGGGAAAGCCAAAACCAAAGCCCTAAAAAACATTAGTCAAAGAAGACCCACCAGCCTTCCAAAATGCATCGCTGTCACAACACCAAAAGCATGTAAGTTCACACTGAACTAGGAAGTGTCATCATCAACACCAAAGGAATAAATAAGTAGAAACCCACCAACCAAAGGAAACAATTCAGCACAAAGGACCAAAAATCGAGCACCAACTCAAAAAGGAAATAGGGCCCTACTTTTCTTCATCATCGAAAAAGTAAGTACACCTACTTGGTGTCCTTATTGAAAGTGGAGTAGCCATTACCAACTCATCCTTAGAATCAATCAAATCAGTCATGGCCATGAGATACTAGTGGTAGCCTGAATCAGTTTTAGCTCCACTATTAGAAGAATCATCAAAGACTTCAATGGGAGAATGATGACGTTCCATATAAGAATGGCGGTACTTATTCTTTTTTGCATCTCCCCTCTCAAGCCTATCAATTTTATTCTCCTTACCCTTGACCAATTCCTCAAAGATAATTCATCTTCTCCGATGATAAGTGCACTTGAGAACACCCCTTGTAGACTTCTTATCAGCCCTTGTTTTCTTCTTTAGAGTCACAGGGACTTGAGGCTTATCTTTTTCATTCTAGGGAAAGTCACCCTAAGACTTGAGAGGGTTGAGTCACTTGGATCTTCGAACTAGGCTGATAGACACACTTACCTTACCCATTCTTGATAGAGCAACTTACCAAATTTCCTCAGGACAAAGACATTACCCTTTACATAAAAATAACTAGCTCAAATTCTACAATTACTAAGAGCACTTCACTTACTTACTCCTAAACTCTTAATTCTCACAAAAAACAAATGGTGAGAATAACAAACATGAAATCTTCATTAAATAGAGCAGGGTATGTGCATGATCATCATGGAAACAATAGGCTCTTAAGTGGAAAAAATTTCAGAAAAATTAGAGTTAGGCAACTTGACATAAAAATTTGAATAAGTTATCTATATTATTTCAAAAATATGTAAGAATAGAATCTGTAGCAAACTGAATGTAGTTTCTAAACTACTAGTTTATTTTAAAAAAAAAACTATTTGGTGGAAATTTGAAATTTCAATGTAGTAGTACTTAAATTTTAGGGAAAAAATAAGTAGGTGTCTGTCTGACCACCCTAACCACAATAAAATGATAATATTTTTTTTATAATATTTTAGATATAAGTAGAGGACTTATGTCTCGATGTGATGCATATTTTTTTGTAATTTGTTTTCAAGTAAATAATTAATTATGAATTTTTTGTTACAACTTTTAAAAAATATGAAAACTAGTATATCTGACCACCTTAACTTGGTCAAAAATTCATGAAATTAAAATTTTATTTTTTTAATCTTATAGTATGTGAAGCATAGAATGTGACACATGTTTCAGATTCAAAAAATGCGGTACCATTTGAAAGCTATAGATTTTTTCAATCAGCCTATCAATCATGAATTTAGTCATAATTCAAATAGAAAATGAATAATAATTATTTATTAAATTCAAAGTAAAGCTTAATTTATATTGGTGGAAAGTTGAGAATATCCTTTAGAAACCCATTTCATTTCATCAATTTTTGGTAAAAAAAAGTTGTCACCCACGTACCCTACACATACCCATCATATCGCCAGTTTTTGGCCCATCATGATCCTGTACATACCCAACAAATGGAGAGTTTCTACAATAATGTTCCAAGAAAGCTTGTGTGAGAGCACTGAAAATCAATTACTTTGATTTTGAACCTTAGCCGTCGATCATACTTTGAGATAAATCAATGGATAACCAATCTGAATGATTAATTATGAAAAAGTTAAATGCATGCACTTGATGCTTATCCTTAATCAGAAAACTCAAGTGGATAGACATTCACTTAGGTTGCACATTAATCACATGCTTAACGTTTAACAAAACTTGTCATGTCACATTTACTCACTTGCCAGTGGGAATTAGTTTACTTGCAATTCATCATAGTAAGACAATGGGAAGCGATCATGATTTAACCTTAGAATACCATCCTGTACTTTTCCTTACTTAAATTTCACCTTCCCACATGTACCAGTGCCTGACAGATTTGACGACCACAATCAGAAGTATTTCCCAAATGTCATATGCGTGCCCAAGAATTGACTCTAATTTGGTGCCATTTTTATCTTATAATAGTCTTAGCCAATATTTTAGTTGCACTCTATCTCCACTTAAATCCATCGAGGCCTTTGAAATGTTCTGCGTGGTTGTTGCCCGCTTGCTTGTTGAGAAATAGGAGATGCAAGTGGGCCACTAACAAGATGGCAAGGAGCAGTCAAGATTGACCCATGTCACCCATCATCAACTATTGATCTCCATCCTTATAAAGTATACACCATCTCTAAAGCCTGGCGTGTCCCTCCATGAAGCAATAGGTGTCACCTTTCTTGCTAGCCCATGATATTTTATAAGTATTAAATAAAATTTGGCAGGGTGGCAGGAGTGGTGGAGATTTGACCACATCACCCAACAACCAATGTAGATATCCTTTAGACACCATTTTTTGATCACAAGAAGATATCAAGACCACCACATAAAAGTAACATGTGTCTAGCACTCACTAGCCCATGTGATTAATTTTCCTTAATGCACAAAATGAATGGGCGTGCTAGGAATGACCTAGATGAAGACATGTGTTGAAACATCCTTCGTTGATTTTTCTCAAAGATTTTCCTACTAACCCTATAGAAGCAATGGTCCCACTATTTGACATGACACATGGCAACTTTCTGCCAACCCGTTTGAATATTTTAATGAAGAATAAAACAGAGCAGGCACATGGGGAACGGTCGAGATTCTCCTGCGTTGATCAAACGGTCATCTCAAAACTAAAATTTACATATGCCGCAAATGTTAACTTTAAAAGTGGGCCATTACTAGGCTGAAGGGAATTTGACCCTTAAGAATGAAAACTTAAGAACTAAGAAATTAAATATGAAATTTCAAGTCCAACCATAGGAAAATTTTAAGCACTAAAAAGGGCATTTGGTGATGGACAAACCTAAACCTAGGGTGCAGGTGAAAATAATGATTCTAATGGCATAAGTGGTGTCTTAGACAACCAGAGACCAGGAGCAACAAGTCAATGTAGAAATAGAACACTAAAGGGTTTTTAGAATCGTATGTCAATTTTGAAGGGTTTTGGTAACACAAACCCTAACAACAATGATGAAGACCATAACCCTATGCCTAAAATGAGGGTCTAAGCCAAATTTGTAAGCTTAAAAATGGAACCAAAGAAATTTTTGGAGGGGTTCCATCAAAACCCTTAATACATTAATCCCTCAACCTTTAATCCCTTAATCCCTCAACCCTCTACCCTATACATTAAACCCTCAACCCTCAATTCTCAACCCTCTACCCTATACATTGGATCCTCAACCCTTAAACCCTAAACCCTAAAACCTTAAAACCTCTACCCTATACATTAGAAACTCAACCCTAATCCCTCTATCCTCATCCCTCTACCCTATACATTAAACCCTTAACCCTAATACATCAACCATATACCTTAAACCCTAATTTCTTAACCCTCAAACCTTAAACCCTCAACCCTCAACCCTTAAATCCTAATCCTTTAACCCTCAACCCTAAACCCTATCCCTAAAGCCTCAACCCTCAACTATTAAACCTTAAACCCTAAACCCTATCCCTAAATCCTCAAACCTTGACACTCTACCTTAAACCATAATCCCTCAACCCTCAACCCTTAAACCATAATCCATAAACCTTTAAACCCTAATATCTCAACCTTTAAACCCTTAAACTGTAAATCCTCAAACCCTAATCCCTTAAACCTTAAACCCTCAACCCTCAACCCTTAAAGCCTTATCCCTTAAACCCTAAACCCTCAACCCTCAACCCTTAAACCTCAAAACTCAACCCTAATGCCTAAACCCTCAACCCTTAAACCATAAACCCTACAAGCTACAACCACAACCCTCAACCCTATACTTAAGCCCTAATCCATAAACCTAATATCTTAAACCTTAATTAACCTATACCGTATACACTTAACCTTGGACACTCAACCCTGAACATTATCCATCAACCCTCAAACCTCTACCCTATACCCTATACCCTCAACCCTATACTTATTCCTTAAATCCTCAACCATCATCCATATGCCTTATACCCTCTACCTTAAACCCTAAACCCTCTATCTTAGACACTCAAGCTTGAACATTATCCCTCAACTGTAAACTCTCAACCCTCAACCCTATACCCTCAACCATATACTTAAGACCTAATCCCTTAATCCTCAACCCTATACCTTAAACACTAAACCCTACACCCATAAACCCTCATCCCTATGCCCTATAACCTCACCCTTATACCCTAAACCCTGAATATTGTCCCTCAACCCTATACTTAAAACCTAAACCATATGTACTCTCAACCCAAGTCACCTTATGCCTTATACCCTCAATTTGTATCGTAAACCCTAAAAATAATATCCTAAAATCTAATCCCTATACCTTACACACTTAATCTTATACACTCAACAAGATGAATATTATATTTCAACTATAACCCTCTAGCCTCTACCCTGTACAATCAACCTATTACTTAAGCCCTAATCCATCGACCCTTAATCCTATACCTTAAACTCTAAACCTAGAAACCTTAACCCTCATCTCGATAACCTATAACCTCACCCTTATATACCCTAAACCCAAAACCCTTACATACATACATACAACCATACATACATACATACATACATAAAGTGCATACATACATACATACACACATATGTAAATATATACATACATACATATAATCATACATACATACATGCATGCATACATATAGGTATATGGGCATACATACATACATACATACATACATACATACAAGCATACATACATACATACATACATACAAGCATACATATATACATAAAGACATACATACATACACATATATATACAAACATACATACATCAAACATAATTAACAAACTTGCACAAAAAAAAATCCAAGACATAGCGTGAGCGTGTTATAGTGTGCTCATATTATGTCAAGCTTGTGAAACATGCAACAACATTTTGCAAAAAAGAGAAAAATACAAAACAAAACATAACATGAGCGTGTTATAATGTGAGAAATTTATAACACGCTCGTGTTATATCTTGCTTTGGGAATCCCCAAGCTTTAGGCTTGGGATTTGCTTTAGATTTCCAACCCAAAGGCTTGGAGTGCCTTCCTAACATCCAAAGATGTGTTTTTGTAAATTCTACAAGATTTCACATAATCTTGTTCATTCTAACCATCAGGTTTGCACATATTTCAAGGTTGAGTAAATCAAACACTTGGGTAACATGTTAGTCTCTCTCTTAGCTATTTAACAATGTATTTTTTTCACATTTTGACAATGTTAAAGCCTTCATCTTTAATTTATTTTGTTTGTGTGTCCATTTTTTTTTAGAAACTAGTGTATGGTATTTTTTACTTTATTTTTTAACCGTTCTTGAAATTTCAAATAAATTACACTTTTATCAACTAAACTCCGTTCTACACATGCAAAAAATAATAATTTTTGATTAGTTTTCAAAAATTATAGGTGTAGCATGAACAAAATTCTATTTTTTAGGCAGTGTCCACTTTGAAAATTAGTAAAAAATTAAATATTCATTAAAAATTATAAAAAAAATCGGGCATAAACTACATGTTGTTAGCTAATTTCTCATTGAAGAAATTTAAAAAAAACAAAAAAAAATTAACCTTTTGAGGGAGCCACAAAAGATGCTATGTTATGTTTTTTTGACAAAAACAACACTAATTTTTGTGGCTCCCTTTTCTAAACTCCTTAAGCTCTACCATTTTCAAAAAGAATTAGTAGTTTAGAAAATAGAATTGAAGTAATATGAACATTTTTTTGGTTGCATCTTAAAATTTTGAGTGTAACTATCGTCAATTTCTTATCCAAGGTCAATATTTCCTGATTTCAAAAAATAAGTGGCCACTTAAGACCCCTTTTTAGCCCTCCATCTTTCTACACTTACCCCTCTATACCCAATATCCTAAAACCTAATCCCTATACCCTATACACTTAACCTTATACTATCAATCCTGAACATTATCCTTCAACCCTAAACCCTAAACCCTGCATTCAACATTGTACTCGAAATATTAAATCCTAAACCCCAACCCTAAACCCTATATTGAATATCCAAAAATCCTAATCCCTATACCCTATACACTTAACCCTATACCCTCAACCCTAAACACTATCCCTTAACTCTCAACATGATACCTTAAACCCTAAACCCTACACCCTCAACTCTCATCTCTATACCCTAAAGCCTCAACCTAATACCCAAAGCCCTACACTTTAGAGCTTCAAGTTGACCATTTTGGTGTATAAATTTGGCACACTTTTTAAATCCACTTTGTGACCCCTCCTAATGGTGAATACTCACTCTAGGGAAGTGGATGCCACAATAAATGCTAAATTTGAGGAATTTGAATCTAGTATCTCCTCTCTTATTGATCCCATATATTTTATTAGGATTCCATTCAAGTGGTTAATTCTATTACATCTTTATATGAAGAGGAAATCTTCTGATCTACTTCCTCTATAATGTGAGAGGTTAAACCTAAAATAACACATACATACTGATGAGGGCGCAACCCGAGACTTAGAAAATAACCCACAAACAAGAGAATAAATTTTATTATTTAGAAAATGGAGCTTCTTACATGCAGAGGATCTCAATCCCCAAGTTCTACAACACATGCAAGTTACAGAAAGCTACAGAATCACCCTTTCGCAATATGTGAGCTTGTCCCCCAAAAAGTTACCCAAAAATTAGAAACCGCCCATAAATAGAGCTCCTCTTTAGTTTGGAGCCAAAACAACATTCAAATTTGAGTTTAGGCGGTTTGGCGCAAAAAAATTACAACTTGAAGTTCAAATTTCAAAACAACATTTGCAATTGTATCTTATAGAAAGTGCGCCAACTTCCTGGGGTCATAACTTTTGATCCAGTACTCTGATTCATGAACCGTTTGAACAGTTGGAAAGGTCTCAAAGTCAACAACACGCTTAAAATTCACTAGGCCAATTTGGGCAAGTTTCGGGGCTGATCTGGGAACGCTAAGTGCCTCAAATCTAACTCGGAAGACTTTTAGGTGCAAATCTGGGCAACTAAAACTGCAATATCTTTCAACCCAGGAATAGAAAATAAAAACCATAAATTGGGAATTTCATTATGACAAAAAGGGTATCCAAAAATGTAAAAACATCTAAAAACTAAGAAACTTGAAATTTAACTATTTTTGGGTGATGCAAGATTGCCCTTACACCACTGGATACTCTTGCATCAGATACCCAGGGTAATTTGAGAAGTGACCCCATCATGTCTTAGATAGTGGAAGAAAACCCAAACGGTCAACCTCTGCCTTAGGCAACTAGGATGAATCTTCAACAGGCCTTCCTTTCCATTTCACTAGATATTCTTCATACTGCCTATTCCTAGTACTCCTTCCCACACGATGATTCAAGATTTCTTCAATCTCCTCCTTTTCTGAAGTAGGTGCTGGAATCCCACACTGTTCCATTGTTGGTACTTCCTCTGTGCCACCTTCATGATACTCTATCAAATTTGAAATGTTGAACACATGGGAAATGTTGAATCCATCTGGAAACTCTACCTCATATGCATTCCCTGAATCATGCCTCTTCAAAATTTTATAGGGACCGAAATTCTTCATCTTCAATTTGTTATATGTTCCCACTGGAAACCTTTCTTTCCTAAAGTGGACCATCACTTCATCACCAATATGAAACTCCTTATACCTCCTCTTCTGTTCTACCTTAGCCTTATACTGCATATTCATCTTGTTAATATGTTCTCTTACCTTCTCATGTATATCCTTGATGTG
Source organism: Sequoia sempervirens (assembly GCA_007258455.2). Classification (NCBI taxonomy): domain Eukaryota; kingdom Viridiplantae; phylum Streptophyta; class Pinopsida; order Cupressales; family Cupressaceae; genus Sequoia; species Sequoia sempervirens. The sequence goes on along the minus strand of VDFB02000008.1, from coordinate 188,337,998 downwards.
TTCTACAAAATATTCGGCTTCAACACTTATTTTCTTCTCTTGGTCCATCTTCCTCAATTCTAGAGTTGTTTTGGGACTACCTCCATACACAATCTGGAACGGTGATTTACCAGTGCTTCTATTGATAAAATTGTTGTAAGAAAATTCTGCCTGGGGTAAGATCAAGTCCCATCCCTTGGGTTTATCTCCTACCAAACATCTCAGTAGGTTACCCAGACTCCTATTAACAACCTTTGTCTACCCATATGTTTGTGGATGGTGTGCAGAACTGAACTTCAACTCTGTCTTTAGCTTCTTTCACAAGGTCCTCCAAAAGTACCCCACAAATTTGGTGTCATGATCTGAAACAATACTCTTTGGTAGACCATGTAGCCTCACCACCTCTTTGAAGAACAAGTTAGCAATGTGGACTGCATCATGGGTCTTCTAACCTGAAATGAAATGTGCCATCTTTGAAAACCTATCAACCACCACAAAAACTAAATCATTCCCATGTTGTGTCCTTGGCAAACCAAGGACAAAGTCCATACTTATATCCTCCCATGGCCTCTTTGGTACAGGTAAGGGCTGATATAAGCCTGTATTCTAGCTCACTCCTTTAACCATCTGACATACCCTGCAACTTTGTACAAACTTCTTCACATCCTGTGACAACTAAGGCCAATAATAATGCTCACTGATAATGGCAATGGTCTTATCCTGACCAAAATGTCCTGCCATTCCTCCACTATGCTTCTCCTTTATCAGGTTCTCCCTCATGGAACTCCTTGGAATACATAATTGACTTCCCTTAAATAACATGCCATCCTTGATTATGAAATCTAGACACCTTGTCCTGTCCACTGTAACAGGTTCCTTGCAAGCTTGCCAAGCCTTTGCAAAATTAGAATCTTCTGCGTACAGTGTCTTAAGTTCTTTGAACCCAATCACTTCAATCTGCATCTTTTTCATCAATGTAAGCCTCCTACTTAAGGCATCTACAACCCTATTTGACTTCCCACTCCTATGTTTCAAGACAAAGGTATAACTCTGCAAAAACTCTACCTATTTCATATGCCTCTGATTTAATTTTCCCTAACTATTTAGGTACTACAAGGCTTGATGATCAGTATATAGAACAAATTCCTTCGGCAACAAATAATGTCTCCATTTTTTTAATGCTTGCACTATTGCATAAAATTCTTGATCATATACAGAATATTTTCTCTTGGCATTATTTAACTTTTCACTGAAATAGGCAATGGGCTTACCTTCTTGGCTCATCACTGCTCCAATGGCACAACCACTGGCATCACAATCCACCTAAAACACCTTGTTGAAATATGGGAGGGATAGAAGAAGTTTCTCTGTCACCTTCTGCTTCAATAGTTCAAAACTTTTTGCCACTCCACTGCTCCACTTGAATTCTTTTCTATCCCCTCTCATTATTTCAGTCAAGGGTCCACAAATACTACTAAAGTTTCTAATCAACTTTCTATAAAAACTAGCCAAACCATAGAAAGATCTCACCTCAGTAGCAGTTCTTGGGGTAGGCCATTTTAGAATAGCCTTCACCTTCTCTGGGTCCATCTTGAGACCTTCTGCTGAGACAACAAATCCCAAGTACACTAACTCCCTCTTTACAAAACTGCACTTCTTCAGATTAATCAATAGTTTCTCTTCTCTTAACTTCTCAAAGGCTCTTCGAATATGCATCAAATGCTCATCCAATGTCTTACTAAAAATTAAAACATCATCTAAATACACAATAACAAAAATTTCCAAAAATTATTTTAGTACCTCATTCATGAGCTGCATGAATGTGCTCGATGCATTGGTTAGCCCAAAAGGCATGACTAACCACTCATACAGGCCCTCTTTGGTCTTGAAGGTAGTCTTCCATTCATCTCCCTCTTGAATCTGGATTTGGTGATATCCACTCTTCAGATCAATCTTTGTGAAGTACTGAGCTGCACTCAAACAGTCCATCAGGTCATCCATCCTTGGCAGGGGAAATATGTACTTGATTGTTATCTTGTTTATGGCTCAGGAATCTGTACACATCCTCCACTCCCCATCCTTCTTTGGTGCTAGTACTATAGGTACTGCACATGGAATCAAACTCTCTTGTATCAAACCCTTTCTCAACAACTCTTGAACTTGTTTGTTCAACTCCTCATTTTCTGCTGGAGTCATTCTATGAGCTTCCTTATTTGGCAAACTGGCTCTAGGAATCAAGTCAATCTGATGACTGATCTTCCTTATTGGTGGTAAACCCTCAGGTACATTATCATAAACAATATCCTAAAACTCATCCAACATCCCAGAAACTTCTTCTAGAACCTTCTCACTATCCTCTTTACTCACTCTAGGAATCAATGCATAACACACATGCTCATGCTTCATACCTTCTAAATTTTTTTTTCCATCTACATAACAAATTCTAGCACTACTACATACCTTTTTTTTTGGTTTCCTTCAGGAGTTTCAACTTGTGACGAACCCCATCCTTTGTCAAGGAATAAGTGTTTGCATGGCCATCATGTATAGCTCACCTATCGAACTACCATGGCCTCCCCAACAACATGTGACATGCATCCATGGGGATGATATCACAGAGTACCTCATTATGGTAGCTCCCGATCTTGAAATTTACTAGGCACTGCTCATTGACCAAAACTTTGTGGTTTTTCTGCAACCAGGCAATCTGATATAGATGTGAGTGCTTTTCCCTCTTCAACTTCAACTTTGTGACCATCTCTTCTGACACCAGATTATTGGTGCTCCCATCATCAATAATGACATCACAAAATTTTTCTTCACACTTGCACCTTGTGCGAAACATATTCTTCCTCTATTCTGGTTCATTTTCCTTAGTCACTAGGGCTCTCCTAATCACTAGGGCTTCTCCCCTTTCAGCATCATGTGAATGTTCATATTGGACCTCCTCATCTGCATGCACAACCCTTCCACGACCTTTTGGCCTTTTGTTTGCCCTTCCTTGGTGTTGTGGACATTCATAGGCTCGATGCCCTTCTTCACCACAATGGAAACACATTTCTTTGAAACCACCTCTTCCAGATCCTTGTCCATATCTTCCTCGTCCTCTACCTCTTTGATCACCACTATTTTGATCACGAGGGGGGTAGAAGTTGTCATTCTTTTGACTTTGGCTGGTACCCACATCTTCACTTTTCTTTTCATCATCATTTCGGCTTCCTGAAGGTCTTCCACTACCCTTCCACTTTGACCTCCTCGTCCTTTTTGCTTGCCATCAAATCTTTTGTTCAGCTTCTCTTCCACCTTTATAGCAAACTAATACACATCCTCAATGGTGGTCATTCTGACTAGGCTTAATTCCTCTTGAATGCTTGGTCGTAACCCATTAAGATATTGGACTACCTTCTCCTTATTGGCCTCTATGTGGCCCGTTCTGATGATTATCTTGTGAAAATATTTAGTATATTCTTTCACAGACCTACTTCCTTGCTTCAACCCTTGCAATTTCTTCAACATATCTAACTCATAGTCCACTGGTATGAACTGCTTTTTCAGTTTCTCTACCATGTGATCCCATCTGGTGATATTTCCTTTTCCTCTTCGATTTCTTTCTAATTGGACTTCTTTCCACCAAATATTGGCATGGACCTTCAGCTTCATTTTTGCAAACTTAATCTGTTATGGGTCCTCTATTTCCTCATACTCAAAATATTCTTCTAGCTCATTATTCTAGTCGATCAACTCTTCCAGGTTCAGACTTCGAGAATAACTAGGGACTTCTGCTCTGGGTCTTTTCCTGATCTTTGAAATGGCCCTTATTAGCCGCATTTGGTCTTGATCAATTGCTTCTTCTTCCTCTTCTACATTTGAACCTTCTTCCTCTCCTTCATCCTCACTTTCCTCCCTCAGGTTTAACCCTCTTCTCACCTGCTCTTGTAATGCATCAATCTATCTTTGGAGGGCTGCCAGTGCATCTCTTCCACTAGCATTTCTGCCACCTCGACCACCTCTGGCACCACCATGTCTACCAGGCATCCCTCTTGGAGGAATCTTTCTTGACCTTGACCCATAACCACAGTCCTGGTGCGAACTGCCTCACGATCGACGATCTGTCCACACGCTTAAGAAAACCTCGCTCTGATACCACTTGATAAGGGCGCAACCCGAGACTTAGAAAATAACCCACAAACAAGAGAATAAATTTTATTATTCAGAAAATGGAGCTTCTTACATGCAGAGGATCTCAATCCCCAAGTTCTACAACACATGCAAGTTATAGAAAGCTACAGAATCACCCTTTCGCAATATGCGAGTTTGTCCCCCAAAAAGTTACCCAAAAATTAGAAACCGCCCATAAATATAGCTCCTCTTTAGTTTGGAGCCAAAACAATATTCAAATTTGAGTTTAGGTAGTTTGGCGCTGAAAAATTACAACTTGAAGTTCAAATTTCAAAACAACATTTGCAATTGTATCTTCTAGAAAGTGCGCCAACTTCCCGGGGTCATAACTTTTGATCTAGGACTCCGATTCACAAACCGTTTGAACAGTTAGAAAGGTTTCAAAGTCAACAACGCGCTTGAAATTTGCTATGCCGATTTTGGCAAGTTTCGGGGCCATTCCGGGAACTCTAAGTGCCTCAAATCTAACTCGGAAGACTTTTAGGTGCAAATCTAGGCAACTAAAACTACAATATCTTTCAACCCAGAAATAGAAAATAAAAATCGTAAATTGGGAATTTCATTATGACGAAAAGGGTATCCAAAAATGTAAAAACATTTAAAAACTGAGAAACTTGAAATTTAACTATTTTTGGGTAATGCAAGATTGCCCTTACACCACTAGATGCTCCTGCATCACATACATACATAAATACAAACATACATAAATACATACAAACAAACATATATATACAAACATATATACATACAAACATACATTCATACATACAAACAACATACAAAAAAAAGTTAAAATAAGGCATGACACAAGCATGTTATAATGTGCTCATGTTTTTGCATGCTTTGGGAATTTTCAAGCCTTAGGCTTGGATTTGCTTTGGATTTCCAACCCAAAGGCTTGGATTGACTTTCCAATGCCCAAAAATGTGTTTTTCTAGATTCTAACAAAATTCACATAAACTTGAGCGTGCTCTCCATCAAGTTTGCACATGTTTCAAGTCAAGTAAAAAATACTTGGGTAATGTTAAGCTCTCTCTTAGCTATCTAACCATGTAACTATTTTCACATTTTAACTATGGTAAGGCTTTCATCTTTAATTTATTTTGGTTGTGTATATTTTTTTTGTCAAAGACCAATGTTTGATATTTCTTACTTTATTTTTTAACCGTTCATTGAAATTTCAAATAATTACATTTTTAGAAACTAGACTCCATTCTACACATATTAAAAAAAATGAATCTTTGATTAGTTTTCAAAAATTTTAGGGGGGAGCATGGTCAAATTTCTGTTTTTCAGAATGTGTTCACTTTGAAAATTAGTAAAAAATATATATTCATTAAAAAATTAAAAAAAGTTGGGATAAACTACATGGTGTTAGCTAATTTCTCATCGAAGCGATTTTTAAAATACTAAAAAAAAGTTAACATTTTAGGGGGGTCACAAAAAATGCTATGTTATGTTTTTTGAAAAAAATAGAACCAATTTGTATGGCCCCTTTTTGAACTCCTTAATCTCTATCATTTAAAAAAAAAATAGTTTAGATAGTAGATTTAGAGCACTATGACTTTTTTTTTTCCCGCATCTTAAAATTTTGAGTGTAACTATCTTCAATTTCTCATCCAAGGTCAATATTTCCTGATTTCAGAAAAAAAGTGGCTACTTAAGACCCCTTTCTGGCCCCCCATCTTTGAGCACTTACCTAGTGACAGTTCATTGGAAAGTGGAAACATCATATAAATTGGTTACAAATGGAAAATGATTCATTATTGATGATAAGATAGATAGAATTCTTGCTTTTAAGAACATAATGGAGGTTGGGGTTTCAAAGGCCATTATTGCCATTCACAGACTTGCATGTTTGATTTTTTGCATGCATTTGTAGCCCAGATTTTTGTAATAGTGGTTTTGTGACCATATAGTTGTATTTCATTTGATTGTATGTATGTAGATGATTTTTGAGAGTATAATAAGTTTCATGTTTGTTGTTCTTGAATGTTATTGTCTATGTAAGGTGTGTTCGAGGGAGAGTATCCCTTCATTAGTAAGAAAGACATTTAGACTCTAAAGGATTTTTTCTCCAAACCCACAATTAGCATCATGTTTTGAGAAGTTTTCAAAGACAAGTTTGGCTTAACTTCTTTAGATCGGGAAACCTTTGAAGGAGCCATCAATGCCATTTCGATTGATATACTTAATAAAATTGGCATTCATTCCTCCAAACCTTGGTGGAAAGATTCCAGAAGTGGTGTCCAAATACAACTTTTAGGATTTATAAGCCTTAGCTTGCGTACTAGTGGCTTTTGCCTCATCTTTTGATGGTTAATAGTTTGAACCAAAGATAGCACTTGTAGTCACTTGTTTTAGTTTGGCATTATAGATTTATCAATGTGTGGCATGCGATTGTTTAACCCAAGCCCACCCACTTTGCTTAGTGTATTCTTTTCCAAGGCTTACCTATGGGTTCTAGGCTCACCCACCTTGGGGTTCCTCACCCTTGCTGCCCATTTTGTGGACAACCAAAGACTTTTAAACACCTCTTTTGGTTTTGTTCTAGAGTTCAACAGTTGTGGAATTGGATTCTTGATTTCTTTCAACCCTTTTGGCCAAAACCTTTCTCCTGGCATATGGTTCTTTTGGGGGATTGAACCCACATAATTCCCTACAAGTATAACCAGATTTAACATGTTTTTAGGGTGGAAATCCTCTTCAACATTTGGAAAGATCGAAATTTTGTTATTTTTGCTCAGAGCTAGATTGATAAGCATGTTTCACTTTTTGCTAAAGCTATTATATGCTCTAATGTGTTAATGCAAATTCAAGTGCAAGCTAATAAAGTTGCACTCAAAGTGACTCAACTTTAGGAGCTTCTAGATCATTGGGGGAATGCCTATTGCAGTGTTGCTTGCGTCTCACCTTCTCTTGCTTCCTCATGAGGTTGTTCACCCTCTCGGGGATGTCGCCGGGGTAGGAGTGGCTCCATTCGGGAGTCTTAGGTGGCTCGTCCAAATCCTCCTGCCCAGACTCAGCATTGTAGCGGTTTGCAATTTCACAGGTGTTCACCCTCCCCTCCTCGGGTTGCTTTGGGGTGCCCTTCCGGAGGGGCTTTTGGCAGTGGTGCTCTAGTGGAGCTCCTAGTTGGCCACTTGCCGACTCTTCCAAGTGGCTCTTGTGTTTGGAACTATTGATTTCTCCCACTTTGCAGGAAGATAAAAACAATGATGATGAGGGATGTCCTAATGTCACTCTAAACCCCGTTGTTCTATGGGGTAGGTTGGATAACAAGAACCCTCCCGCCTCTATTGACACAATTCTCATTGCTTAAGCGGCCGATGTGATTTTCTGGGCTGAGCCCATGTGACTTTCCGAGATGTGCCTTCTTACCATTGCCCCTTTTTTTATAAATATATATATTTTTATATATATTAATAAAAACTGACACCTATTCATCAAAAAAAAAATAATTAATTAAAAAGTAAAATTTAAAAACCGTTAAATGAAGGGTTTTCTTATTATTTACATTTCAATTATGATGAGATGTCTCGAGTATTAAGTATAAAAATTTACACTGCTTGTCAATAATAATGCATAATCATACTTGTGTATTGTTAGATACGAGGATGTCTAGAAATGTTGAGAAGTACTTATCTATGGACATTTAGCGTAATGGTATATTGCCTAAAAAATTATTTCTACAGTCATCGCTTCACTTGTCCATAGCCATACATCCCATATACAGAAAAACCTCTGCGTGCTTATATATTTGGAGCAGCGAGAAGGCTCTGTTACATTTTCTGTCTGAAACATTGAGATTCTCATGATGATTTTATATTGAGTGTTAGTATTATAGGACCTTATTTTCTGCTACTTTTACAAAATGTCAGAAGTATTGAACAATGAGAAGGCAGTATATACTGGCTCATACTCCTATTGCTTCTCTCAAAAATGTCAAAAGCATTGAACAGGGATAGTGAGATGTAACTTGCTTAAACTTTTACCCCCTCCCAAACAAAAGGACTGAAAAGAAAAAAAGAGCTTCATATAAGTCTATATAACATAGAGAATCTCCTCTGTGTACTGTGTAGTGGTTTGTTTTATTGTTTTGTTTCTTGGTGTTTCTTGCTGTTCTTGATTGTTTTTCACTTCTTTTTTAAGAGTTTGGTCCTTCTAATTCATAACTTTCATAACTTGTGTTTATTATAATCAAGAACATACATAACTGCACAATAACTCGTGTTTATTATAATCAAGAACATACATAACTGCACGATCTCTTATAACTCTTATAAGTAATAAAATCTCTCTCATACAATCACAAACTCAGTTACAAAACAAATTTAACCTAGAAAATATAAAATTCTGATCAATCTACAATTAGAAAAGGCTTTTGTTTGAGTTACCTCTGAAGTGATACCACTCACTGTTAAAACAATGAACATTAAGCTATAGATATTAATATCAATAATTTTTAAATAGATAATTAAATATTAAACAGTTCAAGAATTTAAAGTAAAATTTCTCAAAAATAAATAAATTTATTTACCATTTAAATAAGTAGAGCATATACATATCATCCATCTCTCGAAATTTTAGTAAGTTTTGGAACAAAAGTTTAACAAGAAATCATGTTAGAAGTAACATGAGAGCTCCAGCAAAAGATGTAGCCAAGGACAACCTGTCAACTCCATTTGTGCACTGTATCACAAGATGTCGGCAAGTCATCCTTGGCTGCACAAAATGCTGGGGACCTGCATGCAACTTTAGACATGAACAGCAATGCCTTAACAAACACTTGCATATTGATCTCACGCAGAGAGATGTGAATTTTATAGGAGATGGAGAAGCAAGGGCAATAATGAACTTCTCAGACAAGATGCGAATATTACCCATCAAAGAAAACACCTCCAAAATGTTGTTTCCCGGGACAAATGACCCATCAAATTAATCACGTCAGCCAGTTAATAAGTAATGATAACCGGATGACCCTGTCTTACCCTTGCACCAATAAAAATAGTAAAGTAGCAGAAATGAAAGCCTTTTTACCAGGATACGTTTTCAATACCATTCACACTACTCAAAATCAGATTTGTCAAATCATGATAAGCCAAGCATTTAAGCTGGTCTACCATTTGTTGCTAAAATACTAGCATTTGTTGCAGTTGATTTGTTTTTTCTTCGTAATAAGAATAATGTAATCTCTGAGAGATTGCTAAGAGCCAATTCTTTAGTCTCGATCATTCCATTCTATGGTGGATTGTACAAAACTATAACATTGAACCGGACCAAGGAAATCAAGTAGATTATCCGGGGAAATGTATATGACTTACATTTGGTAATAAATCAATACTTCAAAGAATTTACCCTTCAACAATTCAATTTGTCTGTACTAGCGATATCTAGTTACGTTGTATTCCTTCCATCTCTCATTGGTGGAACCCACCAACACTGTGAAGCACCTGTATATTAGGTATGCATTGCAGTAGGTAGCAGGAGGTGATGAGAAGAGAGCAGCGTGCATTTCCATAAAAGGAATAAAGACAAACAATCATATAAAAGAAAGGCAATCCCACTGGAAGAAACCATGGCAGTGGCACTAATGTGGAGTCCCATCATACTGTATGTTTGCCGATCTTTACAGCTCAATCTTCTGTCATATACCCTCTCATCTAGTGGCATGGCGACACTTTGTATTATTCCCACCACCAAATCTGCCTCCACTCATGATCTAGCTTAGTGTTGTTTTGTTCCTATTGACTTTTGTTAATCTATGTTCAATAATGAATAATTGTGCTGGTTGAAATTTAAGGGTGGATTGTTTCTCTTGAGCAATGGTTTCCTGTCTCATTTTGATTTGGTTGGATTTAACCATTACTTTGAAGTTAAACGGTAACATCAACTTCTTATTTTATAAAAAAAATATGCTGATAAGGTTTAAGTTTTTTATTATTTTTTGTATGTCAGTTTTTAATAGTTTTTATTAATATATTCATGTCATTGTATTCTCTGTCTTGTTGTTATTATAGTTACACTTCTTTGTATAATAATGCATTATCACAATCAACATACTTTTAACCTACAAATATATAATATTTAAATTCAGCTGATTTGAGCCTCATTAATTTTAACCCAAACTAAAATGTAACAAAATAAATTATACTTAAACAATCAAATTTATTGAGAAATGAGATATGAATGTAATAATTGAAGAAAAAAATATATGAAAATCTGAAAGGTAGGTACAAATGATTTAATATTAATTATTTTTGAATGCAAGGAAAATAGAGCAAGACAACAAACATTAAAATCAAACAATGAAAACACTTTTGTCATGTAAACTTTAGATTGAGCATCATGTGAAGCTATGTTTGTGGTGGATGTGGGTGCTCATTTTGCTAGCATAACTATATTCCTTGGATGATAAAACTAAGAAAGCGATGCATAAAAGGGTGATATGGAAATGATGGATGGTAGGTTTGATTTAGAAATTTCTAGAGAATTAGGTAAACAATTGAGATTCAACCACGGATTACACAAATCCAAAATTGGGGGAGCTAATGAGGAGAGATGGCAAGCACAAAAGATTTTATACTTTTAAAGTTAAAATAATTATTATTGCTCAGCTCAAATTGATTGATGAGTTAATTGTTTGCATGAAGCAGTTAATTAAATGCATGATGGTGTCAGGGGAAGTTGACTATTTAAATGAAATAGTTAATTGAGTTCATGAGGTGAATGAAATAAATTAATTGATGAGTGAGATTGAGAGAATGATTGAGTGGACCAAATAGACTAGGTAGTTAACTAGGTGAAGTAGATTATTACATATGATTTAATTATTAAATAAATAAATTATAGGTGCATATTAGGTGAAAAATAATATCTATTAACTATTAATGGATAATATGTGAAAAATAAATGGATAACTATTAGATAATATTAACTCAATTTTAATTAAATAATATAACTTATTTAATTAAATTATCAAATATTAAGAATAACAACTGATAATTGAATAATAAAAAAATGATGTATGCTATGATAAGTGATGAAATAATGATTTCAAAGTGAATGCTAGATTTTAGTGCCTACTCACCAAGAAGTAGACACAAAATAGATAAAAGAAAAGTAGCTAATAATAAATGGATTCAAAGATATAAACAAAATCGTAATATTCCCTATTCATGTGGAGGAAATGATGAAAGATTGGGTGATGAGATGATGTCGCCCCTTCTAAGAGGTGAGACATGTAAAATTTGTATGTGTGAGCTCTCAAAAGAAGAATGATAAGAAGAATGGATGCAAGAAAAGTGAAAGGAAGTAAAAAATGAGGAAACATAGTTTTATTTGACAAAATGAGTATTTTGAATTGATTTATTTGTTGACATATATAAAAAACCTTATTTTGATACAGTAATGGATGTTATGCACCAGGATATAGAAGACAAAGATTCTAATGTATCAAACACATGGATTGATCCACAAGAAAAAAACAAACAATATGATGCCTTGACATTTGTATGCAAAATGATATTCTTGGTGGATATGTGGTGAGATAAAAATTAGATGCAAAGAGGAGTTCACATCACATATCAAGGTGATTGATCTTGATGGGTCTTGTGAGAGAACAACCAATAAACATGGCACATAGATTGTTAATTGAGCTAGAAGACATGGACCAAGATTTATTCCAAAGTAAGAAGTAATCGCTCACCCCCAATGGAAAAAAATGCATGGAATGCTATGGATGGATGAGTGGACTACTATGACGAGGATGAATTATTAGGTGGAGGATGGTGTTTTTGAAAAAAAATTCACCATGCTACTTGTCCAAGGCATTACAAAAAGTGGTTTTCACTAGAGGGCATTTTTTACTTTTTTTTTGTACTTTTTATTAGAATATTACTTAGACTAGGAATACAAATTCTTGAGGTACATGATGTTGATGGGATTGTTGAGAACTTCACCCTTATGGGTAGCTAAGTGAGATGATCTTAAACCATACTTAGTGATTATTACATCTTGACTCCTTTGCACAGATAAAGACATTTCTGAAGAGCCACCAAAAAGGGAAGTCGAAGCACGTTCCCTAGAAATGGCAGCTAATGAATCAATAAGGGTTGCCTTAGCGACCCCACCATTTGAGACGACCGGAGGGGGCGTCCGAAGACCCAGAGATTCATAAGCAGCCACCTCACAAACTTTAGGGGTTTCAACAAGGTATAGTGGAAGGATGTTATCATGGAGAAAGTATAGATATTATGATACTAGGGATTGTTGGGATGAACAAGTTCATAAAAAAGTTCCAAATCAATGGCATCATATTTGGGGACCAATAGGGTTTTTAGCAAGAATTCACAACTAGTACTATCAGGTGACATAACTAGGATAGATTTGATGGTGGCCATGGCATTTGCTGCTTTGTTGTTGATTCTAGGTACTTTCTCCAATTGGATGGAGGTGAAGTATTCATTGAAACCATGTACCATTTTTTGTCAGTGATTAACTTTTCATATTTTTTTAATATTCACTGTTTACTTGGTTAGTGAATAGCTATGAATCCCCATAAACCAATAATTTTTGGATGTTCCACTAGATTGGTATTTTGAGACCATTGATAAGGGCCTCATATTCTACTATTTTTTTTTGTGCATGGGAAAGATAATCTAAAAAATTTAGGTACGAAATCACCTTGACGAGTGACAAAAATTGTTCTTGTGCTTAATCCTTTGTGGATATATGAACCATTAAAATATAATTTATAGGACTCTAAATCATTAAGAGAAAAGATAGAATCATTAAGAAAGTCCACAATGAGAAAAGGATTATCAATGAGAGGTGAGTCTACAAGTTGTTCTTCCATGACCAATCCCTTGATTATTTTTTGTCTACATATTCTATATCAAATTTAATGAGCAACATGACTCATTTTTCTATATGACCTATGATAGATGATTTTGAAAGAATATATTTAGTCTAGGTCAATACTAGTGATGATCTTGATCTTATGACTTAGCATGTAGTGTCATAGTTTTTTAGAAATAAAATGAAATCTAAATATGCATGATCCATGGGCGTATAATTAAACCCATACACCACTAATTTACTATTGATGTAGTAAAAATACCTTTCACAACCCTCTAGATCATGTTATGCTAGAAGTACCCCTAGGTTGATTGATGTATAGAGATATGTAGTACAATAATGACCAGTTTCCTTATGATTGGAGTAAAGAGAACTGGTGATAATGCAAGATACTCTTTGATTTTATTAAGTTCTTGTTGAAAAGATTCATCCTAGTGAAAATCATTATTTTTCTTTAGGAGGTGAGAAAATGACAAAACTTGTTTTCTAGTTGTAATGAACCTTTTGATAGAATAATTTTTCTCTAAATATTGCACAATTATTTGAGATTTTTTGGACATGAAATCTCTAAGAAATCAACATGAACTTGTGGCTATATGAAATTCTATGCCTAATTGATAAATAATGAATCCTATATGTTTCCTAGATGTGACACTAAAGACACATTTATTAGGATTGAGTTTTAGCTTAAATTCTCTCAAAATTTTAAATATATGCTCAAATTTTTTTGGGTGACCTTACATGTTTTTTGACTTAGCTAATAAATTGTTCAATTTTTTTCCCATGATATGGTGTAACATATCATGAAAGATGATTGGAATTTCTCTTTGATAAGTAGGCCCTACATTTTAAAGCCCAAATGGCATGAATTGATAACACAAAGTACCACAAGGAGTGGTAAAGGCTATTTTATGTTGATCTTTAGGGGAAATATAAATATGATTATATCCCAAAAATCCAAGGGAAAATATCTCATGTCCAATGGTAAATTCAATTATCATCTTTGTGTTTGGAACCACAAAATCATATTTTTGACATGGTCAGTTGAGATCTCTGAATTTTGTGCAAAATCTATTTCTCTTAAGTTTTTTAGTAATAGGGACAATGTTGGAGATCTATTCTACATAGAAAATTAGTTTGATAAAAACAACTCCAATTGTTTTTATGATGTGGGAAAAAGGGATCTAGGGTCTAAATCACACTTTCTCCTACATTACATTAGAAAAGAATAAAAAATGATCATATACACCCACTTGGCTATTAACCTCAATGGAAGAGCTAAAATGATGGATTAGGGTTTTGGTTCTTCTTTGGTGAGGATGATATTGATTTGACTGATTAGAGTTAACTTGATTTGATTATACAAATGCATATCTAGGTCAACTATGAAGGTACAAAAAGCTAATGTAATTATAGATAATTGCAAAAATGAAAGATAAAAATGGATAGTAGAACAATAGAGTGCAGAGACAGAGGAACCTAACATGTAATTTATTGTTCAAATTGCTTGGAAATGTGTAGTGGTTCCCTAAAATAGAGAATTCGAAACTCAAGAATCAGTGAAAAGATCTTGAAAGGTCACAATCTGTAGGTTCTTCCTTCCTGGGTGTAGTTTTGGAACTTAATTTGTTGATGATTAATTCCACTTGCCCTAATTTATTGAAGTAGGAGGCTTGAATGCTTGATTTTGCAATAAGGTCTTCAATATTTTCCCAAATCCACTTCAGATCTTCTACCTATACACAAGAGAGGGGAGAAAGGGTTGTGTCATATAGGGGCTTTCCTTAGTCAAACCCTATTTTGGTGTTTCCACCTCCACAACAACTATGATGATTACATAAAGAGTGCTTACCCTCAATTGGGTAGATGAAAATGGATAAAAACAAGTAATAAGTGAAAAGTGTTGCAACTTACCACTCAGATCTACTTTCCTTGATGGACTAAAGTGTTTACTCATATCATGCAAGGAGAATCTATTGCTTGATTGAAGGCCTTGCAAGTGTTAGTACTCACACAACAAGTGAAGATAAAACATGAAAAAATCACATATAAAATTGACGCATTGCAAACATGAATCTTGACTGATAATAAGTGATTTCAATTCCACTTATTTTTCTCTTGACTTCTTTTCAAGATGCTTAATTTAGAATATAAATTGCCTAGGGTTTCAAATGGTGAAAATGACTTGTATTTATATGTATTTATTCATTTCTCGTAAAATTAATTATCAAATACTACAAATGAATTTAAAATTGTAAATGTTAACATTTTGATAATAACATATTTAAAATTGGGCCAAAATAGGTTGGTCAAGGGTGGTACTACCCTAGACCAAACCTATTTTGAAATTTCAATTGTCGTTAATTAATCAATAATTAGTTTTAATTCCCAATTTTATCTCGATTTTCCAAAAATGATAATAAAACGAGAAAATTATTGTAAGGAAGCTAATGTAGAAGAACAACTTCCTACACTAATCTTGAGAGGAGGATAATACAAAACTTTATAGATCTTTAAAAATTATAGAAATTTAAACAAAAATAAACATAAATATCATGCATACAACACATGATTTACATGGGGAAAGCCTTTTAGGAGAAAAACCCCACTCCAAAAGCTTCCCAATATATTATTTAGAAATCACAAAGATTAGAAAATAATTACAAAGAAAGATTCTCACAAGAGTACTACCAAGCAGAGATCCAAAGGAAAATTGTCTGCTATCAGACTCTCAGAATACACCATAGTACACAACTATAATATAATGCGCTCATAAAATAGGGTTTCCTTCTAGTTAAAGTCAAGCTAAAAAAATATCGACAATACCTTATGTAATTGCAAGGTTGGGACATATTTTCCTAACAATTATGAGCATAATTAGGTCGAAGAATGTAGGGGAGAGATAAACCTAGTGTCAAACTATTAGGGGTGACAATTTACTATGCTACATTTGTTAGACACACATGACAACTAAGGTGGGGGGTGAATCAATTGTACATTAAAAAATTCAAACCCTCATTGACCTTCAAACCCTTATTATGCATCAACACATGAATGTAAAATAATGAAACATAAACACATTCACAACCATACACGATAGAACACTAGATTTATGTGGAAAACCCTAATTAGGGAAAACCATAGCGAGGATTAACTCACATATATATGAATAACATGTTGGAAATTGAAAGTGTCATTGATGTCAACAATGGAATTTGGATAATTGTCAATGATGTACATTACTTGTATGGATCATTACTTGCTCCAGTAATGGAAGTCTGTTGATCCAGTATCTTGGTCTGGATTATCTTAATTTGTAAGATTCTTTTAGAAGCTAATATTATGGTATATCTCAAAATCATTTGCATCTACTGACAATATTTCAGCTAACTTGGCTATATAGTTGGAAAGATACTGTCACTAGTAGTTTGGAAAATAATGTTTTTCTTATATACTAGTTCAGTATGTGGTTTTTTGGTCAGGATTTCACCACAAAGAAAGATATCACCATAGGAATTTTTATGTAGGCTTGTGACTACAATATAAAAATATGCATTTTACACCAAATTTTTGTGATGATATGTGAAGGCATACAAAAGATATGAATAATAGTGTTATTCTTTGAAGACTATAGTGAGTTTTTGTATAGTGCATTGATTAGGGAGATTCCACATTTTATGAGGATTAACTATTTTTTTTTGTGATGTTGAAGATAAGTTATTCGATGTTTTCTAAAGAAGAATTCGATGTGTTAATTTTTTTTTGTATTACATGTTTGATGAATTGCATATGCATTTGGATTTTTGTTGTTTTAGGTCTAACTCTATCCGACCTAATTATGAATTGGTGTTAAGGAGTTTAAACATGTGTTGTGAATGTTAAATGGATCTAGCATAGGTCCATTCTAACTAATATCATATATTACATATGAAGATGAATGTGTTTTTGAGAGTAATTCAAACAGACTTGGTTTTGATTTGAAATAGGGTTACTTGAATTAGGCCAACCTAATTGGTGTACTTGATCATATTTGGTATATATATGTGAAATATTTTGAGATAGGAGAGAGTGAGGAGTAGAGGAGATGGTGTGTGAGTGAATGAAATGAAAAATTTCAGAGTGATCATGAATTGATAAATGTTGCAAATGTGCGAAGCTATATGAATGAGTAGATAGATGTGTTGCACACATTTGCAAAGAAGTGTTTCATATACCATGCTTCACCAGAACTAAACTACAATGCAAGGAAAGTGCATTCTATCTCAGTTCATCCCTTGGAAGTGAGCCATACTTTGTTATTTAATCTATTTCAAGCTATGAGCCTTCAAGGATAATGTGTCCTGGCAGTGAGTACTTGTAATATTCTATATCCAGATATATTATATTGTAGGCTAGTCCTCACCGTGGTTTTTCCCATTTTTGGATTTTCCACGTAAAAAATTGGTGTTGATGTGTCTTATGGTGTCATTCTCTTTTTGATTTCTTTATTCTTGTTTGCAATTAAATGTGCTTTAATAATTAGATGGTTTATGGTTGAATGGTTTAATGGAATATTGATTCACCCCCCCTCTTAGTATTTCAGGTGTTCAAAAATTGGTATTAGAGCTTGGTTACTCTTAATAAGTCTAACAACTTGAGGAAGGTCTTGAAATTTGAATACATGGAAGATAAACAATTTCTTATTTCTTCAGAAGAGATCCCTGTTGAAGATACAAAAGAAAATAAATATTTGAAGGATATCTTGAAGGAAGCAAATGAGTGCATTAAGAACTTGAAGGAAAGATATAGAGAATTCAATGATCAATTAAATAAAGTAGATGGAGACATCGTTGGACTAAAAGAACAATTGGAAGAAAAAAGGAGAATTGAAGACTATCAGAAAGTTGAAATACAAAGGAAGATGGATGAATGCGCAAAGCTTGAACAAGAAGTGGTAATTCTGAAATCAGATTTGGAAAGGCAAGAAGACATGAGGATAAATTTATGACAAGTTCTACAATGTTGGATGAATTTATTGTAGGTTGAAAAACCTCTAAGGACAAAAGTGGTTTGGGATTTGAAGAAGGATAAAGCTCAAATGAAAATCAACCCCTTGAAATGAAGACTCAAAGAAATGGTAGAAAATTCAAGAATCTAAGAAGAAATATCAAAAGAATTCCTATCAGACAATCTAATGCTCAAAGGAACTTATCTTTTAACGGTGCCTATTATTCTTGCAATAGGTTTGGACATAGGGAAAAATATTGTGAAAATAAAATGAAACAAAATGATGGAATGAATCAAAGTACTTTATAATTCTCAGGTCAATGTTTTAAATGCAAAAGGATTGGACATGAAGCTATAGAATGTAGAAGTGAGAAGTTGAACAAGATAATTTATCCATTTAATGGCTACTATTATCACTCTAATTTATTTGGACACAAGGATAACCAATGCAAATATAGATTGAATAAAGAAAAATTTGGATGGAAGAATTTTGTTTGTTATAATTGCAGCAAATCAGGACACTTTACTAGAGACTGTAGAAGTAGAAATATGAAAAGTGACTATCCGGTAAAGAGACATGAACCAATCATTAAGATTGATCCGAAAGAGGTTAAGAAGGAAATGGAAAGGATCTGGAGAAAGGAAGTAGAATCTAAAAAAAGCAAGGGGAATTAGAAATATCAATTTTATCTATGTCGTCCCCCAATGAAAACAATCCCACTAGAAATTAAATCTAGGCAGTGGCTAAGGGGGAGCAATAATTAAAAAATTTAACATCCCCTTTTCGATATATGATGTCATGTCATGACATAAATGTATTTATTAAGGTAATGAATTCATATTTCATGTGAAAGAAATTTTTAGTTGCACATGTGTGAAGAATGAATTTTGAAGAGATTGAAAAGATGGAAGTATACATGAATTTTGAGGAGATCTACTTATGTTTTGAAGCATTTATTTTTGAAGCTTTGGAGATCAACAAAATAAATTTAATTATGTTAAAGAAAACTCATTTGATGAAATGAATTTTTGGAAGAGAAGAAGCATGCAAAGAAATCTTGAAGAAACCAAAGCATTTCCATATTGTAGAAATTCAGAGTTTGGCATTGGTGTGTAGGAAAGAGGTAAGTCATTGTTGCTATATATTATTCCCTCTGAATTGTTCATTAAATTTTGTTGAATATGATGGATATACCTTGAATCATAGAGAATTCAGTGAGACATGAACCACAACTTAAAATGTACCCTGTTAAAACCCTAGAACTTGACCCCTTGGGTGCATTTTCAAAAATTCCCCTTGGTGTTATTCCAATTGAAGACATTGGGATATATATTCATAGAAAATTGGAAGAACCTACCTATGGAAAAGCTCACATATTGTGGTTTGAAGAATTAATTGAAGAACTTACTCTGAAACCGAAATACAATGTACTTACAAAGATGAATTTGGATGTGTGGATTTTTTTTTCTGGACTTTAGCAATGAAGAGAGATGTATTAGATTGGCACTTAGCATATTTCTTGATGAATTTTTGTGGCTTGAAAATATGCATATGATATCCAAAGAAGCAGTTAGAGATGTTATTGGGTTATTATCCACTGGACCTACTCCTTAATATTAACAAAGGAAAGGGATTAATAAAAAACACAATAACTGGAATTACTAATTCGGCTGTCCAATATGCAAGTTTGATTATTTCACACCTATTTTTTGGTGATAATGATGTCTCTACCTTTGAAATTGATTTAATAGTATAAATGGTTGAGAAGATGACAAAATATGATCTTTGTGAGTTGCTACGACAACAACTGTTGGAAAATTTGAATGATATTAAAAAGAGGAAATGTGCATTTAGATATGGAACATTGATATCATGTCTAAATTTCTACTTTATGAGAGGTTCCTAGAATAAGAGAAGTTGTTTGGTTAAATACCAGACCGGTTTCTCATAAGATCAGAGAAATAATGAGAAAAATGGGTGATTTGGATGCACAAGGAGATGCTCTTGTTGCATTCTTTGGAAAATTTCAGAGAAGAATGAACATAAGAAGGAGAATTCCAAGAGAAATAGTTATAAAGTATAAGGATAATATAAAATTTATGGTATCCAATGATAGTTGCATTATCAAGGCAATTGAATTGAGAAGCTCATGGATTCCTGAGTTGGGGTATGAAATTGAAAAGGATTATGTTGCTGACTATATTGAAATGCTACTCAACAACCCTCAAGATCCTAACAGACCTATATTTGGAACTTACATTGAAATAGCTAAAGAAATTCTTGAAAAATATAAGTTGGTCTCCAATAAATCAATGATTGTCTTTGGAGAAAAGAGAAAATTCACTAAGGTTCATGCATTAGTTGCTTAGGTTGAGCTAGCTCCAAGGAGACTTAAGAAACTAGCTAAGAAAAAGGCACATCTTCACATAGTTTCGAGAGTAGTTACCGGTTCTTCATAGTCCATTCTAGAAAGCACAAATTCATTAACTGATAAATTCAAAGAATTGAAGAGTCAAGCAGTAAGTGAAATGGTCACTTTGTTCAAAGAAAAAAGATTGTTGGAAATTGAAGATAGATACAAATCTACACACTGCACTACACTTGAGAGACATAAAGAGGTTCAAGAGTGTGAGGAAGAGGCCAAAATTCTATTCTCATTTAGTTGGGCATGGCTTGATGTTATTCAAAGATTCAAGGTTGCCAAGGAAACTATTGAGACTCAAATAAAATATGTTTCCACCACCTTTAATCTAGCTCTTGATCTGGATGATCAAACTTGGTACAATTTAACAAAGCTACATGAAGAATCTCTTGCTTCATAGAAGGAGAAAGGAGAGATGATTGAACAGTATGGGATGCTTAGAGATCTAATCAGGATTAAGTGTACACCTGTCTATTATGCTCTTTCTTTGATTGATAGGATTCTAAACTCAAATCTTACTCTTGGGAATTTGGTTGAAGGAAAGGACATCCTTGTTGATCTTAATTATCTATGCAGATCCTTTTTAGAAGCAAAGAAGCTTTGGGATGAAGGGAAATCTTTTTGATAGGTACTCTTAGAAAACTTCAAGGGACAACCACCTCTAGTTGATTAATCACAGATGTTGAATTGGATGTACTCCTCAGGGGGAGTATTCAGGTATGTAAAGGAAATTGTCAAAGCATTCGATATATTTTTATCCTTTTCCATTGATGTCAAAGGGGGAGAGGAGGATGTGAAAATTTTTGCAAAAAAGTTTTGGGAAAGTTTTTTTGGGGAGAGAAATAATTTTTTTGATGGTTTTCACATCATGTGTTGTCAGCACTAACAAAGGGGGAGATTTTTGGAAATTGGAAGGTTGTCATTGATGTCAACAATGGAATTTGGATGATTGTTAGTGATGTACATTACCTGTATAGATCATTACTTGCTCTGGTAATGGAAGTTTGTTGATCTAGTATCTTGGTCTAAATTATCTTAATTTGTAAGATTCTTTTAGAAGTTGGTATTATGGTATATCTCGACACCATTTGCATCTACCAAAAAGATTTCAGCTAACTTGGCTATATGGTTGGAAAGATACTATCACCAATAGTTTGGAAAATAATGTTTTGCTTATATACTAGTTTAGTATGTCAGTTTTTCAGTCCAAATTTCACCTCAAAGAAAGATATCACTATAGAAATTTGTACATAGGCTTGTGACTACAAGATGCATCTTACACCGAAGTTTTGTGATGATATGTGAATGCATGCAAAAGATATGAATAACAATGTTATGCTCTGAAGAGTATAGTGAGTTTTTGTACAGTGCATTGATGAGGGAAATTTCACATTTTCTTAGGATTAACTATTTTGTTTTGTGGTGTTGAAGATAAGTTATTCAGTGTTGTCTAAAGAATAATTCGATGTGTTAACAAGTTTTTGTATTACATATTTGATGAATTGCATATATACATTTGGAGTTTTGTTATTTTAGGTCTAACTTTGGTGGGCCTAATTATGAATTGGTGTTAAGGAGTTTAAACATGTGATACAAGTGTTAAATGGATCTATCATAGGCCCATGTCGAATAATATCATATATTATATGTAAAGATGAATGTTTTTATGAGATTAATACCGAAAAACTTGGTTTTTATTTGAAATAGGGTTACTCCAATTAGACAGACCTAATTGGTGTACTTGATCATATATGGTATATATATATTTATGAACTCTTTTGAGATAGGAGAGAGTGAGGAGTAGAGGAAATGGTGTGTGAGTGAATGAAATGAAAAATGTCAGAGTGATCAAGAATTACTAAATGCTACAAATGTGTGAAGCTATATGAATGATCAGATAGATGTGTTGCACACACTTGTAGAGAAGTATTTCATATACTATGCTTCATCAGAACTAAACTCTAGCACAAGGAAGGTGCATTCTATCTTAGTTCATCCCTTGGTAGTGAGTCGTACTCTGCTATGTAATCTATTTCAAGCTATGAACCTTCAAGGATAGTGTGTCCTAGTAGTGATCCCTTGTAATATTCTATATCTAGATATATTATATTATGAGCTAATCTTCACCATGGTTTTTCCCATTTTGGGTTTTCCACGTAAAAATATGGTGTTGATGTGTCTTATGGTGTCATGCTCTTTTTAATGTCTTCATTCTTGTTTGCAATTAAATATTCTTTAATAATTGGATGGTTTATGGATGAATGGTTTAATGGAATACTGATTCAACCCCCTCTCAGTACTTTTGGGTGTTCAATATAACAACACCAATTATAAAAGGCTCACTGCTAGAAGGGATCACTACCGAGAAGAAAATAATGGCTTACTGCCAAGGGCTCACTATCTAGAATAAAAAATAATATAAGAAGACTATTTCAAGGAGGTTCCCTACCTCAGATAAATAGGAAGATCCACCACAACAACTCTACACCATCCACAACCTTTGGATCACTACCTCCAAGAACTTCATGTACACTAAAATGTAGACACCTTCTTCTCATTGCTTCTGGTAGCCTTAGGAATGTAAGCTCCCACTTAGGTCTCAAAACCTAATCAGATTTAAATTATTTCACATCACACAATACACCAAACTTGGCTGAGTGCAGGATCATGAGGGGCCAAACTAGGCCTCTAAGTGGCAATACAAATTCAGAAAAATAGAGTTACACAACTTAACATAAAAATTTGAATAGGTTATTAACATAATTTGGAAAATATGTAAGAATAGTATTTGTAGAAAATTGAATGTAGTTTCTAAGCTACTAGTCCTTTTTTGGAAAAAAGTAAATCTATTCAATTCAAATTTGAAATTTCAATGCAGTAGTACTAAATTTTCAAGAAAAAAATAAAATGCAAGTATTTTTCTAGCCACCCTATTGATGAGCAAAAATAAATACTTTTTTGAATCTTTCAATAAAGTAGAGGACACATGCTCAGATGTGACACATATTTTTTTGTAATTTTTTTGCAAGTAAATAATTAGTTATGAATTTTCTAGCAGGAATTTTAAAAAATATTAAAAACTATTTGTTTGGCCACCCTACTTGGTCAAAAAATTATAAAATTCATTTTTTTTAAACAATAGCTTGTGAAGTGCATAGTGTGTGGTGCATCTTTTAGATTCAAAAAATCTATAACCGTTTATAAGTTATAGATGTTTTTCAATCAACCTATCAATGAAGACTTTACACATAGTGCATGTAGAAAATCAATAATAATTATCTATAGATTAAATTCAAAATAAAGCATATCTTATAGAATGTTGTCAATTTGTTGAAAAAAAACCTTTTCATTTCATCAAAATTGAATGAAAAAAAATCGTTAGCACGAAGGGTGAAGTCTGAAAATCTCTTAGAACCCCTATAAACACATTGGGGATGTTGACTTTTAGGCTTGGTAGTCCCCAAGCCAAGTATTGAAGCAATATCGAAGCAAAATAGATATCCGATATAAACACATATCCATTATTTTGTAATAGAAACCCGTTTATTGACACATTCTTATCAATATATATATATATTTTATATTAGGTTATATAATATTTTAATATACTTATATATTAATAATATAATATGTAATATTTATATAATATAATATAATATATAATATTAATATATTATATTATTTTTATAATATTATAATACTAAATTATTTATATTATATTATATTATATATAATATGTATAATCTATACATATTTATAATTTACACAGAACAAAATGGGTACCCTATCCATAATGGATATTTGTTATGCAACAAAATAGATATTTGATATGCTTAAGTAACAAATATCTGTTACTTGCAACTAGAAAAAAACCCCCCAATTTCTTAAAACACAGGGTGTCTATGGTCTAAGAAATAAATATATGCTTTTCGAAAATGGGTGTTGCTTTTAAAAAATGGATATCTGTTATTTTAGAATGGATATCCATTTTTAAGAAATTCAATTATGTTGAAGCTTCGCCCTATGCATACAATATAATATATTATAATATGGGTTAGTTTAGGATCATGGGGGTCCAAACTAGGCCCTTAAGTGACAATGAAAATTGAGAAAAACAGAGTTGGGAAACTTGACCTAAAATTTGAATAGTTTATTAACATAGTTTGAAAAATATATAAGAATAGTATTTGCAGTAAATTGAATTTAGTTTCTAAGATAATATTCATTTTTTGAAAAAAATTAAATCTATTTGGTGAAAATTTGAAATTTCAATGCAATAGTAGTAAATTTTCAGGAAAAAATATAAAGCAGGTGTATGTTTGACCAACTTAAGTACAAGCAAAAAATAATATATTTTTTTGAAACTTTCAATATAACTAGAGGACACATGCCTGGATGTGCTGCATTTTTTTTTGTAATTTTTTTGTAAGTAAATAATTAGTTATAAATTTTTTAAAAAATATTAAAATGTATTTGTCTAACAACCATAACATGGTTAAAAATTTATGAAATTAAAATTTTCTTTTTTTATCCTGTAGTATGTGAAGCATAGAATGTGACACATCTTCCAGATTCAAAAAATGTAAAATCATTTAAGAATTATAGATTTTTTTCAATCAGCCTATCAATTAAGACTTTAGTCATAATATATGTAAAATAATAATAATAATTATCCATTTAATTCCAAATAAGAAATATTTTATATTTTTGGAAAGATGACAATTTTCTCAATAAACCCTCTCCATTTCATCAAATTAGGATAAAAAAGTCATCTTCGACCACTTTTTGTCATATCGCCACTTTTTGGGCCTCCATGATCCTACACTCACCCATATAATTTATATACTATATATAATATAGTATATACTATATAATATATAATATAGTATATAATATAGTATATAGTATATAGTATATACTATATAATATATAATATATAGTATATATATATATGATAATATATATTGTATATATAACATATAATATATAATACATTTATTATATATTAATAATACATAATTATATGAATTTAAGAGAGAGGGGTGTGGGAGGGAGAGAGAGTGTGTGAGAGAGGGGGTTGGAGTGAGAGACAGTTGTCTAGGTAGAGAGCAACTTGAGAGGGAGAGAGGGAGGGGGCGAGAGGGAGTGGGAGAGAGATAGAGAGAGTTATCTAGGGAGGGAGGGAGGGAGAAACCAAAGAGAGGGAGATACATGAGAGAGGAGGGAGAGAGATATAGAGAGTTATTTAGGTAGGGAGGGATGAAGAAACGAGAGAGAGAGAGAGGGTGGGGGGATAAAGGGAGTGAAATACCAAGAAAGAGGGGGTGGGAGGAATAGATGGAGGGAGATACATGAGAGAGAGGGGGTGGGAGGGATAGAGTGAGGGAGGCTAGAGAGAGAGACTTGAGATGGGGTTGGAGTGAGAGAGAGAGTTGAAAGGGAGAGACTTGAGAGAGAGAGTTTTCTAGGTAGGGTGGGAGGGATAGAGGGAGGAAGAGACTAGAGAGAGGGAAGGAGAGAGATAAAGAGTGTTATCAAGGTAGGGAGGGAGGAGAAAAAAACAAGAGAGAGGGTGGGAGGGATAGAGGGAGTGAGATACATAAGAAAGAGAGGGTAGGAGGGGTAAATGGAGGGAGAGACATGAGAGGGGGGTGGGAGGGATAGATGGAGGGAGATCAAAGAGGGAGAGAGAGACTTGAGAGGGAGAGACATTAGAGAGAAGGAGGGAGAGATATAGAGTTATCTGGGTAGGGAGGGAGGGAGAAACCAAAGAGAGATGGTGGGAGGGATAGAGGGAGTGAGATACCTAAGAGAGAGAGGGTAGTAGGGATAGATGGAAGGAGAGACATGAGAGAGAGGGGGTGGGAGGGATAGAGGGAGGGAGACTAGAGAGAGACCCAAGAGAGACCTAATAGGGGGTTGGAGTGTGAGAGAGAGAGAGTTGAGAGGGAGAGAGTTGAGAGGGAGAGACTTGAGAGAGAGGGAGAGACCCAAGAGAGACCTAAGAGGGGATTGAAGTGAGAGATAGAGTTGTCTAGGTGGGGTGGAAGGGATAGAGGGAGGGAGAGAGATAGATTGTTATCTAGGTAGGGAGGTAGGGAGAAACCAAAGAGATAGAGATGGTGGCAGGGATAGAGGGAGAAAGATACATAAGAGAGAGAGGATAGGAGGGATAGATGGAGAGAGACATGAGAGAGAGGGGTGTGAGGGATAGAAGGAGGGAGATGAGACAGAGAACCAAGAGAGACTTGAGAGGGGGTTGGAGTGTGAGAGAGAGTTGAGAGGGAGAGACTTGAGAGAGAGGAAGAGACCCAAGAGAGACCTAAGAGGGGGTTGGAGTATGAGAGAGTTTTCTAGGTATGGTGGGAGGGAGAGACTAGAGAGAGAGTGAGAGAGGTAAGGAGATAGATAGAGAGTGTTACCTAGGTAGGGAGGGAGGGAGAAACCAAATAGAGAGAGGCTAGGAGGGATAGAGGGAGTGAGAAAACTAAAAGAGAGAGGGTAGGAGGAATAAATGGAGGGAGATACATGAGAGGAGGGTGGGAGGGATAGAGGTAGGGAGATCAAAGAGGGAGAGAGAGACTTGAGAGATAGAGAGGGAGAGACATGAGAGAGAGAGGGATGGAGAGAGATATAGAGTTATCTAGGTAGGGGGAGGGAGAAACCAAAAAGAGAGAGACTAAGGGAGGGATAAAGGGAGAAAGATACCTAATAGAGAGAGGGTATGAGAGATTGATGGAGGGAGAGACATGAGAGAGAGACCCAAGAGAGACCTAAGAGGGGGTTGGAGTGAGAGAGAGAGAGAGTTGAGAGGGAGAGACTTGAGAGAGGAGAGACCCAAGAGAGACATGAAAGGGGGTTGGAGCAAGAGAGAGAGAGAGAGTTGTCTAGGTAGGGTGGGATGGATAGAGAGAGAGAGAGAGAGAGAGAGAGAGAGAGAGAGAGAGAGAGAGAGAGAGAGAGAGAGAGTTATCTAGGTAGGGAGGGAGGGAGAAACTAAACAGAGAGAGAGTGGGAGGGATAAAGGGAGCAAGATACCTAAGATAGAGAGAGAGTAGGAGGTATAAATGGAGGGAGAGACATGAGAGGGGAGTGGGAGGGATGGAGGGAGGGTGATCAAAGAGGGAGAAATATAGAGAGTTATCTAGGTAGGGAGGAAGGGAGAAACCGAAGAGAGAGAGATGGTGGGAGGGATAAAGGGAGTGAGATACCTAAGAGAGAGAGGGTAGGAGGGATAGATAGAGAGAGAGACATGAGAGAGAGGGGGTGTGAGGGATAGAGGGAGGGAGATGAGAGAGAGAACCAAGAGAGGCCTAAGAGGGGGTTGGAGTGTGAGAGAGAGAGTTGACAGGGAGAGAACCAAGAGAGAATTGAGAGGGGGTTGGAGAGAGAGAGAGGGGGGTTGCAGTGAGAGAGAGTTGAGAGGGAGAGAGTTGAGAGAGAGTGAGATACCTGAGAGAGAGGGAGAGGGAGAGAGAGATACCTAAGAGGATGGGAGGAGAGAGAGAGACTTGAGAGGGAGAGATAAAGAGTGACTTGAGAGGGAGAGAGAGAGAGACTTGAGAGAGAGAGGAAGTGAGAGAGATAGATTATCTAGGTAGGGAGGGAGGGAGAAACCAAAGAGAGAGAGGCTAGGAGGGATAAAGGGAGCAAGATACCTAAGAGAGAGGGGTGGGAGGGATATTAAAATACAATAATAATAATAATAATAATAATAATAATAATAATATGTAATATATAATGTATATCATATATAATACATATTAAATAATATAACATATACTCGTTTTATTTTAAAATGAATATCCATTTTTGGCATCACGCTTCTATGAAGCCAAGCATGGTCTGTTATGAGCTTTAAGTAATTGATATCAGTTATTAGGTAACAAATATCCGTTATTGACAAATATATATTTTCCCTTCACATTAAAATTTATATATAATTATATATACAAATAATATAATATAATATTATATATAATATAAATAATATTATATATATTATATATAATATATTAATAGATAATATGAACAAAATTATATTATATTTTTTATATTAATATGACACATGAGAAATAACAGATATTAATTTTGTGAGAGCAGAAAAAATAGATAAAAGACAATTTTGTCTATTCCAAGAGCCCCCACATTCTCTGCTTCGTCGGGAATATCATGATTTTTATGTATTACAGACAAGAAATCACTTTTGGAGCACTCATTTTCACAAAAAAATTGTTCTTTCAATCATTTGGTACATCTTTGGGTTGGGATAATGGGAAGCAATAGTCGTCATAAAGTGAAAAGGAAGAGGAATTGTCAAGTGGAGGCAATTGAGGCAAGTAGAGTGAAAGATAGAGAAAGGAAGAGGTTGCAAAGAAAAGGTATGTCAAATTCTCTTCAAGGAGAAAGATACTCTTTACCTTCAAGTGAAATTCAAAGTGACCATGATATTGAATTTGAAAATATTTAAGAAGAAATTGAAATTGAAAGTTTACAACATGAAAATGATGCAAAAAATGTTGAACATGAAAATGAAATTCAAAATGTTGAACATGAAATAGATGAAAATGAAACAATGAATGTCAATGTATCTCCTAATTTTGTAGGCATGGGAATTGGTCATGACTTGAGACTTATGATTTATGTGTATTCAAGCGTATACTTTACAAATTAAGTGTATACTTTGTGACTTATGTGTATTCCAATGTACACTTTGTGACTTACATGTTTCCATGTGTATACTTTGTATTCATGTGTGTACTTCATGACTTACATGTATTTGAGTACATGCTTCACTTATTCAATGATTCCTAGTGTAAACCTACCCATTTGAATGTATTGGTGTTGGAAAAACAAGGATAGACAACTGAGAGGGGGGTGAATCAGTTTTCACAGAATATTTAAACTTTTCAAGCTTAACTTAATCTTAGATCTGATGAATGAATAATAAACCATAAACAATCAACACATTAGAAACATAGAGAACACCAATATTTTTTATGTGGAAACCCTATTAGGGGAAAAACCACGGTGGATGTTAGTCCACAATATTATACCCTATTAAAAGTATAATGAAAATAGTAAGGGGAATGCACACGCATTCAAGCACACTTCCTAAAGCTCACTGCTCAAATACAAGAGGGCTCACTGCCCAACAATACAAAATAGGATTCCTTTGGCAATTTCCTTGGAGCGACGACTTCTCCTCTCGGTTCCCAAACCAATCATTTGGCGGAGGCTGCTGGAGCTTATCACATTATAAATTTAGCCCAAAATCTTAACTTTAAGAATCTTTGGCTGGAAGGTGACTCCAAAAATATAATTGACTACCTCCGTGGCAAGTCTCCCCCCTCATGGACAATAAAATCTTGGATCGATGACGCCATCTTGACCTTGGCTAAGTTTGATAAAGTTAAAATATCACATGCTTATAGAGAAGCTAATGCTGTTGTGGATTTTTTTGCTAATGAAGGAGTCAGGAGTAATGATTCGTGCACCTGGCTTAATGCTAGTGATCTAAGTTATAATGTCTATGCTTTATTGAATTATGATAAATCACATGGACAAGAGGCGTGTTATCCCTTTAATGAGGATAGGTTGGATATTTCACATCACAATCATTAGATTGTATGGGACTGAGCTTAGAGGCTTAGTTTGCAAGGAGACATCGCACGCTTTGTGGGTTCTCAGATTTGGCAGGGCCAGTTTTAGTAAAGATTTCATCTGTCCCACTATGTTGGCCAAGATGGGTCGAGAAAGGAAAAGAATCAAGCCGGATAGCTATGAGATGCACACCAAAAATGTTAAGGTTTGGAATAAAGTTAAAAGTGGTGGGTTACTTCTTTTCCTGGAGAAGCTCCATGGCTCCAATTAGGTGGCTACAGACCTTTTTGAGAAAAAATGGAATAATGGAAACCTTACCTTGTTTGGTAGGAATGTGGAGCTCAATGAAAATTTGATTGCCGAAGTGACGAGCTTGTCTACTGATGGGAAGAAGTTCTTCAGGGATAGGGTTTTTTCTGACGATGTCGTTATCAGATTTCCTAAAAAAGAAAAAGAAAGGCTAAATCTTGTGAAAATTGCTAACAACTACTTTGAAGCTGACACCATAAAATCTCTTTGGAGAAAGGTCCTATGGGTCATCATAGAGTACATTACGGTGGATGGGTGCTTCACCAGGGTCTATGGCTATCACTTTTCTCTACTCAATCACTTCCGCTACAAGGTAAGGGTTTCACTCCCTTATTATCTTTTATTTTCTCTTAGGAAAAGCTTGGATGATCATAAGAAAAACCCTAGAAGATTCCCTATCCTGCATACAGTGCTGATTAGGTTGATAGTTGAGCATTATCAAAATTTTTCCATCCCCGCTAATCTGGAAACCCTTCTTGATTATGAGGAAGACAAAATTGAGCCCAGTTGTTCAGAGTATTTTCCCAATTTAAGTCTGGCCAGAACTATCCTTAGCCCGCATGCTATCTTTTTTGGTAAAAAAACACCCTATCCCTTTTTCTGATAAGGCTCGTGCTAAGTTTGAGCCGGGAAGCCCCTCCTTCAAAACCAGTACTATTAATAAGAACCCCTAGGCTAAAAATATTGTTTCCTATTATGAAGATTCCCCTGAATCTGAGGCATCTGGTGCCAATAATATTGAGTCTAGTGCCGAGCCATTGTTGGAAAGATCTGCTAGAGATGGTTCCCCTGTTACTCCTAACCCTGAAAAAACATGTTTAAACACTAGAAGGGATCCTGCTTTGGATGTTCTGAATTTAGCCAAAACTAATGTTGATTCCCATTTCAAATTTTTGGAATGGACTTTCAATGAAATTAATGAGTTAAAGATAAAAAACTGGGCCCTTCAAAGAAAATTGGAAGAGCTGGGAGCCAAGATTGTTGTGATTGAAAAGAAAGATATGGATCGAGGAGATCATGGTCTTAGAAAAGAAACTCGGTACCACTCTGACAATAAAAAAAAGATTGAAATGGAGGTTGAGAATATTAGGAACACCATCAAAATTGTCACAGAGCAAAACAACCGAATGGCTAGACACAACGCCATTATAATTAATGCTATGAAAAAGAAGTTAGACAGAGCCCAACAGGGGTTTCTGGTGGTGGACCTGGAGGAGACCAATGGTGAAAGCCAGGAAAAGGATGTTGGCATATCAAAGAGAACCAAAGCCAATCTGAAGAGAAAGGCCCCCCCCACTCTGAAGATGATTCAAATTTTTAAAAAGGGAGTCCATGACATGCAAAATTTGGAGGCGGAGGCGGAGTTTGTCCTCAAGACTCTGGGTTAGTTGCAACCGGTTTTTTGTTGTTTGCTCTGCTGGACTTTTTTGCTTGACCTTTTTGGTTTGTTATGGTTGGCTGCTATTTGCTTCATCTTTTTCCTTTCTGGCAGCTGGTGTTTTCTGTTGGACTTTTGTTTCCTTTCTTTATTGTTGTAAACTCTGTGGTTTCGGGTCCCTGTAAAACCTATTTTACCCTTTATAAAAAACAATACAAAATAGGATTAAATCCACAGGGTATGAACTGAGAAAATAACTTCTACACAAGCTTGATTATAGTTCCAGTTAAGCACATAAAAAATCCTTCACTCTTCACTCTCACTCTGCTCTGCAATTGAATGAATATATCAATGTTTGCATAGTTTCACTATCTCTGTCTTTTCTCATTTCACACACACTAACTTCACTCAACCAATCACTCATATATATCTGCATCATGGAATTGCATTAACCACCTAGTCAGCCAGAAAAATAAAACATATTTACAATGTCTGCCCAAATTTACAAATAAATTTTCAATGTGGATCAAACACCATTGGCTAATATTATGATATGACCTAAAAAAATATCTTTGAGCATGCCAAACATTCAAATTTAAATCTTCAAGGATCCGCAACACATTACAACCATCATGTCGGCCAAGAACATGAAAACCCGAACATATCGAGAAAAATCTTTGACCATGAGCACATTGATCAACACAAACATACAAAAAGGATAGAGAATGATCTACACACATCTACAAACAACAAGAACTAACAAATAAATATCTGCAACAACAAAAATTACCAGAATCACACAAAATTCAATCAGGAACATTGACAAAACCCACATAAATACTATAAGAACACAACTATTCATAGCACGATCAAATTTTCATGTGGACCTTTGAAACTTCCAGCAGATGAAATAGATACTCTCAAAAATAAACCATTTAGTCCACAACAACTGATCTTCAACATACATAACAAGAAACCTTCATGACCTTCACTATTCCACTAGCAACCTGCAACTCTTCCTTCAACAATTTTCTAAATATCCTCAACATATACAACCTTCAGTATAATAATGCTAATAGTGTTGACATTGATGAGAACCACATATCAACAACACAATCAAAACATCCAACAGTTGGAATTGCCAGTTTAGTCACACAATGAACATAACAAAAGTTACACCACCTTGCAACTTTACACTATATGCATCTGATGCTTTTTCCATCAACTAAAAACTTGACACCATAGGAAAATGCCTCAAAGATATCAAAAAT
Source organism: Sequoia sempervirens (assembly GCA_007258455.2). Taxonomy (NCBI): domain Eukaryota; kingdom Viridiplantae; phylum Streptophyta; class Pinopsida; order Cupressales; family Cupressaceae; genus Sequoia; species Sequoia sempervirens. The sequence goes on along the minus strand of VDFB02000008.1, from coordinate 188,305,011 downwards.
TGAGAGATTATTGTAGAGGGGCCCTACATGATCCCCTATCCTTAGATGAAATGTTTTAAGTGCCACAGTTTCTGAATTATAGCTTTTCAAAGATTTCTGCCCTTCTGCACTTTGGTCTCTTAAGAGACTTCACTTATACAATATAGCTCAGACTGTTTCAGTGTGTTTGGGTACAAAACATGACTTTTCCAAGCATAAATCCACCATATGAATGTGTTGGAATTTTTGGTTTGGTTGCATGATGAATAAAACGAAAGTTACACCACCTTGTAACTTTACATTGCATGCATCTGACACTTTTTCCATCAACTAAAAACTTTACACATGGGAAAATGCCTTTGAGATATCAAATACCAAGAGAGGTTATTATAGAGGATCCCTAGGTGATCTTGTAGCCTTAGAAAGAATGTTTTTAAGTACCACGGTTTTTGAGTAATAACTTGTCAAAGTTTTTTTCCTTTTTGCACTTTGGTCTCTTAAGAGACTTCACCAATACAATGTAGCTTGGACTATTTCAGTGTGTTTGGGTACAAAACATGACCTTTCCTAGCATAAAACCACCCATACAAATGTTTTGGAACTATCAGTTTCACCGCACAACAAATAGAATGAAAGTTACACCACCTTGCAACTTTACACTGCATACACCTGACACTTTTTCCATCAATTGAAAACTTGACACCATGGGAAAACACCTCTGAGATATCAAAAATTGAGAAAGGTTATTGTAGAGGTGCCTCGTAGCCTCAAACATAATGTTTCTTAGTGCCATGGTTTTTGAGTAATATCTCATCAAAGTTTTCTTCCTTTTTGCACTTTGATCTCTTAAGAGACTTTGTTGGTACAATGTAGCTCAAACTATTTCAGCATGTTTGGGTGTGAAATAGGATCTTTCCTAGCATAAACCCACCCATCCGGATGTGTTGGAACTATCAATTTGGTTGCACAACAAATAGAATGAAAGTTACACCACCTTACAATTTTACACTGCATGCATCTGATGCTTTTCCATCAACTAAAAACTTGACACCACGGGAAAATTCCTTAGAGATATAAAAAATTTAGAGAGCTTATTGTAGAGGGGCCTAGGTGATCCCATAGCCTTAGACTGAATATTTGTAAGTACCAAAATTTTTGAGTAATATCTCATCAAAGTTTGCTACCTTTTTGCACTTTGGTCACTTAAGAGACTTTACCAGTACAATGTAGCTTAGACTATTGCGGCATGTTTGGGTGCAAAATAGGACCTTTCCTAGCATAAAACCACCCATTCAAACATGTTAGAACTATTGGTTTGGTCTCACGATGAACAAAATGAAAGTTAAACCACCTTGAAAATTTACACTGCATGCATTTAATACTTTTTCCATCAATTAAAAACTTGACACCATGAGAAAACACCTTAGAGATCTCAAAACCCAAGAGAGGTTATTGTAGAGAGACCCTAGGTGATCCCATAGCCTTTGGTGTAGGAGCACCAATCAAAGTTGATTTGAATATGTTTGATTTTGAATGGAAGTAGGTTTTCTTAGGAGTTTTGGTCACTTGATGTGTTAATAAGGTGAAAAAGGTTCATTTGATTATGTTGAGTAGTTCAATTTTGTAAGGGAATCCAAAAATTATCAAAATGGTGCATAAATGGCATAATATGTAAATAAGGGTCAATGAAGGGTTTAAGTGTCTTGAGTGATAGTTTTGATAAATAAGGTCATATATGATCATTAAATAGTGTTTTGAGTCATTTTTGGATGTGCTTGGAAGGTTTAGGGGTTAAAAAGTGCAAAGTTGTTAAATTTGACAAAAGTTGTCGATGTTGTAATGTAAAATTGCAAATTTGTGGAATACCACCAGTCATATGGAAGTTGGAGGGTAGTTAGGAAATTTCAAGGGAAGGTAAATGTATAAATATGACTCCTCCACCGATGTGGAAGGTTGTTGAGAAGTTTTGGAAGGAGATTTTATCAATAAAAACCCCTGTTTTATTCAATTTTATGTATTTTCCTCTGTCAATCTATATTACCAACACTTTGTATGAACTTATACAGTAATATTTCACTCAAATAATTTATGGACAATGTGGTGGATTTTTTACGTATGTTTTGGATTTATTTTGAGTCCTTGAAACATGTTTTTGAAGCACTTTATCTCCAATTTTCTCTGACAGGCTAGTATATCCTATTACAAGGTTTTGAAGTCATAAAGCATGGAATAAGCCCATTCCACCACTGTAATTTTTGTGACTACATGGAATTGGAATAGGAGAGTAGTTTAGGATGGTAGGAGGTCAAGTAGAGTCTGTATGGTGAGATTGGGGGTAAGCAAGAATGACTGTCCTAGGAAAATTGATGAAATTGTATTAGAAAAAGAGGGTTTTGTGTGTGAGATTGATAAAATAGTGAGAGAAGAGGCCAAGCAAAGGTGTTGTGAGTTTTTAGAGACATAAAAAAGTGTGTTGGAGGAAGTTTTAAGATTTCAATTGTTTAGGAATATATACTTCCAATAAACCTTGTACCTTAAATGAAGGAAAATGAGGGTTTCTTGTATCAGTGGGTAAAAGGGTGTTTGAAGTTCTAAAACCTGATGATTTTGAGGTTTTGTCATCTTTCCTAAAGGTCTGAGTGGTTTTCCATAATTGGATGCAAGTTTTTAGGGTACCTACTTTGTAAATTAGGCCTAATTGGAGGTCTAGTCAGCATTATTTTAGGGATTAGAGAGGAAAATTCCAAAAGATCCCATGGTGGTTTTGACATATGTTGAAGTTGGATTTGATGGGTGTTTGGAAATGGTAAGGGTTTGAGTGAGTGAAAGGTCTTTGAGAAGAAAAGTTGGTAAAAGTGGGTCTGCAGACCTAGTTGGCAAGGCAGAGTGATACTGAAGAGGTGACTTTGTGAAGGACTTGTTATTCTTTTGTTGTTTATTCTAACTTGTTTTGTGTTGTATCAAGAGAAGACATCCTATCCCTACATCAGCCTTAGATGAAATGTTTGTAAGTGCCACAGTTTCCAAGTAATAGGTTGTCAAAGTTTTTCTCCTTTTTGCACTTTGGTCACTTAAGAGACTTCGTGGATACAATGTAGCTTAGGCTATTTTGGCATATTTGAGTGAAAAATAGGACCTTGCGTAGCATAAAACCACACACCCAGATGTGTTGGAACTGTTGGTTTGATCACATGACAAATAGAACAAAAATTACACCACCTTGCATCCTTACAATGCGTGTATGTTAGTTTGGTCTAATGGCATGCATGCCATTGTATTTCATGATGATTCAATTTTGTCTAATGGCATGTATACCATTGGGTTTAAAGTGAACTTATGTATTAGGGTTAAATGGTGTAGATTATATTTCCATCATTCATCAAACTTTTATGCCATGTCTAATGCATTTTTTATGCATCATAATTGAATTCCATTGACTCTTTTCTTTGATTGTTCAAATGAAGTACGACAATTGTGTTAGGTTGAATGGAATATATAACAACATCCTATTGATTTTGTATTTTGTGTTAAGCATACATCATAACTAGTGTTCATTATGGTGTGCTTAGTGTATTTATTCATTAATGCTGATTACAACTTTTTGAATGAAAGTTCTAATAACATATATGCCACTAACTTGTATGGATTTGATTTGATGGTTACAAATTATTATGTATGGAAGTTTTTTGAAAGTTGCTTGTTCATGCATTATGGTTGAATGAAATTGATACTTCTACATGAATGTATGACATTTGCATGAAGGAATTGATGCTATATATCATTTTGTTGTATGTTGGGTTTTGTTGAAAGGTTGCATTACATTTGTATTACATTTATTTATTCTTATTTAAATATTGCATCAAAATTTCATAGAGCAAGTTTGGTGTTGGTCAAGGTTGATTGACATACATGACAATATCATATGTGTGTTATTGCTTTTGTGAAAAGTGTGAATTATGACTAGAGTGTATCAAGCCCATATGGTATTCTTTGTTTTCTTATTCATGCATTATGGTTAGCAACATTCATTGCTGTGCATTATGATAATACAAATTGCATGTGGAAGGTCAAATAACATGCATGTCATGGAATTGTATTTGGTTTGTTTAATGGAGTTGTAGTTGGTTTGTTTAGTGTTCAACATGCAACATATGGAGCTAATCAAATATTTGAAAACTTTATTACTCTTTCTGTTTGTTGGTACCCCTATGAATTTTTTCTTGTAGTCACATTCGTAGTCTTAGCTCAATTTATTCATATTATGTTGTTAATGTCTACTAGCTTGTTTTAAAGCACGTGTTTTAGGCTTTTATCCATAGCAAAAAGGAAATAAACTATTTGATAAAGCATCCATAGCTTGTTTGGAAGCACCTATTTTAGGATTTTATTAATAGAAAATAGGTAGTGAATTATTTGATAACAATGCTTTGGTAGACATGTATGAAAAATGTGGTAACTCATAGACAAGGCAGTGAGCTATTTGAAAAAGTGCACCAAAGAAATGTGGTGTCATGGCTATGGATTGTCATGGCATTCCATCACCATGAGACCATATTTCTTTGAGGCATTTTTACAAATAGTTCAATGGCTTGTCTATGCTATTGCTTACTAATATGCTTGATATATTTTTTCCAAGCATCCATAGCTTGTTTGGAAGTGCCTATTTTAGGCTTTTAGCAATAGCAGGAAGACAATGAACTGTTTGATAAAAATACTTTTAACTACATGTATGAAAAATGTGGTAGGATAGATAATGAAATAATTTGTTTGCAAAAATTCCTCAAAGAAATGTGGTCTCATGGAATGTCATGACAAGCAAATGCAATTGGCAGCTGCTCCTAGTTATTAGATATGGGTTGACTTTGTAAAAACTATATCGTAATTGAAATTTGGTCATCTATTAGCATCTAGTTATTAGTTATGCAATGTGAAGTAATGCTTTGAGTTTGAAAGATGTGTAATGCAATGTAAACGATGATATGAATATAAACTACAACAATCTATTTTCTACAATTCATTACTTGAACTCTTTTTTTTTTTTTCTCTCTATATCTCTATGAAAAATACTTTGGTAGACATGTATGAAAAATGTGGTAGCATAGACAATGCAGTGAACTGTTTACCAAAATGCCTCTAAGAAATGTGGTCTCATGGAATTCCATGACAAGAAAATGCAATTGGCAGCTACTCCTAGTTATTAGATATGGGTTGACTTTGTAAAAACTATATCGTAATTGAAATTTTGTCACCTATTAGCATCTAGTTATTAGTTATGCAATGTGAAGTAATGCTTTGAGTTTGAAATATGTACGATGCAATGTAATCAGTGATATGAATATAAACTACAACAATCTATTTTCTATAATTCATTACTTGAAATCTTTATTTGTTTTTTCTCTCTATATCTCTATGCTATGGAAATGCATTTCAATTTTTCTTCTATGGTTGAAAATATAGAAAACTATGATAAAGGGATCAAATTTGGTGAAGTTTCCCAAGTCAACCAAATTTAACAGTACTATAACATGAGTAACAATGATTTATGTAATTCATAAAATATTTAAGTGCAAGATTGCAAGAAATAACTATTTAGATATAACATGTTTTCCATCATAGCTCAACCATTATAAAGTGATTACACATTCAAATTTTAAGTTTGAAAATAGGAAACCATGTAGACAATGAACAAAATATGTTGAATATTGATTTTTATATATAGAAGTGTTAAGTAATTGTGTATCTACATGTACAAATTTGGCATATATTCCAACTCAAAACAATATTTACAAAATGTGGCTTATGCCATCTCATCCAGTCTATATATATATATATATACATATATATATATATAATGTATATGTCAAATGGCTATACCATGTCAACAAAATCCTAATCTTCTGGAGTATCACCAAAATGTAGCCTCTTTGAGCTACCTAATGGATGAGAAGATGTCTAAACAAAAACAATTCAAATGAAAAATTAGATTAATTAGCTCTCAATGGTAAATAAATTAAACTACTAAAAATAAAGTTATCTATTATTTTTTATAACTTTCAAAATCACATCTAATCATTATACTAAACTATAAATTAAAGTCTAATTCAATTATTCCTTATCTCAAGCATTTTTTCTTTTGTTGTCATACATTCAACAAATGATGGTCCCTTAGGATGCTTAGGATTCCTACCATATTGTCTTGGTCCTAGATCCACAACCATGGATGGTGGCATACTCTACAAGAAGAAAAATGAAAATGACAAATTGCTGACAAAAAACATAAACTAACAAATATCTACATATATATCTACAAACTTATATAGATCTACTAGATATAAAAAAAACATATACCCGAATAGGTGATGCAACTAAGATAATTGATTGAGAGGAACTCATCATGGTAAAAGGTGTGGCATCAATAACATCTGGAGTACACTGCAAAAGTAAAAATAAGATCAAGATATAAGTTAGTATGTATTTAATTAATCATGCTTTAAATGATATGCATGTACAATAAAAAAGTTTTACATGTAGAAAAAAATATACCAATGTGTTTATTCCAAAGTCAATGGTTGAAAGAGTGCCATGGTGCACATCTCTAATATGCTCCTCTATCATCAACTATTCAAACCTACTTAAATATACATTAGTAACATGTACTATTTGTTATAATAATTTTAAATGAAATGAACTATGAATATGTTTAAGTTTTACCTATAAAAAATATTGAGGTTGATTCTCCTCATCTACATCAAGGGAGGGCATTGCACCTATTCCTCCCTCACATGTCTCCATTTCACTTGTAGTATGCACTAGTGCATCATCTTGGTGCAAGAGCACTTAATGTTCAATTTTGCTCAAATTTTGTAATTTTTGATTTTTAAGTCTTTAGGGGTTATAGGTGGTCAAAAAGGTCATTAATGACCATTTCTAACATTTTAAATAGATTCTAGGCATGTGATTTCAATTTTGAGTGGATTGGCAAAAATTGTCAAAGTTGCTATTTTGGGTGTCATGCATTTTGAGCAAGTTGGAAAATGGTGAAAAATCATTTATTGAAGGGGGAAAATCATTGTAACTGATGGAAAATATTGTAATAAGAATTTTTCATTCTTTCATGGTCGAAGATAGACGATGGGTAGTGATTTTTGTGTTTGTAGGAAGAAATTAAAGAATATTTCCCTTACTTTTTTGTGTTGTAGCAAGTTCTTGGTCTTTGTACAGCCTTGCATGGCCTTGGTAATGTAATGAAATTGATTGCATGTTGAAGCATTGTGTTTCCTCTTTCATTTTGCATTGGTTTCATGCATTATCATGGTGATTTGTGAAAGATATTGAGATTTTACTAAAAACTATCAAAACCCTAGCTGGGGTAGAAAGTGAGTTGTAAAAAATATGATAACTTTCTTTTTAACCATCCAAAATTTTGTGTTGATCTATATTTTAATTTGGATTTGGTTTTGTCTTAAATTGTCATGTTTGGAATTGTCACCAATTCACTTCAAGAAAGCACAAAAAAAGGTTTCTAATTCTATAACAATCCATTTTTGACCTATTTCATACAAACTATTGTGTGGTCTCACAACACACCCCAAGATTGTAAGACTTGGGACCCAAGTAAAAAAAAAAAACTAACTCTTATGGCAGGAGCTAGCTAGTTGAAAAGATCACTAGAAGTGAAGAGCAAAGAGAAATCTTTAATAAAAGAGTACTTTGTAATGTAGTGTTTCGAGTACAGGATACCGGGAACCGAGAACCAAGAATGTTTGAAAAAGGAAAAAGGTAATGCAAATATAAGTAGAATGTTCCAATTTGATAGTTGAGGTCTAGTAAGATGGAAGTTCTAGTAAAACCAAAGTTTGGGGAAAATTCATGAGTAAAGTTGAATACCGGGTACCGGGTAGTGATGTAAAGTGAAGTTTTAAAATCTTAAAGTTATCTAATGAGTCTAATAGTTTGGTAACCCAGTATATATAGATAATCATGCAAGGATTGGTAATATGCTAGAAAGTATGTTATTTATGAGAAATTTATGTGATAACAATTGAATGATGGCTTTATTTACATGAGATGTTTATAAGTATTTTTTCTTTTAAAAAAGGGATTTAATGAGTGAAATTTGTGATTATAGGAGATGTAGAGTTTGGGTATGGATGGTTAGGAAAATAAAATTTGTAAACAGATTCTATGGTGTTGCCAGGTTCAACAATACACTTTAAAATCTCATGTTGGAATAGAGTTTGTTGTGAAGATACACCAGATACTGAGAAACCAGGACTCTGGAGTTTAAGCATGTGGCAAAGAAGTGTATCCATTCTGGGGGTTGCTCATTCCTGGAATGTTCAAATCAAGGATGAACCTGAATGTAGGAATAGAAATTCCACCTGATCATTTTGAATATATAGGACTCTGGAGTTTAAGCATGTGGCAAAGAAGTGTATCCATTGTGGGGGTTGCTCATTCCTAGAATGTTCAAATCAAGGATGAACCTGAATGTAGGAATAAAAATTCCACCTGATCATTTTGAATATATGGGAAGTTCCTACATTTTTTTTTAGAGGATTTGTTTGGTTCTAGGAAGGAACCCTGAAAATAAAAGGATAAAAAACCTAAAGTGCTTCAACGTGCATATTGGAGTTGACTTTTGTTGGCTTCGGTTGCAATTCTCTTACCAGTCACTACAATCCACATGTCTTGATGTGATTTTTCCCTTGGATTTCCTCTCATGTATTTTTCTTATCCTATATGTGCCTTAGTTCTATAAAAGGCCAGAGGATACCTTTTTTTAGGTGAAGTTCAAAATTTGCAGATGTTGGAAGAGCCAAAACTTTTCTAAGTTTTTTATTTTTTCCTATTTTTTAATCATTATGATCTAAAAACTTGTATGGACATAGATATTAATCAATATTAGAGCCAATTTGATAGTTACCTATCTCATGAATCTTTGTAGCTAGTTTTATTAGTTCAGTCAAATAAGACTGTGTGTTGTGCTATTTAAGGGTGCATATAGAACCTACTTGGTGTCCAAACTAAAACCCCTCTCTTTAAAAGCTCACACCATTTTATATGTAGTTGTGAAACAATCTAGTGAAGTATAAAATAGTTTGCTTTGATTTGGTTAATTCTTTGGGGCATGCGTGGAGAATAACCAAGAGAAATTTTAATTTTCATTATTTTTTATGCTTTATTTTAGAATAAATGTTTAAATTCTAGAAATTGTTTCAAAAAATAGATGAATGAATGAAAGTTTATTGAAAATCTTTCATTTTCTATGAAATTGTTGAAATCCTAAAGCTAAATCTACTTAAGTGATAGTAAAATTGTTGATGTTCATGAAATATTATTTCAAATCTTTTTATTTCATGATATTATTTTATAATCTAACTAAAAATTTAGTGTCTAATACATATGATTTCAAACAACCATATTCCCTTTGAGATTAACAATAATATCGCATCATGCCCTGAAGTGAACCTAGTACTATCAAGACCTGACTACCAAAGACTTGGGATTGAACTAATCCAACCTTTATCCTATTATACAGATCCCCCTAGGTTTCCTTTGGTTAAGTCTTTCAAGAAGGATAGGCTCTTTGCGGTTTCTCTATGAAGAATTGATTTTCCCTGTTGTTGTGAGTAACATTGTCATCAACAGTAACGCTATCTCATTTTTAGATATGTGTTGTAAGGGAAAAAAGGGTATCCCAAATTGGCCTTACATTTTGAATATTTTTTGCATTAAAATTTATGACCAAAAATGTTGTTTTACTGCTCTTTTAGGCCTAGTAGGAAATGAGATAGTTAAATTTTGAGCCCTTCTGCACAAAAGATCCCTATCTAATTTCTTGGTATGTGTTGTAAATCCCAAAAGGGTATTTGAATATTTGTTTACATTTTGATTTCCAGGTATGCTCCAAGATTTATGCCCGAATAGGCCTTGTTGAAGTACTACTAGCAATGAAGCTAGTTTGTGAAGGAAACCACCTTGATTGATGTGCAAAGGCTCTTGAAAGGTGTTGATTAGTTGGATTTTATCTTGACTACCCATGATTTGTATCAAATTAGTATCAGAGCCCAAAGATTTGGGCAAGATAAGTTTTGGGAATTATGTATTATCTTTTTATAGGTTAAAGGAAGAGTCTAGATACCAAAAGACTAGGCCAAGGAAAAAGAAAGGGGCCTGAGGTGAGGTATCACAAAGATAAAAAGAAGAAAGGTGAAAAATACTTGATTAAGAAAGAAGAATGGAAGAGTTGAGGAGAAAAGTCTATGGAGACTTGCAAAGTAAGGATGTACCAAGCAAGAATCCAGTGATGAGAGAAAAAAGAAGTGAGATTAAAAAGAAGGACGAATGGGAAAAAAAATGGATATTGAACAAGAGATAATAGACTTGAGATAAGCCTTGAAGAAAATGAAAGAAATTCAAAAAAAGATGCAAGAGAGAATGAAACTTGAGATGCAACAATGTCTTGAGAAGGCAAAACAAGCAAGTGGTTGGCATTTCCAAGTTAGAAAGAGGCTCAAATGGCCTATCAAGGAGATCATCTAGAAGAGAAGAAGGCAAGAGAGGATAGTAGAAACAGATATTGGAGAATCTTTGTTGATAAAGGAAGAGCAACAACCATTTGAGAAAGAGGTATGTCATGAATCACAAGTAGGTTCTAGTGCTATGTTGGTGAGTGAAAAGGAGTTTTTCCAAACAATAGAGAAGGAAGAAAAATATCCAAAGGTGAGGTCAAGTGTGATGTTAATGAGTCAAAAAGAGTTCCCATAGTCCATGATGGAGGGAAAGGTGGATTTTGTGATCATGATCAGACCCTGGAATGTCATGACAACAATTGACATATTTGATTTTCTATGGGAGATCCAAAGCATGTTGAAGGATGGAATAAACATAGTTGTGGATGAGTCTTCACATTCTTTATTCCCAATGCCAAGTATCAATCATTTATAGTTGTTTGAAAAGAGTGCATTTGAGTCTAATGTGCAAGGTGAGCAACGTGAGTTGCAGGGTTCATATTTTCAATTATTTAAATGCAAGGACATAACTTTCCATTTAGTCCCCCATGGTACACATTTACCATTTGAGTTTGAGGATGCAAGGAGCTTTTTTTTTGCTGCTAGGACAGTAGTGAAGGATGTTGATGGGGAAGATAAAGTTACTATTGTGAATTTACAGACCAAGTTACTTCATTCAGTTGTTTCCATGTTGAAATGGTCACTAAGAGAGTGTGAGAAGCAGGGCACAGAAGGCATAACCAGTGATGGTGTTAAACAAATAGTTTTAGAGGACAATGTTTCCATTGTTATCATCCAAGTGTAGGAGGAAAAGTGTGAGAAATCTGCTAGGAAAACTGATCAATTTTATCTATCATTGCACAAGGTATCTCTAGAAGGTGAGTTGCAACATAGTTTAATAACTGCCTTTGCCAAGTGTTTAAGAAACCTACAGTCAAGATGAAGCAAGCATGGGTCTATTTCCAAGAAGGTAATATGTAGGGATCTAAATAAATCAGTTAAGAGATTTCAAAAATAGTTCTCATGTTGCTACCCTCCATTCAAGTAGAGCTTGAATCTTTCTTCCTCGAGAGTATGGTGCAGGAGCACTTACTGCTTAATTTTGCTCAAATTTGTAATTTTTAATTTTTAAGATTTTAGGGGTCTTAGGTGGTCAACAAGGTAATTAATGACCATTCTAATTTTTTGAATTTATTTTGAATAGATTCTAGGTGTGGGTTTTTAGTTTTGAGTGGATTGGCAAAAAAATTGTCAAAGTTGCTATTTTGGGTGTCATGCATTTTGAGCAACTTGGAAAATGGTAAAAAATCATTAATGTAAGGGGTGAAACTCATTGTAACTGATGTAAAAGCTTTTAATAAGCATGTTTCATGCTTGCATGGTTGAAGATAGAAGATGGGTAGTGTTTTTTGTGTTTGTAGGAAGAAATTGAAGAAAATTTCCCTTTTTTGTGTTGTAGCAAGTTCTTGGTCTTTGTATGGTCTTATAGGACCTTGATAATGTAATTAAATCAATTTCATGTTGAAGAATTTTGTTTTCTCGTTCATTTGGCATTTTTTTCATACATTTTCATGGTGATTTGTGAAATATATTGAGATTTTACCAAAAATTGTTAAAACCCTAGCTGAGGTAGAAAGTGAGCTAAAAAAAATGTGATAACTTTCTTTTTAACTGTCCAAAATTTTTTAATTTTTTTCCAAAATTTTGTGTTGATCTATATTTTTATTTGGATTTGGTTTTATGTCTTCAAATGGTCATGTTTGGGAGGAATCTTCACTAGTTCGCTTCAAGAAAGCACAAAAAAAAGTTTATAATTCTATAATAGTCCATTTTTTACCTATTCCGTACAAAGTAACCCTATCCCATTTTTATATATTTATTGTAAGGGAAAAAAGGGTATCCAAAATTGGCATTACATTTTGAATATCATTTTTTCATCAAAATTTATGACCAAAAAGGTTGATTTGTTGCTCTTTTAGGCCTAGTAGGAAAGGGGATAGTTAAATTTTGAGTATACAAATGAGCCCTATCTGATTTCTTGGTATGTGATGTAAAAACCAAAAGGGTATTTAAATATGTTTTTGCATTTTGATTCCCAGGTCTGCTCCAAGACTTATGCCCAAATAGGCCTTTTTGAAGTACTATTAGGAATGAAGCTAGTTTGTGAAGGAAACAACCTTGATTGATTTGCAAGGACTCTTGAAAGGTGTTGATTAGTTGGATTTGATCTTGACTACCCCTGCATTGCATCACATCTCCTCCAAGTAATGTATCATGCACCTCATACTTAGATGTGTCTAGGGGAGTCTCATTTATATCTCTTGTAGGACCAAAACATGTATGCTCACATGTAGTGCACTGATGATGAACACAAGTATGCCTTGATAATGATGTTGCACCTATATCAACTAAAGAATGAGGAGCACCACCCTCTGGAAGCTGAGTTCTTTGTGACGACTATGTAATTGAATGGTTAGTCAAAGAGTGTAGGGCCGAGAGACTATGCTAGGTAGCATTGAAATAAGGTCTGGATGGGGTTCTGGAGGTGGGGGAGGAAGACTAGGAGGGGGAACATAGAGACCTTACATAATATGCATTTCCCTAGGTCTATGTTGGAGCATGCCCATACCCATTCCTTGAAAATGCCTGAAATAAAAATAGTTTACATGTCTTCCTAAAACTAATTTCACAATATAATTTTCAAAGAAATTAGAGGGGCATCAAGATTGTTGTTGGGTAGTTTATCAAAAGCCATCCACCAATGATTCTAAAAGTTTACAACTATGCCTAGATGGATGCACCATTTTATGGAAAATTTAGGTTTGCGTAAATCAAAAATTTGTCTTGTTCTTTGATCCATAAAATGTTGGGCTGAATCAACTTTGGATATTTCTAATCTTTTGATGTCCTCATACAACAAACCATTTTCATATTCTAACCTCTTTTGATCTCTCCAATTTTTAAATGCAGCATGCTACGAGGTGATATCCCTAACATGAGAGATTATGGATTCTATACTTGGGTTCACTGATCACAAATGCTCATGGGTATGGTATTTCTCATCTATGTTTGTCAATTTAGTTATATTTATTTCAATTAAGTCTTGAATTGAAGGAGGGTTTGTTAAACCTTGTTCCATTTTAACCTTGTTGTAGATTAGAAATTTATAAATTAACATTGTTTTCAAATAATTCCTAAAATGTAAACAAAAACCTAATATTTTGCTAAAAAATCATATAAAACAATCAAAATAATTAAAAAATTGCATATTAACATATCCTATGTGATGAAAAATCAATGGGAATTCACAAAGAGGTTGAAATTGTGAAGGGGAGGTGAAAATGGCGTCAAAAATAGATATCTGGTCAATCTGATATCTGTTCTTTGCTTCTCTGCCACAAACAGTCACTATTAAAATGACTATTCACAGCCTTTAATCTTTTATTTATACTGTCAAAAAACTAATATTTGTTTTCTAAATGGATATCTATTTTTGAGAGCACTTTAACTTTTTAAAATATAACATTATATAATATATATATATTATATTACATTTATTATATGTATATATTACATATATGGTATTTATTATATATATATTAGGGTAAGTGCACCAAGCTATGACACAAAAATGGCTCTTAAGATGTCACTTTTTTTTTCTAAAATCAGCAAAGTTTGATGTGCATGAGAAAATGAAGATAGTTACACTCAAAATTTGAAGATGCAACAAGAACAAGAGTTGAAGTGCTCCGAGTCTAGTTTTTAACCTACTAATGTTTTAAAAAAAAAATGAATATTAAGGGTTTCAAAAAAGGGGGGGCTAAAACATGTCCTATTTTTGTTAAAATATAACATAGCGTTTGAGGCCCCCCTTTTTCATTAACATTTTTTTAGAATTTAAAAGATTAAAATGGTGAGAAATTAGCTAACACCATGTAGTTTATCCTCATTCTTTTGGATAATTTTTTTAATGAATATATAATATTTTATAAATTTTCAAAGTGGACACATCCTGAAAAGCTAAAATTTTAGCGTGCTTCCCCATAATTTTTTTGAAAACTAATTGAAAATCAATTTTTTTCATCACGTGGAGTCTAGTTTAAAAAAATGTATTTTTTTTAAAGATTCAATGAACAAATAAAAATATATCCTAAGACTACCACATGTTGGTTTTTGACAAAAACCAGAGGCAATAACAAGAGAAGTTATGGATGAAAACCTTAACATAATCAAAATGTAAAAAAAATTATATATCAATTTAGATAGATAAGAGAGAGCCTAACACCATCATGGTTTTTTATAAACTTGCATTGAAAGATGTGCAAATTTGATAGTTGGTATGACCTAAAATGTGTGAAAATTTGGTACCCTCATGAGAAAATCATGTCCTTGGCATCAAATGGTCATCCAACCCTTTGGGTTGGAATTTTCTAATGCAGGTAATTTGGAAAGCACCAAATTTGGTGACCGCCAAATGAATTTCATTATTTGGTGCTCGCCAAATGAACTACATGAATTTTTGGATTGCATTTTTGTGAACTATTTTGTCTTTTTTGCTTTCTCTTTCTCTCTCTGCCAGGGAAACTATATGGACATTTACTTTCTTATACTTTAAGTTATATTTCATGTATATAGTTTCAAGATGTTTGAGAGTGGTTTCACATCTCTTGGAGTTATAGCAAAAATTCTAGTTTTTGGAAGATCTTATAACTTTTAGACTTAGTTCAATGTCATTAATCAGGAGGTCAAATTCTAGTAGTTAACAAGTTGTATCATCTTTCTCTCTCTCACTCATTTTCATCTCTTATTCTCTATACCTCTATCTCTAACTATCTCCATCCCTTTT